>LPNX010136326.1:275561-404216 GCA_001517045.1 Pseudotsuga menziesii | reverse complement strand
CCTTGGAATCATGGATTATAATCTTGAAAATGTTGTTTTTCTTTAAAATTTAAATATTTTATGTATTTTTTAGCAAACCGATTCATTAAATTCAAATCGGTTGATTTATGACCGATTCATTATCGATTCCGAGTTGACCCTCGACCAATTCCGAGTCCGATTCCGATTTTTAAAACTATGGTTAATACTGCAGGATAGTGAACTATGGGTGATAGTTAACAACACTACCAATCTAGGGACAGTTCCTATAGATGCAACAACTAAATCCGTAAGAATCCTTCTTGATGCAATAAAAGACCATGTGATTCCACATGTATCAGGTAAAGACTATGCTCATCAGATGTGGGCTGCTCTGACTAACCTTCACCAGAGTTCCAATGAAAACCGAAAAATGGTGTTAAGGAAGAAGTTAAAGAGTATTCGAATGAAAAAGGGTGAGAATATGACCGCTTACCTCACCAAGATCACACAGGTTCGTGATGAGCTTGGAGCTGTTGGGGAGGTGATGCAGGGTGCCGAGTTGGTACATACAACCTTGAATGGCGTAACGAAGCCATGGGCTGTATTTGTGGAGTCAGTGGTTGCTCATGAGCACATGCCTTCATGGGATTGTCTTTAGGACGATTTCGTTTAGGAAGAGACCAGGAGAGGGTAGGTACAGGGGAGTACATCTCACAACAAGGAAGATGAGGATATGACCGCTTACCTCACCATGATCACACAGGTTTGTGATGAGCTTGGAGCTGTTGGGGAGGTGATACAGGGTGCTGAGTTGGTATGTACAACCTTGAATGGCGTAACGAAGCCATGGGTTGTATTTGTGGAATCAGTGGTTGCTCGTGAGCACATGCCTTCATGGGATTGTCTTTGGGACGATTTTGTTTAGGAGGAGACCAAGAGAGGGTATGTACAGGGGAGTACATGTCACAATAAGGAAGATGAGGAGAATGTGACATTAGCAACGAAGGGTAAGAAGAAGAAGTCCAGGAAGGGTTCCAAGGGTGCAACCAAGCAGCAGGATGGTGAGAAGGACATGAGCAAAGTGAAATGCTTTGCTTGTTAGAAGTTTGGGCATTATGCTGGACAATGCCCAAATAAGAAGAAGAAGAAACAACAGACAACAACGTTAGCAGAGATTGATGAGTATGCTGAGAGATTCGAGAGAGAGTTTATACTCTTTGTCGGTGGTTGTAGAGAGAGCATCATCCATCACCAGCATGGATATTGAGGAATAGATGCAGCATTCTATGATCGTTGGGCATTCACTGTGTGTTTCCACTGCTCCCTCTACATGGTACATTGATAGTGGAGCTTCGAGTCATATGAATAATGACAAGTGTTCGAGACATGTTCACTGAGATTTTAGAGACATGCTTGGGGTTGGAGGTTGTATTGGGTGATGATATAGTGGTGAGAGCGGTTGGGCGGGGGACAACCCACTTTATAGGGAGTCATTAGAGCCCACATTACCGAGGGATGTCTTGTACGTCTCTGGGATGAAGAAGAATCTTGTTTCAATTTTCATGATTGAGGACAAAGGCTTTGGGGTACATGTCCTTTTTGGGAAAGTGTATATCTTTCCCAAAGTGGAGGGACCATTTGCTTCATATGCAATTGGAGTTAGATGCGGGAAACTGTACAAGCTTCTATTCTAGCCACATCATGCAGTGGCACATACACAGAGCAATAGTGAGTTGTGTGAGTTATGACACAGGAGGATGGCCCACCTTCATCATTCAACTTTAAGGATGCTAAGAGACATGACTATAGGTTTGCCAAATTTCAGCACATAGTAGAGTGGTGTATGCAGAGGGTGTGCTTTGGGAAAGAACACCAAGACTGTTTTTTCGAGTAGTGACAACATATCAGAGGGAGTGCTTGATTTGATTCATTCAAAGTTGTGTGGTCCCATGTCTTCTGCCTCATTGACAGGTTTTGAGTACTACATCACGTTAGCCGATGATTATTCCAGGAAAACCTAGATCTACTTTTTGAGAAGCAAGAAGTCAGAGGAGGTCTTGCTTCGGTTCCAAGAGTTCAAAGCTCTTGTGGAGAACCAGACAGGAAAGAAGATCAAGGTGCTTAGATAAGATAATGGGGGTGAGTATACATCCAATGCATTCAATGAGTTTTGTAGATAGGAGGGCATTAGGAGGCAGTTGATAGTTCCTTACACTCTACAATAGAATGGAGTGGCTGAAAGGAGGAACCGTGCGATAGTGGGTGCAACTAGAGCCATGCTGCATGATTAGAGTCTTCCTTTATTCCTATGGGTTGAGGCCTATAACACCACTACTTTTGTTTAGAATAGAAGTCTGCATCGTGCCTTGGGGTGCAAAACTCCTAAGGAGATGTTCACCAGGAAGAAGCTTAAGATAGGCCACTTTTGCATTTTTAGATGCCCTACATATTCCCATGTCCCTTTTGAGAAGAGGACAAAGTTGGAGGCTATTGGAGAGGGGTATTTTTGTTGGTTATGACGAGACTTTAAAGGCTTTTCGCATATACCTTCCTGCATAGAGGAAAGTTGTGGTGAGGAGGGAGGTGAGATTTGAGGAGGAGCAAGGATTTAGAAAGTCTAGCGAGTTAGAGGAGCAACAGCAGGTTACTACTCCACATGTGATAGCATCATAGAGTTTAGCGAGCCAGGGCACAAGGTCACAGGTCTTAGGGATGACTCGATCACAGATTACAGGTTCATCAGTTTCAGGGACATAGTCTATAGGGACTTTTTGGTACAGGGACATGTTCACGGAGCACAGGTTCATAGGTATTACCTTCATGTGATTCGGGCACACATGGTTCAGGTTCAAGTTCACTAGGTATAGGATCTCAAACCACACGTACTTCTTCAGGGAGACAGTTGTCAGATGAGGATGCAGAGGAGGGTCTGCCACAATAGAGAGGGTAGGGCACCAGTGAGATTTTCCAATTACATGGCATAGGTGACCAACTTGCATGAGTTCGAGCTTGCTACTTATGAGGAGGCATCCACACATTAGGTTTAGAGAGATGCCATGATGGAAGAGTACAATTCCATCATGAAGAATGATGTGTGGGAGGTTGTTTCAAGACTAGAGGGGAAGTCAATTGTGGCTTCCAAGTGGCTCTATAAAATCAAGCATGCTATAGATGGCAGCATCTAGAAGTACAAAGCTCGGTTTGTAGCGCGTGGGTTCTCACAGGTAGAGGGAGTTGATTTTGACGAGACCTTTGCTTCGGTTGCTAGATTCTCTTCGATCAGAGCAGTTACCTTCGTTGTTGCAAAGATGGTTTGGAGGATTCTTTAGATGGATGTGAAGATCGCTTTTCTCAACGGTCTTCTATAGGAGGAGGTATATCTGGAGTAGCCACAGGGCTTTGAGATTCATGAGAGGGAGTCTCATGTGTACAGGCTGAAAAAGGCCTTGTATGGTCTGAAGCAAGCCCCTCGGGCTTGGTACTCGAGGATTGATTCATATTTGCTTTCAATTGTGTTTCAGAAGAGTGAGTCTGATCCTAACCTATACTAGTTCTTGTGGTTGGAGGTGATCTGCTCATTCTTCTGTTATATGTTAATGACTTATTCATTACAGGAGAAGAGCACCTGATTGAGGCATGCAAGAAAGATCTTGCTTCAGAGTATGAGATGACAGACCTTGGGTTGATGAATTACTACTTGGGCTGGAGGTGTGGCAGGAGGATGGATATGTTTTCCTGGGGCAAGGAAAATATGTTGCAGATTGTCTGAAGAGATTTCGGATGGAGGAGTGCATGCCCATGTCCACACCTATGATCACCATCTGGAAGAAGCTTCATGCTTCTGAGGGAGAGTTGGTGGATCCTATCTTGTATTGTCAACTTATTGGTTCGTTGATGCATCTAGTCAACACCAGACCAGATATGAGTTTTGCGGTGAACACTCTCAGTTAGTTCATGGTGGAGCCTAGGAGAGTGCACTGGACAGTCGCAAAACATATTTTGAGATACCTTGTTGGGACAGTAGACTATGGTCTGGACTACAGGAGGTTGGGTGGAGTGGGCTTGGTTGGTTTCATTGATTCAGATTGGGCAGGCAGTGCTTCAGACCGAAAAAGCAGTTCTAACTTCTGGTTGTTGTTTCAGTTTGGGCTCGGTAGTTGTGTCGTGGTTCAGTTGGAAGCAAAAGTATGTTGCTTTGAGTTCTACAGAGGCTAAATACATGGCAGCCAGTCAGGCTAGTTGCGAGGCATTGTGGCTTCACAAGTTGATGGTAGACTTATTTGGTCAGGTTTTGGGACCTACTATTATTCATTGTGATAATCAGAGTTGCATCAGCCGCTTTGAGAATCCGGTGTTTCATGACAGGTCAAAGCATATTGAGATCAAATATCACTTTCAGAGAGGAGCTGTGGGGTTGCAGTACATTTCTACTGATGAGTAGGTAGCAGACATTCTCATGAAGTCTTTGAGAAGAGGGAAACATATTCATTTCAGAAACAAGATGTGGTGAAGAACACTTTCCTTGATAAGAGGAAGTGTTGAAATTTTACCTAATAAGTGTTTGTCCATTCATGCCTTGGGGTGGACAAGGACACTTTAAATGTGGTCCCTAGCACTAGTGAGAATGACTTTATTTATAAAGTGACTTTTAAAAGTGAGTTTGAGTCATTAAAATTTAAAAGGTGACTTTTATGAGAATTAAAAAGGTGGGTGAGTATTAAATGACTCATTTAATATTTAAAAGTGAGTAAATGCTTTTAATTAGAAAAAATGTGAGTTTTAATAATGGCTCTAGATCTCATTTAGTTGGCTTTTAATCTAAGCCATTGATTTTGAGATGGTGGTTACTTGAACAAAAAGGGTAGGGAAAGGCATGGGAGAATTCATTGTTCTCATTCCAAAGAGAGAATTTTTGGAGAGGAGAGAGAAGAGCAGAGAAACCCTTGAATTTTTCAGAGCTACCCTTGGCACATTTTCCAAGAGAGAGAAGGAAAAATTATTTTGCATTTAATTCTGGAATTTAAGGGCACAAATTTCAAGGCAACTACAACTATAGAGAATCCATACAAAGAGGAGGCCGTACTGTACTATTATGTACACAACACACATCCCAGCATGTAAGGCAAGTACAGCTAGAGAGAATCCACACATGTGAGGCCGTACAACACGATTTTCAAGGCAGCCGTACAACTGTTTTTTCAGTGAGATATTGGCACGAGTTTCGAGAAGGGAGATAAGTACTGCTGATTTTTAATTTGTACTTTGCCCGAAGAAATAATAAATTCTCTCTCATACAGGTTTTCTCTTCGGGGTTTTTCTTGGACAATTTTAGTAAAAAATTCCGAGTCTAAAATTGTCATGTGTGGCTGAATTACTTTTCTGAGATTGAAAAAGTTAGGCTGCTAGAAAATTTCTGAGTTTGCAAAAGTTGAAATTAGCTCGTGTGTTTCAAGTTTTCAAGTTAAAATTTTAATTTTTTATGAACATGCATACTGGGGTTTGGGCATTAAATCACATGCAGTGAACTGAAACTGAAACCGGGTTGTGGTTACAAACCACATAGGAACAATGATTACATACAAAGGGTGAAATCAAGCACATTTTTTGGTCATGAAACATGACTTTCAAAGGCACAAGCATAACTAAAATTTTATTTCTATAAAACAATTTATTTGTTGTTGTTTCTAGAAAGTCTATTCACATGATTGAAATCCCTCTAGAAAATTTATTGACCACGATTTTCACACGGAAAATGAAAATTCAAATGCAACCAATGGACAAAAGCTTATGGGGTATAGTCAAGGGGATTTAAACAAAACCCATACAATCTAATAAACTTGTTCAATGATAGACGAGATGGAAAAGCCAAGTCAATTATCAGAATTGCTGTTTCAGTTTTTGAATTACATCATGTCGACCTAGACAAATCTAATAAAGAAATTTGGGAGGAATTAAACAAGTTGCTTGGTGCAAGTGGTAAGTGAAAAATTATCTAAAATTACGATTTTTAGATTTAAATGACCCTTGAAACTAATGTCTATCCACATAAAAAAGTCATTTTTATAAGTTGGTTTGTGGAAGTTTGTGGAAAGGCAGAAGATGAGAATGTAAAGCTGTGTTATTAAATAGTTTTGTTTTGAAAAATATGCCTTGTATTTATAGATAAGTATTTACAAACAACAAATCAAAAGGTGGAAGGGTATATGCTGCTTCCATAAGACTACTTACACTGAAGCAAAGTATGAATAGGTTATTGAATCTGAATAATGAACATCTTTTATCAATAAGGCATCCTTAGCTAACATTTGGTGATGTACCTCATCAAACTACATGATACAGAAACAACGAAGGAACACCTAGGACACCATTGGGGGTTGGAGGCTCATTACCTTCCATGTAGTTGAGTGGATCCATAGAGCCCTTGTTTTATCCATAGTCTTGTATGCGACACTGAGCAAGGTAATGAGCCTCCAACCCCCAATGGTGTCCTAGCCGTGTTCCTGGGACTGAGTTTGATAAGGTCTTGATTGAGAGATTTAGATAACTGTCCATGAGAAGACTTCAATTGCCAAGCATTCCAAATCATCTCCAATTGTGTCCCACATGGCCTTGTAGAACACACAATGCCATCCATCCTTGGTGACTTGCCTTTCTTCATAAAACAAAGGGCTACAAAAACTCCTCTTTTGAAAAGTCACTTTCCATTCATTCTTATAACAATCATTCCTAGCATCTATGACACAATCTATCAAAGCACATGGAGAGAAAATGTTATGAAATGCAATCCAAACATACCTTTGACCTCTGTTGGATCCTTTGAAAGAGATCCATCCGCTTGATGCAAAACAAGAACCGCTTGATGCAAAACAAGAACCTTGTCAGCTGCCACTTTTCTTTTCAAGTAGTTGAAGTAGAAATTGGACCCGTCATCACTGTCCTTAATCCACTGTAGTCAGGACGTACCTTGGCACCCCTAGTGATGTATTTCTCTCTCTTATGAACAACCATATCTAGCTGTGCAACATCCTCTTGGAGGACCACATTGAGGAGATCCTCCTCCAAGAAAGTGTGAACCTCCTCAAGTCTAGGCCGAGCATCCTGTTAATTCTTATAACCCCAACACTAGATAAACCAGTTCCTAGTGATTTTCCTTGCTTAAAAATCAATTTTCAGTTCACTGATTATTTTATTCTTGCTGATATCAACAGAAATAAATAGTGGAAGCAAAAATGTAGGAGACAGATCAATAACACATGCACAAATTTCTTCCCTTCAAAATCAGTTTTTCATTAAAATATTCCAAGCTTATAAGGGCCGCCTTCCTGGGTAAATGGCCCTGAGAAATTACATAGCAAACCTGGCAAATTCTGCACACCGAAGACGAACTTCAATCTGTAAAATTGCCCCGGAAAAACTCCACAAAACTCAACAATTTTTTTTGCATAGAAATCTGCCCTATACGATTCGTACAACTATATGTATTTCTGTATGCCTGATCCATACGGTTGTATGAATCCATACAATTGTTCGACTTGTCTGTACGTCCTGTTTGTACGTTCTGTACGCCTGCCTTGCAAAAATTGCTATCATCCTCAGCTGGTTCAGTTGCCCTGTTGTTTCTCGAACTATTGTTTTCTCTCTCTTGTCCAAGAGACTGGAAATAAAAAAATCCTTCTTCCCCACTCGATGCTTGAGTTTCTCTCTTGTGAGATTGTGTGTCTTCTCCTCTCCCCTCGGCTGCCTTCTATACTTTTGTGATGAACCAAAACCCTAACTCTGATGGTTGAGATTAGTTCTTACTCACTTGAGATCGACAATTATGATTCATTTAATTAACTTAAATCACTAATGCCCAATACTTGGGAATTTCTCCAAATTAACCTGGATTAATATAAAAAGGCATTCACTTTAATTTTATTTCTTTAATAAAGTGAATTTCTCAAGTTCTTGAGAGGTAATAATGATGATTCCTATGGGAAAGATACAAACCCATGGAAATACCTGTCCTAGCTACCATCAACACATTCTGCTACTCCTTTCCCATTTTGGGAGCCATTAGCTTGTCCCACTTTCTCATGAATTTGATTGTGTGACATACAACATCCTCCTACCAACGTAGCCAACCTTTTGCCCCCATTGGCCTAGGGAAAAGCTCCAAAACCTTTGAACAAGGGCATGCAAATTTGTTGACTCCAAATGAGAAACATTCATCTTAAACAAAGTTGAAGGTGTTGAGTAAATCATGTTACCAATTGAGATCATAGTTTGATTAAGAAAATGATTTTAGGCCATAACATCCATCAAAACACATCCACAGGGAAAAGCTTGCTTGAAAATGACATGTTTCCCAAAGGGTTGTAGACTTGATCCAGTCTAGCTTGAACCTTGTGTCGACCTTGCTTGTAATTGGTCCAAGTGAACCATCCAATCCCAAAGTTGGCCATGCTATGAGATGATGCTGGGAGCATAAATAACATAGAGCTATATCAGCTGGTCTTGAACCATCATCAATGTCACCCAAACACAATAATTCGTGGGATTTGAACTGTGAGCCGTCACAAAACTTTGGAGATAGGAAGAAAAGGTAAGCACCACATCTCGTAGCCCTTGACAATGAGGCTCAAAAGCAATTGGCTTGAACTCCTATATGAAAATTACACTTGGTTTAAATCTCTCTAGAACACCATGGGAAGTCTTATTATGATTAGGTATCGTCATGCCTTTCATGTTCGAGGACAACAAGGAAAACTTCATTCAAGAGGAAGATGAAGTCCTAAACTACTGTATCGGTTATCCATCTCAAACCCTCTCGGGCGGGCGCACATTGATTAGGCAAGTGAACCATTACATCTTTGTAAGATTTCACATGTGTCTTAGGGATTTAGTCCCCCTTAACTTGTTAGGCTTCACTTGCCATCTTGCCTCTATCTCCATGCTACTTGACCAGGGCAAGTGGAATCGCTCTTGCTCAAAAGGTTACAATTTTGGCTTTGTTGAGATTGCTCAGCCACCAAAGAAGAATTGCTAGCCCAAATCACTGGCTACACCACGCGGCCATTAGGATTCTTTGTTGAATCCGATCCTATAGCACTAGAAGAAGTGTTGATTGTTGATTTTTCTGAGCAACATTGAGAGCCATTCTCTTAGGAGAATGGGGACACTTGGTTTGGGACCACGGTGTGGACTCAACCTAGAGTTGAGTGATCATTCTGATTGAATGTTGATATTTGGTATTTGACCATGATATGGACCCAGCTCTACCTTGGGGGAACTCAACCTTGTGTTGAGTGACCATTCTGTCGAATGGTAGACATTTGGTCCGGGACCACGATGTGGACCAGTTTAGTACTGGTAGACTCAACCTAGTTCTGAGTAGCCATTCTTTTGAATGGAGGCACCTGGTCAGTTACCAGGACTCAACCCGAGGTTGAGGGCCATTCTCTTGGAGAATGGAGGCGCTTGGTCAGTTACCAAGTATTTGACTTAGTGTCAAATTATGTAGCCTATGGCTGAGGCACCTGGTCTGTTACCAGGAAGACACTATAAGCCCTAGACCGGGTCTAGGCATGTGTGACACTCTGACCCTTGATCAGTGGGATTTGTGATCTTCTCCAAGGCTTATCTACCCTTGGTTAAGACACCCTAGTACCTGATCTTGGTGTCACATAGAGTGTGAGATAAAAGCATTAGTAATTCTCTTGGTTTATGGTGATGTACTTTGAATGGTGATAAAAGACTACGTTGACCACATGCGATGACCAAAAGACTAAAGCAAAAGTAAAAAATACATAAAGACCCTTAGTACCACTAAGGTGTAAAAGTAAAAGTGCAAAAAGACTGTTAGTACCACCAAAGGAAAAAGCCAAAATTAGAAAAGAATAAAATATAATTAGTTTGAGATTTCTAATTTTGGTCCACTTACAAGTGACTCAAAGGATGTAAAAGAAGATCAATCCATTTCATTATCACACACACTTGCTCTCACAGGTACAACTGCTCATTAGAAGATCTCATAGGTTTTGAAAAAGAAGGCTTTTATGATTGTGCCCTAGCATGGATGAGTCTAGCTAGGGCATGATCATCTATTGAAGAAGAACCCTAAGCTAGGGTTTCATCATCAAATTGCAGCAGCTGGTTTTTGAGTTAGGGTTTTTACCCTAACCCTTCTTTTTCATTTCTCCAGGCAGCCATCTTTTTCGGGCAGCTTCTCCACGGATTCGGGTAGCTGTGATTGTTGTTGTGCAGGAGGCTTCTGTTCACGGGCAACCCCCTCCATCATGGGCTACCCTCTCCTCTTCCTTTCGGGCAAGCCACATCAGGGCTCTGCCCTCTCGGGCAGCCTCTAGTAGGCATACCCAAGAGGGTTTCGGCCTACGACCAACCCTTGGGTAGCCACTAGGAAGACCTGTGAGGGCTGCCGTGGCCACATAGGCCCTTCGGGTAGCTTGTGGGCATACCTGTGAGGGTCCTGTAGCATCCCGCAAGGCTGCTGGGTCTGCACAGGCCCTAGGGCAGCCCACGGGCAACCCTGAAGGCAACGACCTAGGGCAGTCTGCCCTTCGGGCAACAGTAGAGCTGCAAACAGAGCAGCTGGGTAGAGTACAGAACACAGGCAACTGACAGGTAGCTGCAGGTAACAGAGAAGTACAGTCGGTACGAACAAGCAACAGAGAGGGTACAGACGAGCAACAAAAGTACAGATCCGGGCAGTTTTCGGGGCAGCCTGCTAATGAGCAGGAGGGAGAAAAAAATTAGGGCAGTAAAGCCCTAGTTTGTGAAAAAGCAATTTTGGCATTTTTGTGTAATTTGGAAAAATTGATCTTCAGATATTGTGGCTTAATCCTGTTGGGGTTTGAGGAACTTTTTGAAGAATTTCAGTCATTTCATTTACGAGATGAATTACTAATGCTTTTGGGGTTTTTGTCCTTTAAAGGTTTCTTCGTGAAAAATTCTGGTGTTCAATGTGTTGATGTGATTGATGTTGTTTACTGCACTTATCATTTGTTTATGTTAGTCTGCAAATTTTAAAAGTATCATGCTAATGCTAAAAATTTAACATTGATGACTCTTGAATAACTGCAAACTATGGGTCATTGCCCCCAACTTTATCCATTGAAACCATTGAAGTACCACTTGTCCTTGAACCTTGAGAAACAAGGGGCACAATAACACCTCCCTCATTTGCAGCGTGATGGCTTGGGTTTGCGAAGAGGGCAATTGTTGATAAGGTGGTCTTGTGCATGACACGCAAAGAATGGATTGAGTAGATTAAAGTATTGCACCTTTTGTTGCTAAAATCCATCAATAATACATGAGAAGGAGGGAAGCTTCCACTTCAGGTCCACCTCGATTTACACCCTTGGACATGAACAAAAGGAATTACGTTGACCATCTAGAATGAGATCTTTTCTAAACCTACAAGAAACAATCAATAAAGGTTGCTTGTATGTGGGATAAGATAGAAATTCCAACTAAAGTGGATAGCGTGCCTGACCTCGTTTATCTTAGTTGAAATCTACTCTCCAGTTTTGTGGATATGCTAAGAGATCCATTAATAATCCATGTACCAAACTATAACACATAGCGTGCTGCAATATCAGAATTGAATAATAGGCAAACAGATTTTGACCCTATTAGTGCCAGAAATTGTTTTCAGACTACTAAAGAACAAGCCAACACAATCTCATAAAATAAAACTAAGTAAAATAGGTTTTTAGGGTTTTGGTTTTACAATTTGTTAACAAGAGGGTAAAATCTCATCAGGCTAAGACAAACACTAAATCATGTAACAGTGAAGGACTGAGATGTATAATATATGAATTATAAACCAGAAACAACATAAGCACAATACTGAGTTTCACCCACAGTTCACAAGCATTCCATGAATGATAACATCAAACAAGAAATGAATTTGTCAACTGAGTGACTACACCAATCATAAATGAAACCAGCGGATAGAATAAAATGGGCTTATAGTTTGCATGTATATCATAATCAGTCATCAAGAATACATAAGAGTTTCTGAACTTAGCTCTGTATATAGTAGCTTGGGAGCCTCCCCTTGTACAAATATTCGAACCCTCTAGCGATTCCAATTTCTTTCTTTTATCTTGGTTACATAAAAAAACAGTTATTTAACTAAATAACTACCTTCTAGGTCAGACTATCGAAATAGCTAGTAAAGTAAAAGTTTTCCAAAACAAACTAATATCTTTACAAAATTTAACTAAAGACACCTGTCATAAATAGCCTTTTAAAGATCTTTGGCAGCCTCAACCAAAAGTGTTATTCCCTCTAAAGCTTGAGTTTTTCTTCTGGTTCTCTGCTGCTGAACTTCTAGGTCTTCAACTCTCCTTGATAGCTCTTGATTCTGCTGGGTTAAATCTTGGATCTTCTGCTCCAACTCTTCACACCTGTTTTGTGTTTGCCTTTTCCTCTTTAATGCTTCCTTCGAAACCACAATCAACTCCTGATAATGGCCGTTAACATCCTCAAGATCTTCTCTTAACCTTCTATTTGCCACTACTATTCCTTCATTTGTTTCAGTCAGAAAATCTATTTGGTACTTGTACTGTTTAATACTTTTCTGAAGATTTTCCTTCTCTGAATCTATGACTTTCCCTTCTTAAAATGAAGAAGCTCCTTTTGGGAACCAAGGACATTTAACTTATTGAAAATTTCTACATCATCCTCTTTCTGTTGCTCTGTCACTGTTACAGGAATATCTGGAGACTCAACACCTTCAAAATTGCATTGGATTGATGGCTCTGCAATTTTCCCTTTCTCTGTACATGATTCTAACATAACTGAATGATATTTCCTAGTATAAACTTGCTGAGGGCCAAGACTTTCCTTTTTTCCAATATCTTCTAGCTGTTCTAAAACTTTATTTTTTACTGAGGATGAATTAACAATCAATGAATCCTGGTTCTTACTCATGACTTTTTTAACATTCAAGCTTTTATCCTCTTCGACATCCTCTTGAGAAGAGGAATCTTCTAATATTGTAATTTTCCCTTGAGCTAGCTTAAGATTTAAAAGTTTTTTCATGTTTAACCTCAACTTGTTCTTATGTCTAGTTTTAGGTCTCCAACCTACTCCTACTTCTCCCAACATACTCAGAGATTTACCTTGATGTTTTATAGTTGCTAGCTGAACAACTTCTCTTTTAACTCCTTTCATGACCAACTTTTCTTCACACCTTTCTTTCAAGCTTTCTGTATTATCAACCCTCAATTTATCAGGCACTGGGATCTCCTTTCTTTCTTCATGTACATCTGTAGGAATCTGCTCTTGTTCTAAAACACATTTACCTTCTTCCTGGTTTGTATCTTCATCCAAAGTATTTGTTGTATCATTTTCAATGATTTCTGCTACATCTTCTAAACTCTGCACTTGAGATTCCAACTGATTATCTTCATCAATCTTCTTTTGCTGTCCACCTACAGGCTCTTCAAGTTTCTGTGTTGAAGATTCTACCTGAGTAGTTTCGTTTAATGTTTCGATTATGACCTCTTTCTTCAATCTTTTAACAAGCCTGTGTGATTTATTCATCTGTCTACTTTTTGACTGGTCTTCCTTTTAGCTTTGAAACCCTTACTAGAACAAAAAGTAATCCCAAGTCTTACCTTTTTTCTGGAGCACAGTACTGATAATCAATTTTATCAATCCATGGTGGAAAATGGATTGTTTAGTGTGATCTTGATGTTCTCTTACCCTACTTGACATCTTTTGTAAGCTTTTTAAGAAGAAAAATGGAAGATTCATCTTTGACTCCTGACTTAAGTGCTGTAGAAACCTAATGTGATAACTCAGGCATATCTTCCCTCACAGGTTATATAACTCTGCAAAATCTTAATTGGCTCCCTCCATTCAGGCTTGAACTTCTGTATATGAACCCCCTTACCCCAATATGCTACAACATTAGGCAACAAGAAATTGTCTGAATTAAAAGCAAAAGGCACTTTCTTGAACCAAAACTCACCCTCATCAGCTATACCTGTAGCTTCTGCTATCAACTTTCTAGTTAACTCAATTTTTAGGGTATTAAACATGACTGTATCTTTCTCTAATCCTTGAGCGAACTTGACCGAATCCACAGGAAACTTCTGAATGATAACCATCAATTTTTCCAAAATATTGAATCTAGCCTGCTTCTTGAAACAATTTTGCACAGTCAGGAAAGGTTTTAGCCCATGTCATATCTGAAGGCTCAGCCCTGTTTGTCTTACCACTTCTCTTCATTTTCTCTACTGAACCCTAATTGTTTCTCCTTCAGAAAATAGTCAAAACTATTTCGAAAGTATCTTATTTCAACAGTAGACTAGAGGCTGAGAACCCTAGATATGAATTTTTCTAAAACAGTTCATAAGTATTTCGAAAAAAAATCCACTGACAGAATGAACTAATAACTGAGCAAATTCGGGTTCCCAAGCTTGCAATTTCTTAATCAACACCCATGAACTAATCTTCTATCAATGCAAACCCAAATTTGTGAATGATGTCAGCAACCGGTTGCATACCTGTCGTAATAATGGTTTAAGCTGCTGAAAATGCGCTATCTTGTCTTCCCAGGTGTCTAGTAAACTTCTGTAACTCTGTCCTCAACTGTCACGACTGCATCAGTCACTAACTGGGCAAACCCTAAACTTGTAACCGCCCTCCTCACAATTTCTTCCAACCACAGACTGACAGGTATCAGCACGATCTCTGTAAGCTATCATACATCCAAGAAATTCATAACTAGCTTTGAATTACTCCCATCGTGCGCTATCATTATTGTTTAAAGGATCTTCATTCTCCATGTTTTCGGACGGCTGCAACTTACTTGAATAATCTGTCTTAACTTGAACACTTGTCAAAATGATTACTAAGGTTTATACACGTATCATCTCACTTTAACAGATGTTAAAACTCCATCATTTGCAATTTTTTAACCACGAATGAGCTCATTTCATGATTTTTTGAGTGCCGCGATTTTCTTGTAGCGCTCCTATTTCATGGTTTCTGCCTTTGCGCTACAGGAATCTCTGATCAATATTTTTTTTAACAAAAGGCTTAAAAACAAAGGGTTAGATTATATAATCAAACTTTGATTAAACCGTATGATATATTTTTTCAACCTTTCAGAAATATACACACCTAATAAGCCCATTAAAACTATAAAAGCAACTAAATAAAGTCAATTTAAAAGGAATATCATGAAACGAAAAATAAAAATATGCTCATTATTATAATACCTCAAAAACCAAGCTCAAAATCTTAATGGAAATAAGAAAACCATGTTTTGAAAATAAAGCATATAGTCTAAAACAGAAAACAATATCTAAGCTATAACAGACCCCAGCCTCGATAAGCGTTCAAGGAGATCCCCTTAGCTTCCTAGTTTAGAATGCACCAATAGGTAAAGGCTTTATGATCTGACATTTTGTGTAGAAAGAATATGATCACTTCTCTTGTTTCCATATGCATGTACTCGAAGTATTCCTTGTTTGTAAGAAAAAAATTAAAATCATTTGGCATGGAGAACAATGTGTCAGCATTGTTCATTCTTCATTGGAGGTCGTGAGAGAAGCTCAAGCCACCCTCACCTTGCTGCTTTGTACAAGGTTGCACAATCTTTGTCAGAATAGGGTTCTTCTTTGCCTTCATTAAATCTGTACTCACAATTGCTAGAGAAGGATCTTCAGGTGGCGAAACAACCCCTAAATCCTTCTTGAGAAGGGGTGGCTCCATCAATGTGCAGAGGTTCTTCTATTGGAATCAATTTGACGGCCACAAACTCCTCCATTGAGACTACATTCTCCATTGATGGAAGGGGCGACTAATCATCCTTGGGTTTGTTCAATGTTGAGGCCATAGTTCCCAAAAATTCGACATTTAGTGATTTAACCACAACTCTCATAGGACCATCACTCTTTGAGTAATTGAGGGCAACATATTCTAGAGTAGAGTGATCATGTGACTTGATTCTCTTTTGGTAAACACTATGCAGCCCTGTACAGAGACATCATGAGTGCCCTATGTCAAAAATTTGTTCATCATGCCCTAGATGTCCAATTGTATGGCCTAGCTACCCATTCATACCTCCATGTTTCCCATCGACTAGATGATTGATTGTAATTCCTTCCCTAGCATGTGTGGCCATAACTATTCACCCATGTGGTCCTATTTCCCTCATCTCCTTGCTCATGCTTCTCTCCCATCACTGTTGTTTTTAAATTCTTTTGTTATTAACTAGTTTACCTTCAAGTTACGTCCTCATGACATTTAGATGATATGATCTCATCTCTTTTGGTTGAGGAAAAGAGGCTGAATGAAGAAGATCTAGAAATTGCTCAACATCCAAAATTTCCACTTGTTACCATAAATAGAACATCTAGAAAAACAAGAAAAAATATAGTTAATAAAAAGGATCTTGAGTCTCACTATTGCAGAAAATTAGGTCTCATAGTGTGATGTTGTAAAGTTTGAGCAAAAGATATTAAGAAAGGGAAGATTAAAGACAGTAAAAAGTGATATAACTTCTACATTTGAAGATCTAACAATTGATGAATCTTTTGACATTGATTACGTGATTGAAAATTGTGACAATGGAACAAAGGATGATTACTTATTTTGAGTGGTTGAATCTCCAAGATAGGGAGAATAAGAGAAGCTTTAACTTGGCATGAATATTTTTTCTAGTTTGGGAATATTTGAATTTTAGTAATTAGAGAACTCGAGAATTTTGGAATTCTACCTTCACGAGTGTGATGAGACAGTTTGATGGAGTATCGATAGGATTCTAGCATTGTGGAGGAGCGAGGCTTCTTAAGAAGACATTGTTTTTAACCAATCGAGTTTTAATTGTTAGTATTGTAGTGTCAAGAGATGAATGTTGGTGTATAACTCTCCAATATAACTTAGTATGATGAAAATGTAACAAGTCACATTATAGAAGTGACATTAATAGGAGTTATTATGTTGTCATCCTAACTAGTCCATGAATTCAAGAGGCTTTTTATAAAGGAATGTGAGCATACTTTTGCTATTGCCTCAACTAGAGTTTGTTTTCATGAGAACTTGTTAGAGGTCATTCTGCTTCAAAAATTTACAAGGAAAAGCTATCCTTTGACCTCTGTTTTGGATATTATTACAACAAATGCTTTAGGATACCTCCTTGAAGCTAATTGATTACAAAGGCATATTAGAGACATTCTTCTTCTTGATAAAGAGCAATTACTTAATGTAGATTTTGCAAATGCCTTTTCTCATCTAGGACCCATTTAGAATTTTGTAGATGGAACAATGCAATGCTTGGTCATCTTCCCTCGAGTAGTAGGATCAGTGTTTAGTGAGGAATATGGAGATGTTATGATTGGGCCCTGTCCTGAGCCTGCCTTTGCACACCTTCTGAAACCTTGTCACATGACTCTGCCCACTGAAAAATCAAGTGCACCCAAGACTAAGGCTGCCCAAATACTTACAAGGCTGTAGAGCTTGTCCAATTGCTTTTGCTTGTGTTTTCTCACTTGTGCGTCTTGCTCCCTCATTGCCTAGTGCTCACCTCTTATATATATGTTCCGCCCATGCTTAGGAGTGCTCCCAAGTTAATGTGCCCATAATCTAAGTATGCCTGGCTAGGACCCATGCTTAGCTTCTCAAGTGGT
Source organism: Pseudotsuga menziesii (assembly GCA_001517045.1). NCBI lineage: Eukaryota > Viridiplantae > Streptophyta > Pinopsida > Pinales > Pinaceae > Pseudotsuga > Pseudotsuga menziesii. The sequence goes on along the minus strand of LPNX010136326.1, from coordinate 386,604 downwards.
AGTGTGCAACATAAGGTAGCCCCACTTGCAAGTTAACCCATTGCATGAGAGCTCTTGGATCCCTGCCCTAGCTCAATGTGCCCAAGTCTTATGCCTTCATGAGACCAACACCACTTTACCTCGCTCTCCAATCTATTCAAGCTATGTGAGTTAAACAAAAGTTCCTCCAGCTTTGTGAGCCAACTAACAGCTCCCCTCTCTTCAAACTAAGTTCGACTGTATTTATTTCAAGTATAGTTCTGTTACCAAATGCTACAATAAAGGAACAAAGTCCTTAATAAACTCAACTGACCCTATGAGTCATTAGTGACTCATCAACTAGCTTAATTGACTCCAACAAACCCTATCTAATCATTTACAAGTGGAAAGGACCGAATGTCCTTATCCAGATTATTTAGTCTCTAACAAAATAAAGCAAATTTACATAGGTTCAAGACCCTAGGTCTTGAAATTCATTTGGCCATGATGAAGTCATGGATGACTCATCTTCCTGAGTCTATGCTCCTGCATTGGACTCCCTAGCTTGAAACTTTTCATGGGCTCCTTTCCATGAGCTCCCTCCCTGCTGTTTTTCTGTAGGTTTGTAGTAGATACCCAAGAGATAATCCTGGGCAGTGTTCTCATTTTAAACAGTCCCTTCAACCATGTTTTCCAGCATTGTGTTTGCAACAGATTCTTTGTTTCCAGCATATGTTTAGACTTCATTAAATAATCAGAATCCTTTTTTCTTTGACCTGTAAACAAATTGTCAACGAGTTCACCTTCATCTGCATATATATAATTCAGCCTCCCTGTTACAACAACAAACATAAAACTTATTAGCATGATGATGCCTGATATCCAAGAATTCTCTCCTTGAATTCTTTGTCCTTCTTCCCTTTTGCTTGTTACTGTCACATCACTATCCTTGGTAATTTCATTAACCATACACTTCCTATTATTTTTAATAACTTCATATTGTGCTTCCTCCATCAATGCCATACTTGCATTGGACATTTCTTGCTGATCTGTTTTGTCCTTCAGCCAACCACTGCACACCATGTTAGTCAATTCAACCTCATTATCATTTGTTTTAGCATTCCAATCACTCACCATTCTCTTATCAGTCATCAATAGCCACTGATTATTAGCCTCTTCTTGCTTACCCTTGAATGGATGAAGACTATGTTTCTTCCCATTCATTTCAAAGGAATAGACATACCTCTTGCCCTCATGCACTGCTTCCCTGTCAAACTGCCAAGGTCTACCTAATAAAACATAACAAGCATCCATCTCAATAATGTCACATCTTACCTCATCTTGATAGCTTCCAATCTGAAACTTTACCTGGCATTGTTCTTTCACAAGAACTTGATGACCTTTCTGCAGCCATGCAACCCTGTATGGTTCTGGATGTACTATCTTCCTCAACTTTAGTTTGTCCACCATCTCTGTAGACACCAAATTATTAGTACTACCACTATCAACAATTAATTTACAGCACTTACCTTCAACCTTGCAAATTGTCTTAAACATGATCCTCCTTTGGACCGACTCATCAATTACTTTCCTCATCAACAAGGCTTCACTTTGTTCAGGGTAATTCTCAGCCACCTCTAATTCCTTTGGAGCTTCAGGTTCAACTTGCACTACTTGTGCTCCCCTCTGTCTGGCAACATTCTCTGGACAGTCCCATGACATGTGACCCAGCTGTCCACTTGTGTAACACCTCACTGGTCCACCTCTTCTTCTGCCTCTTCCTCTTGAAGCATTCCTTCCACCTCTGTTCTCATTGTTTTTGTCAGGCTGTACTTGCTGGTTTGAACTGCTAGCTTCACCTTTCTGCTGCTGTTCCTTTCCTCCAGAGCCTCTTACCTTTGTTCTCTGATTATGCTTCCACATCAGCCTTCATAGCAATCTGATATGCTTCTTCAACAAACTTTAATGACAACAAACTCAATTCATCTTGTATATCGAATCTTAAACCATTGACATATCCAGCTACCCTCTCAGGTGTATCCTCTATATGTCCAGATCTGATATTCACTTTATAGAATTCTTCAGTATACTCCCTAACTGTCATTGATTTCTTCTTAAGATTTTGCATTTGCCTAAACAAAAACAACTTGTAATCTTTAGGAAGAAATTTACCTCTTAACTTAGCTGTCATTCTGCTCCAGCTATTGATCTTGGCTTTGTGTTTCAAGATCCTCTCGTCTTGAACACCATCCCACCACAAGGATGCGTGCCCTCTCAACTTTGTGACAACAAATCTCACTTGCTTGTCCTCCTTTACCTCAGCATAATCGAAATGTTTATTCATAGCATTGATCCAATCAATTAGTTCCACTGGATCCAAGCTCCCATTATAGAATGGTACATTAGCCTTTGAACTTGAACTTGCACCAAAGATTGATTTCAGTATTTTTACCTCAGGAGTTGTCTCCTCCTTCTCTTCAGGTACCTCTTCATCACTTGTGTCTCCAGTGTGCTCATGATGCCTGCCAGTCTCTAAGGCTTCTAGTCTTGCTCTCAGAGTTCTTATCTCCTCTCTTAGGTCTGCATTGGCAACAGGTCTTCCTCGCCTGCCTCGACCTCTCCCAACTCTGACCTCCATCTTCTGGCACAACAAGTCACTTCTTGACACAATCTTACTATTAGTAATATCTTTTTTTTTCTGAATCTGTTAGCAATCAGGAGTAAACACTATCTCGATTTTCATTCAAGAAAACTACTCCAATCCTTAACACTAACAATTTCACAATATTCAGAAATAAAAGACTAATACTCTCTCGCCCTGATACCAAAATTGATAGCCTAATTCCCTCTAAAGGCCAACATACGAGGATCTTTTCAGGTGTAAATACTCATTACACAATCAGTATTCATGAAATGCCAAGAATATAAACCTAGTTTGAAAACTAAGTAACACCCCTTCCAAATTCTCCTTTCTGTCTATGTTATTTAGACAAAATATAGAAAAAAAATAGGAACATAACTAAAACTAGCAAACCTTAGCTAGTTTTGGCTTACCTCCACATGTGGCAGTCTTTGCCATTTCTTAGCACTACATGTTAGTGCTTAACCCACTTCCGCTTGGCACTTGAGTGCTCATGCGCTAAATCTTTCAGCACCTCCACAAATTTTGGTTTGGCTCTTTAAGCGTTATTGCAACACATAATATGTTCGACCCCATTCTCCTCGGCGTTCCTTCCTCTACCATGTGACTTCGACTCTCGTCCCATGGTTTAATGTAATGCCCAAAAACAATTTGCCTGCGACCCAAACTCTGTGACCAGACCCTTGGTTTCTATCGCATCGCCAGGGGTTCCTTAACTTCCCTGCTAACCTGACTATGCCCTCACAACCAGGCCCTTATCGCAATGGCAAGAAGTTAATTAAGCGTATGATTTCTCTATCTGCAATTTGAATTTGGAACCGTCCATCAAAACGGTGATTGATCTCCTCCCTCCGGTTGGTCAATAAATTAACCAACAGTTCTACACCGTCGATCTTCCTCCCAACACACAGCAACCATTGATTTGGTCTTTAAATGCTCAGGGATCGTCGATCTGCCCAATAACGCTCAGCAGCCATTGATTTACTGTGTGAATAGCTCCCTTCGATCTCTGTGCATTAACTAAAGAAATCTTCCTGCAATTTCTTGTGCAATTTCGTATGAAATAAAGAATTTATCCCCATTCAAATTGACAACCATCAATCCATGTGTGATTTAGATCTACAAGCAATCTGTAAATGAATATATCAGTACACAATAGTTCTATTTCAAATACACAGAAATTGGTCCCAATAATTGCACCTCAAAATCCACTTGATTCAATTAAACTTTCTGAGCTTGAATTACAATGGACAAAATGATCTACAGAGAATAGAAACCTCTGTTCTCAATCCCTGTTTGCTCCATGAATCAGCCCGATTCGAGCCCTCTAATATCAATTTCCTCCAAGCTGAAAAAAAAACTCTCGGGCTTCACCTCACTCTCCAATCTATTCAAGCTATGTGAGTTAAACAAAAGCTCCTCCAGCTCCTCCAGCTCCGTGAGCCAACTAACAGCTCCCCCCTCTTCAAACTAACTTCGACTGTATTTATTTCAAGTATAGTTCTGTTACCAAATGCTATAATAAAGGAACAGAGTCCTTAATAAACTCAACTGACCCAATGAGTCATCAGTGACTCATCAACTAGCTTAACTGACTCCAACAAACCCTATCTAATCATTTACAAGTGGAAAGCACCGAATGTCCTTATCCAGATTATTCAGTCTCTAACAAAATAAAGCAAATTTACATAGGTTCAAGACCCTAGGTCTTGAAATTCATTTGACCATGATGAAGTCATGGATAACTTCATCTTCCTGAGAGTATGCTCCTGCATCAATCGTGCCCATGCTGAGCCATGCCGATGCCCATTCTAGCCACTCTCTTAGTGTGCTGCAAGTGTGGGGTTGGGACAGAGTGGTTCATGTCATACCAAACTATCTTTCCAATGAGTTATTTTGTAATATTTTTACCACTTTCATAGTATGGAAGATATTGATCAGGCTCTTAACAATCACCTTGTTAGTGGGCAAAATAAGACAACGATAGCTTACAATGTTGTCTTTTCCTCAAGTTTCTTTGTACTGTCTTTTCTGCCGATGACTGGCATGTTTCCTCTCAGATGAATAGTTACCTTCTCACAGATTTTCAGCTTCCTTTTCTAACTCAAGCTCTCTTTCTCAGATGAGTAGTTACCTTCTCACAGATTTCATGTTCACATTTTTTAGGACAGATTCTATAGGAAGGACAGCAAGGAAATCATCAGAAAACATTTGTTTTCTAATGGTTGGCATTTTGAACTTACAAAAACAGTTTGATATCATTGTTCTAATCTGAGTTTTACATGCCGGAAAATAGAGGGAACTTGGAATTTTGAACTTACAAAAATCGGATATTATATTATCTGCATTTGCTGTTGTTATTGTTATATTCCTGTTGTCCTTGTAACTTTATGTACGGAAGGATTACAAAGTTTTGGGGAATTGTTTTGAAAGTTACAATGAACTAGTCTATGTCAGCATGAGTATTAAAGAACTCATAAATACTTCCTTGTTCATTGGTTTTAGAAATAAAAACTCATTTTAGTTTTTGATCGTATGTACTTGTAAATGCTGGTTAAATATTTTTGAATTGATTATTGGAAATATTGAAATTCACAATATTTGATCAAAATCATATACGTTTGTGGGACAGAGAAGCAACTGGCGAATACTCCAAAGAAGAACAGATGTTCATGCACAATTATGTAGAGCAATACAAAGCTACAGAGTATTAAGGCCCTTTCAGTATGGAATTTGTATGTTCTTGAGCACATGTATTGTTACTGATGCAAGATCCAGTGGACTCAAATGGGACCACAGTTTATGTGGGACCAATCTATATTAAAAGTCTTTCTTTTAGCTTCAGCTTAATTCCTAGGATTTGGTGTTTAATTGCTTGGTGAAAGAATGGCCTGAAAATGTTATGTGACCACGATAGTCTAAAAATGTGATTTACATCCTTTTCATAAAGGATGTTTGTTGTGCATATTAGTTGCTGTTATTTGTCTCAAATGAAGAAGATAAAGCAGATGCAAGGTTATACACATTCTTGTTTTCCAAAATTGGGGAAGAAGATATATTGCTCCGTGGCTGCTTCCATGGAAGCAGGCATGATTTAAAGCTGCTGTATATTAGGTCATAAGCCTGGTCTCCCTGCAGCTTGTGGATTCAATTTCTCAGATTACTATCTGGGGTTGAAGAATTGAAATTGTATTTTATCTCATCAGGAAAGTTGATGGAATCATTGCAATGTTGGCCTGGTTTAAAAGAAATAATTAAGAACTGTCACAATTTTTTGTTTCTACAATCATATTTCTATACTATATTGATTGAAAAATAACAATGCTAATTTGCAAGGTTGACCTGTCCCAGGTGTTGTGCATCATGAAAGAAAATCATCTTACCCAAATTGTGCACATAAGAAAATTAGGCATTGCAAATTGCCTTGGGTTGTTCTCGCTTGTGGTATTTCCATAGATCAATTTTTACCCATATTTGCATTATGGTTCTGATGATATGTTTATGCTTTTTAGAGGAGGACCGCTTTCCATCTAAACTGTGAGAGATCCTATTAACAGTTTGGTGCCCTGATAAAGCAGTAAATTTGAAATTACTTTTTCCTATTTCACCCTGGGAATCTCAAGTGCAAGGTTTTGAAGTTCCTTTTATCAAATGATCCTTGTTGAGGTCTTGGTTTGGTCATCTAATAGACACACCTAAGTTTCACGTATAGAATAAAAGCTGCAGATGGAGTGTTTTACTGTTACATAGTAACTGGGAGAAGCATTATGACATGTACCTCAATCAACTTGGGAGAAGCCATTTTAAAATTATTGGTAGGAGATAACGACAGCATGTGTTTTTGTTTCTTTTTGGGATATGGAGTCTGGACATCGTGCCAATTGTTGATTTTTTCTTGATGTTGATAGTTGCAGTATTCATACAGCAGATTTGCAAAGCTATTTGTATGTATTTTTTGGGCAGACTTGAATTTGATGGGTAATGCGTTTATATTTTCACTTCAATGCAAACATACGGAAGGATATGATTGAATGATGGCGGAAAGGCAAATACTAGTGGATTATGTATATAGTTTTTGAACTTTAGGAGCTCTTTGGATGAACTAGTGAATTAAATGCTTTTTAGCTGATGGGAGGGGTCGCTGAATTTTAGATGAAATGGCAATATCTTTGAGTATATAGTCGGTTCAAAATTCAAATGTATAATGATGAATTGGATAAATTGGAAACATGATATCGCTGGACTAAATAATCTTCTCTAGGAGATAACGTGAAACAAAATTCTCAACAGGGCAGACGCAACTTTTCCTTCAAGTAGGTTTGCTAGTAGGAAGTTAGAGTTTGTTGTCACCTTAACATGTATCTGCAGAAAGGATCATTGTCTTCTTGTTAAGTGTAAATAGCTGATATATTTTGCAATAAAACAACTTATTAAATCTAAATGAGAATGAGTGTAGGTTATCATAATTATGTGTAAAAAATGAGTAGGGTTGTCGATATCTGCATCCAAGCACAGAGGATAGCTGTGTAAGTACAGCAGATAAACATCACATTTATCTGCACTGGGCAAAAGAAGATAGCCATGAAATGATGCTTGTTGCAGCCACTTATGTTTGTTTAAATGGCGACTTTTGTTTTATGAGAGGGAGAATGGGAGGGTAGAGAAAATTTAAGAAACTACCAAGCAACTATCACTTGGGAATTACATTGTTTATGGTATGCTGATTTTTTGTGGCAATTGTTGATCAAAGTGTCTACTCAATAAACAAGCAAAAAAATGATTTGCATTAGATAGCCATAGTTTTTGTTGTTGTTGTTGTTGGTAGACTCAATGTAGGATTCCAACAATAAAAGTGGCATGTGCTCTATATTAGTGTATCTTGGTCGATGGAATGTTAGGACCTTTGAAAATGACAAACTAATTTAGAATTCATGTGCTAGAAACAATGAAGATCAATAATTGCAATAATAGCAACAAGGCAAGGACTTGCTCTTTTGATGGTTGTGCGCAACACAAACAAAGAGAAAAGTGATTATGATCCATTCAAAATACTTTCTTTCATTGCCAAAGTGCTCTATATTAGTGTATCTTGGTCGATCGGATGTTACGACCTTTGAAAATGACAAATTAATTTAGAATTCAAGTGATAGACACAATGAAGATCAATAATTGCGACAAGGCAAGGACTTGCTCTTTTGATGGTTGTGTGCAACAAAAATAAAGAGAAAAGTGATTACGATCCATTCAAAATACTTCCTTTCATGGCCAAAGTAAATTCCCCAATTGACACAATTATGCTTTGATGTTATTGAAATGAATGTCAATTAAAGTTATTGCTTCCACAATCACAGAAAGATGTGACATTTATTAGAAGGTGGGGAATAAATTTTGTAGGTAATGTTGACAAAATTAATAACAAAATGGAAAATATGGTAATAACTACTCAAACAAATTTAAGGTAACCTCTTGATAAGATTAAAAATCAAGGTTTTCCAACATTGTTAGATGGAAAACACTCAGAATAACTTTAGTGAAACCAGTTAATGCCATTAATAGGACCATCTTGAAAGAACTTAAGGATGGGAAAATAGTGATCATGTGTGAACACATGGCACTAGGTGAAGTCACTTGTAACTTGCTTGAGTGAGAGTGACAATTGAGGGATTTGACCTTTGTTCTGAACTGATTACAAGGAGATTAAAGGCTTGAAAAAATGTAATGATGGTGACTCTGTTGAGATGGTGAAGTTTGCAATTTTAGTAAATTAGGGTGAAAATGCGAGTTATTGCTAATTTTTTGCATCATTTTAATTAGAAATTTGTTGTTTAACAATATTGCATTGTGCTTTCCATTTTTAAAATGTAAATACAACTATCATGTAGTTGATGCCAACCTATAATCGGATTTCATAATGGGAATTCATTTATTGAAAATGATAATAAGAGGAATATTCACAGTGTGATGTGTATTAATGCAAGGTGATGATTAGGTTCCTACCATCTCTTACTAGGTGACAAATCCTCAGTGTGATAAGTGGATTAATGCAAGGTGATATTTTAATTTAGGTTCTCATAATGCCCCACTATACGATTCATATTACAAGGAAAATATGAACTCCATACATTGCAAATGGGATACAATAAACAAGAAGGTGAAGGGGGAGAATTAATGTGTCTAGGGACAAAACACAAGTTAAGGAGGGAAGGATTTATAATCGTGTAGTTCAATGAAGTCCTTATGAGACATGAACTCATCAATGCAGTCATTTTGAAACATGAATATATTTATTTCCATTCCACTAATTAATACGAGTTTTTCTTCAAAGAAAAAAATCGTCATATTGGTATTTCAAGTATGAAATCGGAATAGTTACAAGGCTCATAGTTTTTTCACAAGATTAGTTGTGTCCACAACCCTACCTTGTAACTACATATTACATTATTCTCCATAACATAATAGTTTTGTCAACTTTACAAATGTTCAAATAGAATCCCTAAGCTCCTTGATTGTTTATAGTAGTCTACCTTAATGTTCATACAATTGAAAAACGAGAAAACCTTTCTGCAAGTTGAGTAGAGTTTGAGAGAGAGTGCGCTTGAGCATTGAATTCTTTAAAGATATGTGAGAAGGATATAAAATCAAAATTTGTTTTAACTTGGTTCATCTACACATAATGGGGCCTAGGGAAATATTCGTAATTGACACTTTTCATTACACCAATTCATCATCAACTGAGCCCCCCTTCACTTGTAAGTCCTTTACACATTGATTTGCAACAAATTTAATAAAATACAAGTGTGAAGAATTAAGCTTTGTTATTAGTTCTATGCCCAACACCATATATATAAAAAGAGAGGTCTTGGTCTGTTACAAAAAATGCTCCAACCAAATTGTGCAGTATTTCATGTCTTTTTGGAGCTAGTATAAAATATAATTACAAAAGAGTTACATTCTTTGAAGTCCATCAATGACTAAAGGCTTGGCTGGTGTAAATTCTGATAAAAGTACAAAATACATTTGCACTTCATTGATCACAAAACATTGGGATGAGTCTTGAAAGACAAAGTACTGGGGCATTATTATGATTTTAGAGTAGATCAAGGAGAGAAGATATCCTCATCTTCATTCTTCTCTTATGCAATTTTCACATCTGAATCAAAACTAGTAGCAGAAACCAACCTAGCTTCATTCTTTTCATTCCTTGAAGTCTGCTCTACCTCAAAGCCCTGCGAAACATTCTTCAAATAAATCTCCAAAATTCAATCTCAATTTCGACATTTAAAATTTACCTTTCCAAAATTCAATCTCAATTTCTGCGTTTAAAATTATTTTTCTCAGTTGATTGACTTGAGCCTCCAGATAATCTTGTTGAATATGGTTGATCAATCGGTTTGGAGTACTACTTTCCTCATAATCCTTCTACCTTTTCACTAAGACCTACTAATCGATAATCCTGTTTGGTTTCTTCCTATCTTGGTCAGGAAATTGATCAAACTACTCCTTGTTTCCTTTGTCCAACTCCATTTCCAACAAAACAACATATTGAGGCCGAGTAGAACCGATATAATGGGATTGGTACCAAATTCCTTTGTCCAACTCCATTTCCAACAAAACAACATATTGAGGCCGAGTAGAACCGATATAATGGGATTGGTACCAAATTCCAATTGTAATGGTTATGAGGGGAAACGACCACATACCAGAATGGTTTTGATAATATACAATAAAAAAAATCTCATCACACACTTGAATCGTTTCCAGACTTACTGCTATAGACGATACTACCAGAATTGGCCACTACATTCCAGATAGACTTTTCAACCCCAAAATCTACACTTGAGAAGGAACAATATGAATACAACTCCAAACAAGAATCCAAATTCAAGCATAACAAATCAGACCCAATATTTGAGATATATAAACACAAAAAATCCCTACAGGATAAACACTACTGCCAGTAAAATCCTCAAGAAACTAGACAAACTCATAAGGGAGAGAGTTCAAATTATTCTCTTGAGATAACAAGCAACTGATAAAATCTGTTGCAGAGACAAAATACAGATTCCCTACCTCGAAAGTAATATTCCAGAACTGAGACAAGCAAAAGTTTGAACTGCTACCAGGCACGCAGATCCTTCTCCTTGAATGATTACCATTCAATTCTCCAGATGCTAATATAGATGACACATCCAAACATAAACAAAGCACAAACCATACTCGCTCGTGTAAATGAGCTTAAATGGATTTTGAAGGGCTTCCATTAAGTCTGCATTAATCTAGCTCTGATTGATACATACCAAAAATATCATGCTCCCTTGTTGAAATGCACAGGAAAGATATTCCCCGCAACAAATCCCACGCTCGGGATTTCTTTGAAGCCCACAACCACTACAACAAATTAACACAAAAATTTGGTTAACCATAATACACATGTGATTAACCTTCCACCTGGTTTCCACCGTTCAAGGAGCATCAAACCTAATCAAAACGGGTTTGATTAATTCACTTTAAGGAATTCGACAGTCCACTAATTCACCACCATAAATCAACTCCTTGGCAAAGGCTACAAGCTATATTGGTGTTTCCATCAACAATATGGTTTAAAGTAGGTAGAGCATGATAACACTTTACATCTTCAAACTCTTTTAGTAAATGCAAGATTCTCTTGATTATTCGAGACAAAGGGTTGTCTATTGGTGCGTGCTTGAAGACAAGGGGTCGAATAACAATCATGGAATCCCTGACTATAAGCAATTTTTTTATGGTTTTTTTCAAAGCTAGCATGAGGCCTTGCCCAATAGAAAGTGATTCAACTTGATTGTTCATGTTTTTTCCCAATCCCCACAAACAGTTTTTCTTTTGGAGTCCTCTGAGGTCAAATATCAACCCCCGCCCCCCACACCGCTGCACCTTCCACCCTTGTTATTAGATTAATAACTATGATAACTTGGTTTGTTTATTATTCGTAAACTTCTTTACATTATCCACTTCATAGTGTGGATAGATTGATATGTTTATAAAAAAAAATAGTTAGACTTTTTTAGTTAATAGAACATTTCTTTATAGATTGTTTCCATTATTAATGTGCTATTTGTATTAGTATTGATTAATGCACATATCCTTCTTATAGTTTTGACTTATTTAGTTTTTACACTTTGAGTTGATTAATTGCATCTCTTTTTCCCACTCTTCAATTGACTTGTTGTCTTGAAGATGGTTCCTGACTTGGATTTGAAACGTCGAGATAAATATGGATACTACGACTACTGTAAGACACAATTGTTAGCATGCTATCGTCTACAAACAAAAAGTGGGAGAGAGACATTGTTCCCGCCACTTTGATACCTCTGATAGAACCCTCCCTTTTAGCTTATGTAATTAACTTGCTTAGCCCTTTAAACCAAAATAAACAAGAAAGAGGGACAAGGGACAACCTTGTCTATGCCCCCTTGAAGCATTGAAAAAACTTGAAGGAGAACCAATTATTAGGACAACAAAGAAAGCTGAAGTTACACATTTGATGATCCAATTGACAAATTGAAGATTATTGACCATTTGCATTAGTACTAGTCTTAAATACAACTAATAAACCTTATGATAAGCCTTAGCTAAATCTATCGTCATCACTATTGTTGGGAGATTGTCTAATTTTATTGAGTGGAAACCCACAGTGCGGAGCCCACTATATGAATTTGTCTATTAAAGAGAAACCTTAATTGTTCTTCTAAGATCACCTTAGACAACATCCTCTTAATCTTGTTTGCTATGATGTTCGAGATATTTTTTTATTTGAGAATACATAGATATATAGGCCTAAAATCCTTGAAGGAACTAGTCTCATTCTTTTTAGGAATACTTCCATTGAACGCAAAATTAAGAGCTCTCAATTTTTTTTCTTGAAGTTCTATATTCTTCCACCACTCTCAAGATCTCGTCTTCTAACAACTCATGAAATCATAGATATAAATCCACACTCTAGCCATATGGCCTAGATCTTTTTCCTTTCTTAAATGAGAGCAAAAACACCCTTCAATTCCTCTTTGTGACTTCAAACTCTAGGATCACATTCATCCTCTAATCGAAAAAACTTGGAAAAACCTAATCACCTTCATTAAATCAGCTATATATTGAGCTTCTAGATATTTAAACATATTTTGGAAGTGGTCCTTATTCTTGATATGTCTTCAAATGATCCTACCTTGTTTCCATTACAAATACCTACCTCCCAAATAGCATTCAAACTCTTCATAAATGTGCAAAGTTGTGAAAATACTTTGTTTTATTTTCTCCCACCTTCAACTCTAAAGCTCTACTTTTAAGTCTCCACTCTATCTCCTCCTTGTAATATACTTAATTTAGCACCCTATATCTTTAAGTTTGGAATTTTAGTTGAACCTACTTGACCCAACTGAAGTGCTACTCATTAAAATGGAAAAAATCCCCACCATCAAGTTGGAGTTGGCTTGAATTGAGGCTATTCGAATCAAAAGGGAAATGACATCTCTATATGGAAATTCACCTCTGAATGTCAAACCTTTTAGAATAGTGTCACCTAACATTACAAAAAGGAACATGATTGCTTTTAAAAATCTATCACTAATACTTTATTCTAATCCAACACCCAATAACTCGTGAAATGAAGTGGAGACACGTAGCTTTCAATATACGTATGTTATGTCGATGGAAGCAATGAGGTACATGTTGGAATGTGTAATGCTAATTTTGAAAGTGTAGTGATGTCTACTATGATGTTGTAAGATATTATGGTGTCTTATCTAGCAAAGGAAGGCCTAATTCTCTCTATCTTATGTAAAAGGAGTTATCCCACATGAATCGAGGAGTAATAATCTACTATTACCATTCATTATATAAGGAGGTAGAAAATCATTTACCCCACATGTATTATGGGATTTAATTCTTCCATACCTCTAGCTATATAATAGAGGTGAAGGAGATCCTTTGGGGAATGTTGTTGAAATATTGTGAACATATTGTAAAGTTGTGATAAGCATATGTGGGTGGAGCTCTAGTGTAAGAGTGGAGATTTTTGAAGAGTAAAGAAGATCATACCTTCTTGTGGATTTTTCCCATTTGGGGGTTTACCACGTATATCTAGTGTGCTATCTCTTTTATCTTGTCCCTCTCTTACTATTTGATTATTTCGGGTTTGTATGGATAGGAGACTAGACTTGTTGATTCCTGCTATTGATTTAGATGTTAGTGAATGTATTGTTGCATGTTTATACATATTTCTCAATATTGTAACATGGTATAAGAGTTGGTTAAATTTCTCTACCTCATTTGGTAATTTTTTGTTAATTTTTTTTTCAAGCACCAAGTTCTTCAAATTTTTTTGGGCCCTCCCTTTTTAATAGATTTTCCATCAAATATAGACAACCATTAAGGTTTTTCTTCATATTTGGGAATTTTTCTACATTTTTGAGTTTTTTTCTCAAATCCCTAACCGTGACCATTTATTTTTTAGAAATTTTCAAGGTTTCCTTATTTTTCTATAGATTTGAGTTGAAATCCATTATAGACTAACTTGCTATCAAGGATCTATCTTTCTTTCAACATATTTGGTTATTTTTTGTTTCTAAGTTATGTTTTTTGTATGTTTTCGTCTAGATGGAAAATGCATTTACAAAACTATAGTTTTGGATAGTTTCAGAGGCACACACTCTTTTTCTTTCTTAGGGGTGCATACACATGTTCCTTTTCTTCACAGGAGGTGTGTACACACATGACCTAGCCACTGGGAAAGAGCGTGGGGCAAATTTTTAGGCAAAAACTTAGTTGAAAGTTGAATTTTTGTTGTTGTTTCTGTTAAAGGTTTGTTGATCCGTCAATAAGGTGTTGTACAGTTTCTTCAATGGTGAGAAAATTTAGTTTTTATTCACTATTATCTTCTACTCTTTTGTTTGCATTAGGGTTTACTTTCTTCTTTATCATCACGAGTTTAGAGGTAGCTTCCATTCTTGAGTTAGTTGGTACTAACTATCTTACTTGGAAGAGAATGATTTATGTTCTCAAGAGTAAGAATGTCTAACGCTTCTTTAAAGGTGAACAAACGAAACCAACCGATGCTAAAGACTTAGTTATATGAGAAAATTGGTGTGATCAAGCAAGAGGACTCATTGGTCAAACTGCTTTAGAGAATATACATGTATATATTAAGGTTGAAGATAACCCTATTGAGGCATGAAAAACTTTATCTTCTTTATTTGATAAATCTTTGTAAAGGTTCAATTTGTGAGAAAGATAGATCGATTTCTTCATATCAATTGACTTATGGTAAATCTTTAATGGGACATAGTAAATAGAATCCTAATAAAGGTTTTAATAAAAATACTAAGCCACATACTGAAGGACCAACCCGTCACTCTTCTAATGATACCTTTGATGATGCTGCTAAAAAGAAAGTGCTTAATCCTTGTAACTATTATGGAAAAACAAACCACCACGAGAAGACTTGCTTTAAACGGAGACATGAACTTGCTAAATACAAGAATAAATCCTCCAAAGAACAACATGTAGCTCTTTGTGATTATTCTGTTAACCTAGGTAAATCCTCATGTAAATCCTCTTCTTGTATGGAATGGATAATGGATTTTGGTGCTTCTAATCATATCACTAGTATTTCTTCTTTATTTTCATTTTATGACACTAATAAGCACACACCACATAAAGTTTCAATTAGTTATGGTAAACAACTTTCAATAGTAGGTTTTGGTGATGTTAAGGTTCCTAACGGGACATTGGAAGATGTTTTTTTATGTTCAAGGCATGCCCATCAATTTGCTTTCTATTTATCGTGCTTGTCAAAAAGGTTATAAGTTTCAAGCACGAATAGATAAATATGTTCTTATATATACAAACATAACTTCAAAGTTGTTTCTTCCATTCTTGTTGATCATGATGTTGGTTTATATAAGTTTACTAGTTTTAATTCAATTAAAAACCAACCATTTTATTCATATGTTGCTCACGTTAATGAACAAAGTAAATTATGTCATGAAAGATTAGGTTACTTGAATTATGATAAAATGAAAATGTTATCTAAAATGGTACTTGGTTTACTTACAATTTCTTCCACTAAGGGCGTTTGTGAAGGTTGTGTGGTTGGTAAGCCGCTCATAAGGAAATGTTTGATGAAGGTAAAGCTTGGCATGCTAAAGAACAATTTCAATTAATTCATAGTGACATATGTGGTCCTCTTGAAACTCCTTTGTCTCTTGTAGTCTATTTTCTTAGTTTTATTGATGATTACGTAGAAATTCTTGGGTTTACTTTTTGAAATATAGAAGTGAAACTTTTGGTATATTTCAAGATTTAAAACTTTGGTTGAAAATGAATCCTATAAAAGTATTAATACATCAAGAACCGGTAATGGGGGGAATGATTCACTAATAAGGAATTTAATGCATATTTATCTAAGCATGGTATTCAACATCAAAATATTGTTCCTTATACACCTAAATAAAATGGGGTATTGGAAAGGAAAAAGAGAACGTTGGTTGAAATGATTAGATGCATGCTTTATTCTGAAGGATTACATAAAAGATCTTGGGTTGAAGTTATTTGTTGTGCTAACCATATTTTGAATAGAGTCCCTACTAAAGAGCTTTTTTAGATTACTGCTAAAGAAAAATGGAGTGGAAGGAAACTTGATATTAGTAACTTTAATATATTTGGCAGTGAATGTTGGGCTCGTATTCCAAATGAAAAAATGAAAAAAAATTAGAGCCTAAGTCTCACAAATGTATCTTCATTGGTTATAGTGAGGATTCCAAATCTTACATGTTATTTAATCGAACTACCCAAGGTGTTATCATCAAAAAATATGCTCAATTCAATGAAGTCTCTCCTCCTCTTGAATTTGTCGAACCTCATGTTACCTTGAATTTTCCTGTCATCTTCTGTTGCACCTATATCTGTTACCCCTTCCTCTACTTATGTGTTTGATTTAGATCTTAGTTAATCTTCTTCTTCAAGTGATTTACCTAATTTTTTCGAAGATACTAGAGTAGTTCCCACCACTACTCATCTCCCTGTTTGGACCCATAAAACTCTTGAATCTACAGGTTTTGGGATTAATATTCCTTCTAATACTCGACAGACTAGATATGAATTTTCTCTCATGACTAAAGTATTGGCCACAGATGATCCCTCCACATATGCTCAAGATAAAGATAAACCTGAACGGGAAAAATTAATGACTGCAGAGTATGACTCATTAATGAAGAACGAGATATGGAGTCTTGTTACCCTTCCTCCTGGAAAGAATATATTTGGTTGTAAATGGATTTATAAAACAAACTTTATTGTAGAAAGACAAATTGAAAAATATAAAGGCTGGATAGTAGCCAAAGGTTTTTCTTGACAAGAAGGTATATATTATACTGAAACTTTTGCTCTAGTTGTTGAAATGGACACAATAAAAGCCATACTTTCTATTGTAACATATTATCAATGGGAAACACACCAAATGGATGCCAAGATTGATTTTTTGAATGGTGATCTTCATGATTAAATTTGTATGCAACAACGACCTAGTTTTATCACCATTGAAACTTCAAGTTTGGTATGCAACTTAAACAAGTCTTTATATGGTCTTAAATAAACACCTAGAGCTTGGTATGAGAAAATTAATACTTATTTATTGAAGAATGGTTTCAAATGGTGTAAATTTGTTCCAAATTTGTATGTTTTGAACTTTGATGATGATGACCTCATTGTGGTACTTTATGTGGATGATCTAATCCTTACTAGCAACTAACTTGCATTTATGTAGGAATTGAAGAATAATCTTAAGCATCAATTTTAAATGAAAGATTTAGGCATATTGCATTATTTTTTGGGCCTTTATATTTGGCATATGGATGATAGTGTATTCCTTTCTCAGCTTAAGTATGCTTCATATTTACTAGCACAGTTTCATATGAGTGATGGCAAGCCTTCAACAATGCCATTTAAGTCCGGTGTAAAGTTATTTGTTGATTGTGATACTCCCCTTGTTGATGCTACTTTTTATTGTCAGCTTGTGGGGAGTTTGATATATTTGACACACATTAGGCCCAATCTCTCATTTGATGTTAGCATTAGTATCCAGGTTTCTCCAGGTTTACACAAAAGATTCATGAAATCCATTAGAAGGTAGAAAATATAATTCTAAGATATTTAGAGGGGACATTACATTATGTTGTTTTCTATTATAGCCATTACAAGTTCACTTCTTGGCTATGTATATTCTAATTGGGAAGGAGATAATTTAGATATAATCTCTATTGCAGGGTACATCTTTCAACTTGGTTCAGGTTCAATTTCTTTGTATAGTAAGAAGTTGAGAACACTTTTTCTTTCTTCTTGTGAAGCAAAATACATGGAAACTAAGGAAATAACTAAAGAAGCAATGTGGATTCAACGTGTTCTTATAGAGATTGGACTAGCTCAGAAGTCTCATATTAAGTTAGCTTGTGACAAACATAGTGCAATTCAACTTGCATACAATCCAATGTATCACTCCAATACCAAGCACATTGACCTTGATACTCATTTTATTCAAGATCTTGTTGCAGATGGTGTTATATGTTTGGAGTGTTGTCCCATTGAACAATAATCAACATATATCTTCACCAAATCCATGACAAAAGCGAAGTTTGTGCATTTTTGAAATTTGTTGGGAATGATAGAAGTTGTCATCAAGGGGGAATGTTAATATAATTCCATCTTCCTCCATGTGTGTTCATTCTCTCTAGCCATCATTAAGGGGGAGTGTTGGAACGTGTAATATTAATTTATGGAAGATATTATGATATCTTATCTAGCAAAGGAAGGCATGATTCTATATATCTTATGTAAAAGGATTTATCCCACATGCATCATGGAGTAATAATATCTTATTACCATTCATTATATAAGGAGGTGGAAAATAATTTATCCCACATGTATTATGGGATTCTATTCTTCCATACCTCTAGCTATATAATAGAGGTGAAGGAGACCCTTCGGGGAATGTTGTTGAAATATTGTGAACATATTGTAAAGTTGCCATAAGCATATGTGGGTGGATCTCAAGTGTAAGAGTGGATATTTTTGAAGAATAAAGACGACCATACCTTCCTGTGGATGTTTTCCCATTTCATGTTTTTCCATGTATATCTGGTGTACTATCTATTTATATCTTGTCCCTCATTATTTAAATATTTGGTGCTTGCATGGATAGGATACTAGACTAGTTGGTTCTTGCTATTGATTTACATGTTAGTGAATGTATTGCTGTATGTTTATGCATATTTATAAATATTCTAACATTACAGAAGCTTATGCATATGAAAGAAATAAAGAAAGAATGACCCTTCTAACTCCTCGTGGAAAAACATGACATTATTTGAGAGACATTAGTTTTTAAGCAACCCCTCACATTTCCCACTGAAATTTAATGGTCATAAGTAGTCTTTATTTCCCATAAGGTATGGATGGAAAGGTTAATATTCCTCTCTTCCACTCAAGACCTTGATACACTCATGGAAGCAAAGGATAAAAAAAGTCAATGACATGAGTTTATGATTTCACTTTCAATCAATTTAATGATCTGGTTCTATATTTTCAATCTTTTTTTTATCCTTTGTTGGGCAAGAGAAAATGGAAATGTTGATGACCCATCCACCCATTGGTGTAGAAAATATCTCAAAATATGTTTATTGAATTAATCAACTTATAGAGGATATTAAGGGAAGCTACATCCTACAACCACTATTTGCAAATTTTAGTAATTACCAAAGACCTAACAACAATAGTAATTTAATTCCTAACCAAATAGAACTAATCCTATAAATCATCAATGTAAACTTAAGTGTTAATTTTGTACCTAGGAAAGTGTTCCCCTATGTGACTTTAGCCTCAGTCACTCAGAGAGGGGAAATAAAGTGACCCTTGCATTACAGTGACTTAAGTGAAACATTTAATTTGACTTTAGAGTGTAAAGTCACTTTTTGATAAATTTAAGTGGGTGAGTAAAATTAATATTTTGTGAATTAAAATATGAGCAATTAATTTCATCCGTTGATCTAATCTAATCTCCACTGTTATATTAGATGAACCCCAGGGTTAACTAAAAAAGGCAAGGGAAATGCATCTTGCCTCATTCTTGAGATTGGATTGAACATTGAGAGCTGAAGGAGAGGCACGATTTTCGAGGCACCTAGCAGAAGAGATTTCTAGTGGGTACGAATATCGAGGAGCCTTTATTGTTGCACAGATCTCGAGGAGTGTGCGACTGCATTTATTGCAGACACAAATCTCGAGGAAAGTATAGATTCCGTACAATACAGTTTTGGCCATGATTTTTCAGAAAAATATTAGGCACATTTTTCAAGGAAAAGGACAACACATTTCCCGAGGTAGAAAGCATTAATTTTTGGCATGATTTTCGAGGTGTACGACAACATTAAATTCAGTCCATACAATACGGATTTTGGTTCTGTTTGGAACAAAAACTGAGGACAGTATTTTTACTGTTCATGCACAGAAATCGAGGGTAAACAATGCAATGATTTCTAGGCATGTTTTTTGAGACAGAAGTGCACAGAAACCGAGGTAGCACTTGCACAAAAATCGAGGCAGCTTGCTGGGTAATTTTACTGGGTTGAGATAAGTTGATTTTTTACTGTAAATGATTGCCTGATTTTTTCTTGAAGAAATAATAAAAACTCTCTCTCTCTCTGACTGGTTTTCCCCTTGTGGGTTTTTCCAGGGGCATTGGCCAAAAATTTCTGAGTACTGTGTGTTGAATGGAGTGCATTTTATTTACTTTTTGTCCATGAAAAGATGAAGTTACAGCAGTGTTATTAAGTTTGAAATTTATGTTTATTTCCATCATTTAAATTTCTGGGTTTGCAAATGAACCGAGACAATTTTTTCAATTTATAACTGGAGGCTGAAAACTTGCAAAAATCTACATGGTATCAAAGCTGAGTGGGGCAGAAAACTAAAAATTTGTAGACAGAAAGTCATTTCCAGAATTCAGAAAACTCTTGTGACAGTAGTACATTTTTGCTGAAACATGTTCTTTGAGAAAAATGACTTCCGTTGGGTTGAGAACTGAGGATAGGTTGGATGGGGCAGTGAACTTTTTCTCATGGAAGGCCCAGATATTACTTGTGTTGAGAGAGAATGAGTTGTGGGAGGAGGTAGTTAGAAACACTACAACAAATCCCATTGCTATTCCCACTGCTACTGATGCGGTAGCATATTCAACCTTTAATAAGAAGGATATTGAACCCATGAGGATTATCTTGGATGCTGTTAAAACCATGTTATACCACACATTTTAGCAAAGGATCATGCACATCAGATGTGGAGTGCTTTGACTAGATTGTTTGAGAGTTCCAATGAGAGTAGGAAGATGGTTCTAAGAGAGAAACTGAAGAGTATCAAGATGGTTAAAGGAGAAGTTTGTATGGCTTATCTTACTTGGATCTCTGATGTGAGACATGAGCTTGCAGTTGTTGGAGTGGTTGTTACTGGTCCTGAGTTAGTGCGGACAACCTTAAATGGGGTGACTGTACCTTGGGCAGTGTTTGTACAGGGTTTGGTGGCTAGATAGAACTTACCATCATGGGACAGGGTTTGTGATGATTTTGTTCAGGAGGAGACTCAGAGGGATATTCTGCAGTGTAGTGCTACTACTAGTAGGCAGGATGAGGAGGATGTGGCATTGACAACAAAGGGGAAGAAGAAGAATAAAAAGGGTCCCAAGAAGGGTGGGGCCAAGCAGCAGGATGGGTAGAAGAAGGATCCAAGCACTGTAAAGTGCTTTGCATGTGACAAGATGGGACACTATGCTGTGCAGTGTCCGAACAAGAAGAAGAAGAAGCAACAAACAACAACTTCAGCAGAGGCCGATGACTTTGCCGCAAGATTTCAGAGTGAGTTTTTACTGTGCACTGGGCATATTGAGAGAGAGAGAGCATCTATTCTCACTAGTGCAGATGTTGATAAATAGAGGGAGTTTTCCTTGGTGACAGACCATTCCTACAGTGCATATACTTCCATCACTTGGTATATTGATAGCGGAGCCTCGAGCCACATGGAAGATGCTCGTGAGATGCCCTCCGAGCTTTCACAGACAGAGACATATGTGGAAGTGGTGTTGGCAGATGACTCAGGAGTCAGAGTTGTTGTGCGTGGGACCATTACCTTTCAGAGGGATTCCATGAGTCCCATCGTGTTGAGAGATGTACTGTATGTACCTGGGCTGAAGAAGAACCTAGTTTCAGTTTCCATGATCGAGGATCAGGGTCTTGGGGTGTCCTTCCTAGATGGACATGTGCATATGTTTCCCAAGAATGCAGGACCATATACTTTAGTTGCTATTGGAGTTAGATGCGGGAAACTATATAGGCTCTTGTTCCAGCCTCAGCATGCCTTGGCACATAGCAACAACAGTGAGCTTTGTGAGCTTAGGCATAGGAGGATGGCTCACTTGCATCATCCAGCCTTGGGGTTGTTAAGACAGATGGTTATAGGTTTACCAGAGTTCAGCACAGGGCAGAGTGATGTGTGCAAGCGGTGTGCTTTGGGAAAGTACACCAAGACTTCTTTTTTGAGCAATGATAGCAGGTTAGCAGGGGTCCTTGACTTGATACATTCATATTTGTGCAGACCGATGTCTTATGTTTCCTTGAGGGGATACGAATATTATGTGACATTCATTGATGACCATTCCAGGAAGACCTGGATCTAGTTTCTGAAGAGAAAGAAGTCCGAGGAAGTCTTGTAGAGGTTCCAAGAGTTCAAATCTCTTGTGGAGAATCGAACAGGGAGAAAGATCCACATTCTTAGATAGGATAATGGTGGTGAGTATACCTCCAAGGAGTTTGATGGATTTTGCAGGCAGGAGGGTATCAGGATATAGTTGATAGTTCTGTATACTCTAGAGCAGAATGGAGTAGTAGAGAGGAAGAAGTGGTCCATTGTTGGAGCAGCCAGAGCTATGTTACATGACGAGTCTATTCGTTTCTTTCTCTGGGCTGAGGCTTGCAGCACAACTATATATCTCCAGAACAGGAGTCCCCATCGTGTTGTGGGGAACATGACACTTGAGGAGTGTTTTTCAGGCAAGAAGATTGAAGTTAGCCATTTTCAGATATTTGGTAGTTTGACTTACTCTCATGTCCCTCCAAAGAAGAGGACGAAGTTGGAGCCCACTACAGAGAAGGGAATGTTTTTGGGCTGTGATGAGACTTCGAAGACCTTTCGTATTTACCTTCCCTCTCAGAGGAAAGTGGTGGTGAGAAGGGATGTGAATTTTGAGGAGGAGAAGGCCTTCAGGAAGTTGAGAGATCCAGAGCAGGGAGAACAGTAGGTTCCTGCACCTCAGATTGTTACACAAGTTCCATAAGCACAACAGTTAGGATCATAGGTTTTAGGGGTTACAGGACCACACAATGTAGGTACAGGTTCACTAGGTTCAGTGGTTTAGCCAATAGGGTCTTTGGGGACATCTGATGGATCTACAATTACAAGTATACCATACAGGGGATCAGGATTAGGATTACAGGGTACACCATCTTTAGTTTCATAGGTTACTGGGGTTTATAGCTATGGCAGTTCTTCATATGAGGACATGCCAGTGTGGGAAGAATCTTTAGGGAAGAAGAAGCCTAAGTGGCTTCGGGAGACCTTGAAGGATGCCTTGAAGGTTGGGACACCAAGGGAGTTAGTGAGGGCCATCAAGATGCCTGACAGATTGGGCATGTTGTTGGTGGCTAGTACACGTGATTCTGAGCCTTCTACTTTTGAGGAGGTTTCCCAGCATCATGTTTGGCGAGATGCCATGATGGATGAGTACGATTCCATCATGAAGAACGATGTGTGGGAGATAGTTCCGAGACCTGAGGGGAAGTCAGTGACGACTTCTCGGTGGCTTTACAAGCTAAAGCATGCAGCGGATGGGAGTGTGGATAAGTACAAGGCTCGGTTTGTAGCGAGGGGGTTTTCAAAGGTTGAGGGTACTGATTATAATGAGACTTTTGCCCTGATTGCTTGGTATACTTCTATCAGGGATTTGATCTCCATTGCAGCGGAAATGGGTTGGAAGATCCATCAGATGGATGTGAAGACCGCATTTCTCAATGGGATCATACATGAGGAAATTTATGTTGAGCAGCCTCAGGGATTTGAGATTCATGAGAGAGTGTCTCATGTTTGCAAGTTGAATAAATCCTTATATGGGATGAAGCAAGCTCCTAGAGTTTGGTACTCTAGGATCGATTCTTACTTGCTGAGTATGGGGTTTTAGAAGTGTGAAGCAGATCCGAATCTCTACTTCATCATGGTTGGATATGATCTGCTTATTCTTCTGCTCTATGTTGATGACTTGTTTATCACAAGTGGAGAGAGACCCATTGCAGCTTGGAAGAAGGATCTTGTAGCAGAGTACGAGATGACAGATATTGGGTTGATGCATATTTTCTGGGATTAGAGGTTTGGAAGGAGCTTGGACATATTTTCTTGGGACAAGGAAAGTATGCGGTTGATATTTTGAGGAGATTTAGGATGGAGGATTGCAGGCCTATGTCAACACCTATGATCACCAACTGGAAGAAGCTCCATGCTTATGAGGGAGAGTTGGTGGATCCTACTTTATACCGTCAGCTCATTGGGTAATTGATGTATCTGGTCAACACTTGGCTAGATTTGTGTTTTGTAGTGAACACTCTTAGTCAGTTCATGGTTGAGCCTAGGAGTGTGCATTAGGTAGCTGCAAAACATGTGTTGCGTTATCTAGTAGGGACAATGGATTTTGGTCTGGACTACAGGAGGTTAGATGGGATCAGATTGGTTGGTTTTACAGACTCAGATTTGGGAGGAAGTGTGGTAGACCAGAAGAGCACTTCCGAATGTTGTTTCAGTTTGGGCTTGGCAACAGTGTCATGGTTCAGTAGGAAGCAAAAATCTGTTGCGTTGAGTTCTGTAGAGGCCGAGTATATGGAAGCTAGTCAGGCCAGCTGCAAGGCTTTATGGCTTCGCAAGTTCCTGGTGAATTTTATTTGGTCAAGAGCTGAAGTCTACGATGATCTACTGTGACAATCAGAGTTGCATTCAGCTCTCTGAGAATCAAGTATTTTATGACTGGTCAAAGAACATTGAGATCAGATATCATTTCATCCGAGACTATGTTCAGAGAGGAGCAGTTACTTTATAGTACATTTCCACTGATGAGCAGGTAGCAGACATTCCGACGAAATCTTTGGGGAGGGGCAAGTTTGTCTTCTTCAGAGACAAGTTGGGAGTGGTGCATAACACCTTCCTTGGTAAGAGGGAGTGTTAATTTTGTACCTAGGAAAGTGTTCCCATAGGTGACTTTAGCCTTAGTCACTTAGAGAGGGGAAATAAAGTGACCCTTGCATTAAATGACTTAAGTGAAGCATTTAATTTGACTTTAGAGTGTAAAGTCACTTTTTGATAAATTTGAGTGGGTGAGTGAAATTAATATTTTGAGAATTAAAATATGAGCAATTAATTTAATCTGTTGATCTAATATAATCTCCACCGTTAGATTAGATGAACCTAAACCAACAATGAACCCTAGGGTTCACTCAAAAAGGAAAGGGAAAGGCATTTTGCCTCATTCTTGAGATTGGAATGAGCTGAGAGAGCTGAAGAGAGAGAGCCGAAGGAGAGGCATGATTTTTGATGCACCTATCAGAAGAGATTTCCAGTGGGCATGAATATCGAGGATCCTTTATTGTTGCACAGATCCCGAGGAGTGTAAAACTGCATTTACTGCAGGCACAAATCTCAAGGAAATTACCGATTTCATATAGTACGATTTTGGGCATGGTTTTCCAAAAAACTCTTAGGCACGTTTTTCGAGGAAAAGGACAACACATTTCTCGAGGTAGCAGGCATTAATTTTTGGCATGATTTTCGAGGTGTATGGCAACATTAAATCATCAAAGAGATTAGAATTGTAGAAAAAGAAGTGTTCACAGGTCTCCATAATTTTGAAAAGTAAGAAGATCATGGAGATTAGAATTATAGAAAAAGAATAGAAAACCGAGATCGAATATTGGTGTACACAAGACACTTTAGAAGAAAGTGATATTCGTCCTCAACACTTATAAACTCACATATTACCATTTTTATTTTATATAAAAGTCAATATTTGTNAATAGAAAAATAAAATTCTATTCAATATATATATATATATATATATATATATATATATATACTACCGACAAGACAAAAATCCTGATTATAAAATCTAAGAAAATCTAGAGGAAGTGACTTCTTACAAGTATTTCAGAATTGATATTCATCACAAGCTCAATTGGAACTATAGCATTGAGAAAATGATTAATGGAGGGTGGAAAGCTTATCTTGGTCTTGAAAATAACTGTAAATTAGCCTATCTGGTCATGTAGGGTAAAAAGAAGTTCCTCTTTGAAACTCTTGTCATCCCTGTTATCTTGTATGGTTGTAAAGTATGGGGGTGCAACATTTCTAGAGAATCTTGGAGGAAGATTGAGCAAATCCATAAGCGGTTTATAACTTATAACCTCAAAATTAAAAGCAATACGCCTTATCCTATTCTCCTCGTAGAAGTGGGTCTTTCCCCATCGAGAGCATGACTATGACTAGGTACTCGATGCACAAGCATACGATAAATAACATGGGAAACGAGCGACTTCCTAAAATTGCTTTAAACTCAAGTCAAAACCAACTATGCCTCAAGCGGTGTTGGTGTAAAGATACCATGGCCATGTTAAATGATTGGGGCATTAGTGAAAACGACATTTTGTAGAACATTGATAATGTCAAAAATATTATTACTTCTAAGTTTAAAGATAAATTATGGTGTGAGGAAACTTTAATGGTTAAGAAAAAATTAAGATACTATAAGGAGGTCATTAATCCTAACTTGGAAGATTAGAAGTATCTCTCGGTAGTAACTAGCTCACATAAGAAAATTAATATAGCCAAGATTAGAACGAACTCTCATGAACTCCATAGCGAAACAAGGCGTTGGTCTATTCCTAAAACTCCATGGGCGGAAAGGGTTTGCCATCTGTGTGAGTCTATGAAAGTTGAGGATGAAAATGACTTTCTCTTAGAGTGCCTTGCTTACACCCACATTAGATCCGAGTTTCATAGTATTTGTTACAACACAAACTTTTATAACCTCCTAACTTGCCAAAACTATAGGGAGATTGGAAAGCTTCTTGAGTACAGGAACACGATTTTAAAGTAAACCAAGTATTATCCTTCTTAAAGTCAAATAAACCAAAATTGGTCTCAATAAACATTAATCATCATCATCATCATCATCACTATTTATTTTTATTATTAATTATATAAAATAAATTACACTAAATAACAAAAATAAAATTCTATTTAATATAATCAAGGTAAAAAGATCATTATATAATATCTTCGCCCATATAGTTAGTCCAACATTATAAATATTTTATAGGAATTATATATTAAATTAAAATAATATAAATGATATTAATTTTCATGTTAAATAACTAAAAGTGTTATTAATTTTCATGCTTATTTATGATTGAGTTTTTTTTTTTTTAACAGAAACTGAATTTTTTTTATAAATTTTAAAAAAGGCTGTAGGCCAGCCAGGGGTAAATTTTTTATCATTGAGTTATTATATACCTATTAAAATTTTAATGAAAATAATATTATGTTAAATAGTTTTTTCTTAAGTAGTGAGACAAGCATCTATGGAAAGAGTTAATGATGGTTGTTCTTATATTTATTAGAATATAGTCACGAAAAGTTTTACCACTTTGGGAAAGAGCAACAGGAATTTTAATAACTTGGGCATGTGTGGAGTATGGATAGTTTTTATGTTTTGTTTGAGGCCTCACACTATATTTATTTTAAATAAATTGTTGGATAAGGGACAAATAACTAAAGGATTAAAAGCTCGCTCATCTTTCAAAAAAACAAGTTTTATTGTAGAGATGGGCCCTTCATACACGAAAATATCTCTTTAGTATTGTTGTTAGATGAATGTTTTTATTATAAGCTAAATATAGAGGGATTTAAAGCCTTATTTATTTTTTAAAGACTACCTCTTAGAGTCTAAGATGACTATAACTATACAATGTTAAGTTTTATGTGCTTTCACTGATAGTTATATTTCAAACTTTAAAATTTCGAATATAAAAAATAAATATTATAAAATGAAATTAACGTTACAATAAAAATATGTTATAGTTTTGAATTAATTTATATATAATTATACTTTATGGTATGATGAGTTAACTTTAATATTTATGTGCTTTGACTGATAGTTATATTTCAAATTTTAAAATTTTGAATATAAAAAATAAATATTATAAAATGAAATTAACATTACAATAAAAATATGTTATAGTTTTGAATTAATTTATATATAATTATATTTTATGGTATGATTAGTTAACTTTAATATTTAGAGTGAACTTTTTGTAAATATTATTGACTTTTTTACATAAGTGTATATATGTTTGACTCATAACTACTTTAATTAACTTTCATTTTTTATTTATTTATAATAGTAATAAAGAAATAAAATTAAAGGAAAAAAACCATGGTTAATTGTAATTTGGTATTTTGTATGTACTAATTTTTGACTTGTCAAATTTTACCAATGTGTTTGTAGTATTCATTTTTTTATTAGAAAAAAGTTATATTTTTTTGCTACTTGATTATAATAAAAAAAATGGACATTACAAGTCAGTTCATCTCGAAGGCAGAGATGCCAATTGAGTATTTGATTGATAAGGACTTATTATCCACATGCATTACTATTTGCATATACTTGATCAATTCTTTCATAAGCATGGACAAAATTTACAAAAATATAACCAAATATAAAAAAGGATCGAACCCTCTACTTAGTCTAGGAAATTCACCACACCTTCACTAACCGGACTCCCCTCTATAAATTTCTCATAGAGCAAAAGACCTCGAGATCATCATATAACACTTTGGGAGAGATCATCAACAGTTGAGTTAAATTCCCTGGGAATATGGTGAATCTGAATGTCATCAACAATAAACAAAATATCTTTGAATCTTAAGCATCATTGATCTAAATATAAGACTTACAACTTGTAGGCACCCTTTGATCACTTAACAATGGACAAAGAATCACCAAAGACCTGGAAATAGATGATTCCATTGATCATGACAAATTGTAATAGACACCATAAGTCCAAAAGTTCGGATTTAGTGTTGGTAGCCCTACCACAACCCAACCTGAGCTAAAAATGATGTTCCTAATTGATCATAAAAAGCACACCACACCCACTAAACCTCCTTGAACAACACCATCAAATAAGCTCGATGCCTTACCATTCAAGAAGAAAGGACCCGTGAGAAACCTTCTTTTCTTTGACACATGGACAAAGTTAAAATCCTTAAACATGCCCAGATACTTTATGACACAAAAATAAATATTTGGACAACAGTCCTAAAAATTAACCTTGTTCCTCATAAACCAAATATGCCAACAAACAAAGATGGGCATAAATATGTGTAGTTTAACCTTTTGGAAGTAGAAGGTATAATCAACCTCAAAACGGTCGAGACCCCAAACCTCGAACACTTGAACGAGATGTATGTTGAATAAAGTTGTCATTGATGTCAAATTATGTATGTATATGCCCTCTAAATTGGTCCCCTTATGGCGTAGCGGTTACGCATGACCCTCACAGGTAGACACTTCTGATGTACATATTGGATCAAAACCCTAAAGAAGTCTCTAAGGTTTCCCCTAAGAATTGTTGAAATAAAAGGTGAAGAAACCCATAGACAATGGTGTTTGGTCCACTTGCCCATGAGTTTGGGGTTACATGACCCATGGTGGAGAAGGCCCTAAAGAGTCCACAAAGTTGGTATGAAGCTTGAAGTAACCCCAAAACAATAATGCTTGGTCCACATGACCCCGAAAGTTGTGGTACTTTGGCCCATTAGACCACTTGAAGTGGTAAGGATCCCTCTAAGAAATAATGACGTACCCACCAAGTATGATGATGTGGTCAAGCCCTAGGGCCCCCTTTGGAAAAGATATGGAGTGATATTGAATTTTTGGCATGAAGTGTCATGATGGACTCTTGAGGTGGGGTACTAACCCTTGAGATCCCCTTAAAATATGGAGATCCACAAATTAAGGATGAGTTTAAGGAGACACTAAAAGACGATACTAGATCATGATGAAGTGTATAAATAGAGGGAAAAACATTTCATTTTATCATCAATCAAGTATCTCTTTCTATTGCGCATCTTTGGAGAAAAAGTGCGAAACTTTTTGGAGGAGCAATTTCTGGGCATCTTTGAGGACTGTGGAGATCCATGAAAAATGACATATCTTTCTCATATGGTATCAGAATTACAAAATTCTTGGCTTGTTGGAAAGATGGTTGCGAGGGATATGTGAAGAATCTATATAGATACTCTTTTGGTTTCTATATTGTCTCTTCATCTTGTAATCTTGAAAATGTATGATTCATGCTTGTGGGTTTCTCTTGTGATGGCACATATCTTTCATCGATAGAGCACATATTTGATCTTGGTATGTAAGCCTCTCTCTTAGTATATCTCTTTGAATTCATTAAATATGGCATGAAGGATATGATGATGGTTATATTGGCATATATTTGTGGTTATAGTTGGATAGATCATGGTATTATGTATGGATTGATTTGATGTAAAGGATTAAACATGGAAATTACATATTTTGATGATTGTTTTGGGCATTATTGGGAATTGAACTTGAGGTATGCACAACTTGATGTAGTGATAGAAACATGGACAATGATACATAAATAGGTACAATTATACAGGAACAGGGACAATGATACATGTATAGGGACAAAGATACAAAGTACATGTTTCTAGAGACGGTGATACAATGATCCTTACAGATTATTTCTTCTATTCATATTAGGGTGGCAGGATGGGGAAAGGATAGGACATTGTAGTCTCCTTCAATTTGGTGCCTGAAAATTGTGAGTTGGCGCTCACTAAGGATTGGAGTCCTCTCTACAGGTTAGATCTTGTGACCTTAGGGGGTTGTAGTCTCCTTTCAATTGGAGTTGATAAACTAGGGGTTTGGATCCTACTTCTAGTTGGTGCTAGAAAATTAGGGAGTTGGGGGTTCCTTCTAGTTGATGTTGGTAAACACGTTGAATGCAATTTTTATATTATAAAATTTTGTGGTTTTCTCCCATTTGGATTTCCACGTTAAATCTCTTGCACTGTGTATGATTCTTATGTGATGGTGAATGATATTGTTAATGGTTAATGTTACATGTTAAAAGTGGTAAAAAGTGACCAATACTGATTCACCCCCCTCTCAGTATTACTAAATATTCCAACAATTGGTATCAGAGCAGGTTCCTTCAAGACAATTTAACCACTGGAAGGTATATCATCGTGGAGAAATATCCAGAATATTCTAATCCTGGATCACCATTATTTAATAGGTTGAATTATGCTTTTTGGAGCGTAAGGATGAAGTTATTCTTGCTTTAACTGGGACTTGCTATTTGGAAAGATGTAGTAAATGGATAACTCCACCAGAGAGAGATCCACCTCTAGGTAATACTGAAAGAAGACTTTTTGAATGCAATTCAAGGGCCATGAGTGCTATTTTTGGAGGCTTAGTAGGTTCATAATTTTTCAAGGTTATGCATTGTACCTCTACAAAATAAATTTGGGACAAGATAAAAAAATGTGTATGAAGGAAATTCCAAAGTCAAAGGAGCCAAGATGCAAAATTATCGAAGACAATTTGAACATCTGAAAATGAAGGAAGATGGATAAGTTATAGCTTATTTTCTTCGAGTAGATGAAATTGTGAACACAATGAAGGGTCTAGGAGAAAAGATTTAAAATTCAGTGATAGTTCAGAAGATTCGTATATATCTGCCAATGAGGTTTGAATCTAAGACATCATCCTTAGAAGAAAGAGAAGATATATATAATTTAAGTGTGTATGAGTTACATGGAATTATTACAACATACAAAATGAGAACGAAACAAGAAAAACATACTAGAAGGGAAGAAACATTCGGCTTCCAAGAAGACAAGGAATAGCAAGCAAAATTCAAAATCATGTTCATGTTCCAGTTGCAGTGATGACTTAGATGATGAAGAAGTAGCAAATTTTGTGAGAAAGGTAAAGCAAGGAACTAGCAAGTATAAAGGTAAGCTTCCTTTCAAATGTTTTAATTGTGGTAAAATTGGTTGTTTTTCTTCTAAGTGTCCTTATGCAAAAAGGTAAGATAGTAATGAATAAAATGAAAAGAAATATCAGAAATTTGTGAAAAGGAAGAGTCTCTATTCTAAGGAGGATAGTTCCTCATCCAATGAAGAGGATGATAGTGATGATGGCCCGAGAAAAGTGTTCTTCATGGATTTAGAAGAAACTGCTCATGATGAGGAGGAAGACTATGTGGCTGAAGAAGTATATCTTGAGGTAGGATTGATCAGTGCCTTAAGTGAACTAAGGAAAGAAAGGAAGAAACACAAGTTACTCAAAAAGGATTTGGGTGAATTGAAGGAAATCTCTGGAAGAAACCCTTAAGAGACAAAGAAGATCTTTATAGATCTAAAAATTCAGTTGGAAGAAACAAAGGTAATCGAAGAAACACTTAGAAAAATCCTGGAAGAAAAGGAAAATAAACAAGAAGAGTTAGAAGCATAAATAGTCTCTCTCAAGAAGGAACAAAAAAAGGACATCCAACAAAACTTTGTTAATAGCACCAAAATATTGGATGAAATCATCAACAACTAAATACCATTCTATGATAAATATGGTCTTGGATACTAACAAGATTATGAGGGTTCAAGATTTATGATGAATAAAGGTAGAGAAATACATAGAAGTTATGCAAATTTTGTAAAAGGTTTTGAGCCTCAGAAAGAAGTGACAAACAAGAGTCCTGAAGAGCATTGTGCATGGAAGCAACCACCAACAATAACGAAGTTTCAAGATTCTAACTTCAGAAGATCTGCACCAACTAGAAGACCTTCTGCATGCAGGTACCAAAATATTTTATTTGGCATATGTTATTCTTGCAATAATTTTAAGCATAAGGATATAAATTGTAGAGCCTATGTAAGGGGTAGAAACACAAGGAATATAAGTGGCTATGAAAACTTTAGGAATCGTGATGAGAATCCTCATAAGGAATTTGATAGAAGTTATAAAAAAATTGGAGATTTGAATTATGAAATTGAATGCTACAAGTGTAACAACTTTGGACACAAAAAAAAATCGCAGAAGTGGAATGACAGTGTTGTCAAAGGAAACTAGGCAGTTTCCAGAACAAAAGAGAACTTAGGTGAAGAAGAAAAAATACTTACAAATTGATGAATGTGGACTTGCCTTACAAGCTTAGAGTAGTATAAGTCAATGGTGTGTCGATAGTGTATGTTCAAATAATATGACATGTGACAAAAAAAAATTATGTCATTAAGGAAAGAAAAGGAGGGATATGTAACATTTGGCAATAACAACTAAGGCAAAATTGTGGGAAAATGTACAGTTAGTCTTGGAAACAATGATGCTTTGATAGAAAATTTCCTATTTGTTGAAAACATGAAGCATAATATGTTAAGTGTCAGTCAAATGTGTGATCAGGGATGCATACTGCTATTCAATTAAGAAGAATGTGAAATTAGGAGAAAAGGATGAGGTAGGCTTGTGGCAACAACAACTAGAACTCCAAACAACATATACATATTAAATGAGATTGGAAAGGAAAATTGTTGATTGGGTAAGGAAGATGAAAGTTGTCTTTGGCACAAGAGATTGGGTCATATACACTTTGACAATATTTTCAAGCTCAATAAGAAGCGGGATGTAAAAGAAATGCCACAAATCACAAAACTTAGCTAACACTTTGTGCAAGCATTGTCAGTATGGGAAACAAACAAATGTTGAATTCAAGACAAAGGAATATGCCACTACAAATCCATTGCAAATTGTTCATACTGATCTATGTGGGCCAACAAGGACAAAAGGATTGAATGGTGAGAAATACTTCATGTTGCTCATTAGTGACTATACAAGAATGACATGGGTGTGTATTCTCAACAGGAAATCAATAGAAATTGAATGTTTCAGGATATTCAAGGAAATGGTTGAAAATGAAACTGATTTGAAAATCAAGACCTTAATATCAGACAATGGCAGCGATTTCACCTCAAATGAATTTTGGTATTTTTGTGAAGAACATGGAATAAAAAGAGAATTTTCAGCAGTAGGAACTCCTTAGAAAAATGGAGTTGTTGAAAGGAAAAAAAATATTGTACAAGAAATGGAAAGAATGATGATGAATGAATAATCCAAGATAGTTGAAGTCTTTTGGCTACAAGCAGTACATACAACTGTTCACATATTGAACAAAGAATTTCATAGAAGTAATAGTGATCAAACACAATATGGACTATGGAAAGGAAGACCGTCCAATGTCAAACATTTCAAGGTGTTTGGAAGCAAATGCTACATAAAAAGGGATAAAAAGAAAATTGGAAAATTTTACTCTCGGGTAGATGAAGGCATATTTGTTGGGTACTCTTGAAAAAGTAAAACTTACAGTTGTTATAATATAAGACTCAACAAGATAGTGTAAAGCATCAATGTGAAATTTGATGAAATCATCCTATCAAAGACAGAGAAGGAAAGCATAGATTCAAACATCATTGACAAACCTAAAATTGAAGAACCAAATTTTGAAGCAGAGGAGGAAGAATAAACACAAGAAGAAGAAGATAAGTCAGATGAAGAACACGAAGAAAATAGTCAACAGAATATTCAAACTCCCTCAAGGACTCAAGAAAATGTTCAAACAACTTTCAAGACACCAAATTTCCACATTCAAAAGAATCATCCCCCATAACTAATCATTGGGGAAAAGGGTGTTGGAATAGAAACCAGAAGTAGAAGAAAAGATCAGATGTTAGAAAAAGGGAACTTGTCTTTGCTATCCAAAGTTGAACCAAGTAGCTTTGAAGAATCCATAAATGATGAACATTGGATCAAGGCTATGGAAGAAGAACTAGGTCAAATAGAGAAGAATGAAACATGGGAATTGGTGCCAAGACCAAAGGATAAAAATGTGATTGGTAGAAAATGAGTTTTTATAAACAAGCTTAATGAAGATGGACATGCAACCATAAACAAAACAAGACTAGTGTGAAAAGGATATTCCCAAGTAGAAGGAATTGATTTTGATGAAACATTTGCTCTCGTGCCTATAATGGAAGCAATCAGGATGATCTTGGCTTATGAATGTAGTAAAATAATTAAAGTATATCAGGCAGATGTAAAGTCTTCTTTTCTAAATGGAGAGCTAGAAGAAGAAGTCTACATCGAACAACCAGAGGGGTTCCAATTATCAAAAAATGAAGACTATGTATGCAGCTTAAAGAAAGATTTGTATGGAGTCTAGCAAGCTCCTCGAGCCTGGTAATCAAGATTGGAAAAATACTTATAATAACAGGGATTCAAGAGGGGAAACGCAAATAGTAATCTCTACATAAATATGGATCAATACAGTATGATAATTATTAAAGTATAGGTTGATGACATCATCTTTGGAAGTGATGATGACAAGATGAGTCATAAGTTTTCCAAGGATATGCAAAGTGAATTTGAAATGTCCTTTCTTGGAGAGTTAACTTTCTTCTTAGGACTACACATATCTCAACCAGATGATGGTATTTTTATTTCCCAAACCAAGTACATCAAGGAAATGTTGAAGAACTTCAAAATGGAAGATTGGAAACCTGTAAGTACTCCTATTGTTACTGGATGCAAGTTAAGCAAAGATGATGAATCTAAGGAAGTGGGTAAAAGGTGTTATAGATCAATGATGGTAGTATTCTTTATGTGACAGCTTCAATACCAGATGTTCTATAGCTAGTTGGACAAGTTGCAATATTTCAAGAAACACCAAAGGAAACACATATTTTAGCAATGAAAAGGATCTTCAGGTATGTTTAAGGAATAAAATAATTTGGACTATGGTATCCAAAAGGAAACAAGTTGACATTGGTTTCCTACACATATGCATATTGGGCAGGAAGCATTTATGACAGAAGAAGCACAAGTGGAGCATCTTTATTCTTAGGTGATTGTTTAGTGTCTTGGTTATGTAAGAAGCAATCCTCAATATCTTTATCCACAACAGAAGAAAAATATATTGCAACGACAACATGTTGTACTCAAATTCTATGGATAAAGAAAACTTAGGAAGACATTCAAGTAACATATGAAGATCCTATTTCAATCTTATGTGGAAACACAAGTGTGATAAGTATTTCAAATAATCCAGTTATGCATTGCAAGACAAAACATATTCCTATAAAGTATCACTTTCTACGAGAACATGCTGCATAAAAGAATACCAAGATGGAATATATTTTTACAAAGGAACATATTGTAGACATATTTACAAAGCCTTTCCCAAGAGAGACATTTGAGTATCTTGGACAGGGATCGGGAATAATCCCTTCTCCAAATTGATAAAACATTATAAAAAGGGAGAGATATTGTTAGGGGGAGTTACTTTTTGCCATTGATGTCAAAAGGGGAGAGAAATATCCGAAGCATGAAGATAGGGGGAGCATGGTCCCAAGGGGAGTATGATGGTTTCCATCAATGAAAAAGGGGGAGATTGTTGAATAAAGTTGTCATTGATGTCAAACTATGTATGTATATGTGCTCCAAAGAAACCCCCTTATGGTGTAATGATTATGCATGGCCCTCACAAGAAGACACTTTGTGATGTACGCATATGGATCCAAACCCTAAAGAAGTCTCTAAGGTTTCCTGCAATAATTGTTGAAATAAAATGTGAAGAAACACATAAACAATGATGTTTGGTCCACTTTCCCATGATCCATGGTGGAGAAGGACCTAAAGTGTCCCAAAAGTTGGTCTAAAGAAAGTGATGTGAAGCTTGAAGTACCCCCAAAAATAATAATGCTTGGTCCACATGACTGCAAAAGTTGTGGTACTTTGGCTCATTAGACCACTTGAAGTGGTAAGGATCCCTGTTAGAAATAATGGTTTACCCACCAAGTATGATGATGCAGTCAAGACCTAGGCCCCCCTTTGGAGAATATATGGAGTGATATTGAAGTTTTGACATGAAGTGTCATGATGGACTTTTGAGGTGGGGTACTAACCCTTGATACCCCCTTAAAATATGGAGATCCACAAATTAAGGATGAGTTTAAGGAGACACTAAAACAAGCTACTAGAACATGATGAAGTGTATAAATAGAGGGAAAAATATTTCATTTTATCGTCAATCGAGTCTCTCTTTCTATTGCTCATCTTTGGAAAAAAGTGCGAAACTTTTTGGAGGAGCAATTTCTGGGTATATTTGAGGTTGAGGAGATCCACGAAAAATATCATAACTTTCTCATACGGTATTTGAATTATAAATTTTTTGGCTCATTGGAAAGATGGTTGTGAAGGCTATGTTATGAATCTATCTAGATACTCTTTTGGTTTCTATATTGTCTCTTCATCTTGTAATCTTGGCAAAGGTATGATTCATTCTTGTGGGTTTCTCTTGAGATGGCACATGTCTTTCACTGGATAGAGCTCATATTTGATATTGGTATGTGAGCCTCTCTCTTGGTATATCTCTTTGAAGTAATTAAATATAGTATTGAGGATAGGATGATGGCTATCTTGGAAGATCTTGATGGTTATAGTTGGATAGATCATGGTATTATGTATGGCTTGATTTGATGTAAAGGATTGAACATGGAAATGAAATATTTTGATGATTGTTTTTGGGAATTATTGGGAATTGAACTTGAGGTATGCACAACTTGATGTAGTGATATAAACATGGATAGTGATATAAAAGCATGGATAGTGATACAGAAACATATTCAGTGATATAGGTACAAGGACAAAGATACATGTACATGTTGTCAGAGACAACGACACAATGATAATTATAGATTGTTTCTTCTATTCATATCAGGGTGGTAGGACGAGGCAAGGATAGGAGATTATAGTCTCCTTTAGGTTGGTGATTGATAATTGTGAGTTAGTGATCGCCGAGGATTGGGGGCCTCTCTACATGTTGGAGCCTGTGAACTTAGGGGGTTGTAGCCTCCTTTTAGTTGGAGCTAATAAACTAGGGGGTTGGATCCTCCTTCTAGTTGGTGCTAGAAAATCAGGCATTTGGAGGTTCCTTCCAGTTGATGCTGGTAAACATGTTGAATATAAACTTTATATTATAAACAAATTCTTTTGTGGTTTTCTCCCATTTGGGTTCCACATTAAATATCTTGCATTGTGTATGATTCTTATGTGATGGTGAATGATATTGTTAATGGTTAATGTTACATGTTAAACATGGTAAAAAGTGCCCAATACTGATTCACCCCCCTCGTAGTATTACTAAATATTCCAAAAATGTAGAGCTTCCATCCAAACATTATTGTTGAAAGAACATATGAAGAAGAGGTGATCAATGGATTCATTGTATTTTCTACAAAGAGAACAAAAATTTGGTCCAATCCATCCCCTTTTAAAGAGGTTATCCCCAAAAGGGACGTGCTTCTCCAAACATAGCTAGAAGAAGCATTTAATCTTTGAAGGAATGTTCCACTTCTAGATTTTTGAATGCCACCTGTTAGCAGTGGAATTGTATCCTAGTTCTACTTTAGGTTTTTTCTTAGTAGGTCACCCTTTTTCCTATAATGTAATTATGTTTCTTTGGTTATAATTATTGCTTTCTTAGTTTGTTATTCCCTTTGTGCATTTTTATGGTAAATATGATAAAATAGGGATCATATTCATTAATGCTTCCAAAGGTCTTTATAAATATGATGTGATATTCCAAATTTAACACATTGTTGAATTTTTTATGCCTTATACTTATCATAGTATATTCCGACAACATAATACATAAAGATTTTACAGGTTGGCGTTGTCAGATTGTCAAAATTTCGAAATGAAGGTTTGACACTTGTCATAAACTGGGCATGTTTTAGATGAAGGAGAGTCTACTCATAATTCCTAGCAGAAGCTTATGTACCATCTGTTCTGGACATAATGCCACCTGATGTTCCACTTCTAGAGTTTTGAATGCCACTTGTTAGTAGTGGAATTGTATCCTAGTTCTACTTTAGGTTTTTTCTTAGTAGGTCACCCTTTTTCCTATAATGTAATTATGTTCCTTTGGTTATAATTATTGCTTGCTTAGTTTGTTATTCCCTTTGTGCATTTTTATGGTAAATATGATAAAATAGGGCTCATATTCATTAATGCTTCCAAAGGTCTTTATAAATATGATGCGATATTCCAAATTTAACACATTGTTGAATTTTTTATGCCTTATACTTATCATAGTACATTCTGACAACATAATACATAAAGATTTTATAGGTTGGCGTTGTCGGATTGTCAAAATTTCGAAATGAAGGTTTGACACTTGTCATAAACTGGGCACATGTTAGATGAAGGAGCGTCTACTCATAATTCCTAGCAAAAGCTTATGTACCATCTATTCTGGACATAATGAAATTCATTGAACCGAATGTTTTGTATTCATATTATCCTCATCTTTTCAGTTAATGTAACCCGATTTATTGATTTTGGTTAATTGTTTCATATCAAAACATATGTTTAGACTTGAAGACATGACCTAGTAGGATTTGATACTTGTCAAAATGAAGAAAAGTAGTGGTAAAATATGTAGGATCGAACTAGAAAATGTGAAATGGGACGAATAATTTCCTCGATGTGCAAAAATGATGAAGGACGTGGGATGGTTTTCATTCTCTAAAAGAATCAGTGGTCATAATATGGAAGTGACAAATTATTTTGTCAAGAACTATACCAATTCATCTCTGAAGGTAAGCAAGGTTACAATTGCAGAAGAAAGAAGATTATCCATCGAAGGTGAACGCCTGTTCAACACAACAGAATTTGAACCCAAAATCCGATAGCTGCCATGTATGAAATTCGACAATAACCTGTCGGGTATTCGACAACCTCAATTTTTTTTTGTCGTCGGTGGTATAATGTTGGATATTCAACGCCAAGCCACAGTCGTCAAATTTCCTATGCCAAGGCCATCGGATTTCCTATGGTAAGGCCGTCGGATCTCCTACGACAAGGCTGTCGGATATCCTACGGCAAGGCCGTCGGATTTCCTACAACAAGGCCATCGGATTTCCTATGAAAATGTTGTCAAATGAGGGCCCCAAGATGTCGAAAATGCAACGACAATATACTGTCGGAGCCACAACAACTTCATTGGATTGACATGAAATCCGACAACAGTTGCTAGGCATTGAACGTCGGATAACCGACACGGTACTGTATATTAATAAAAAAAAATTGTATTCATAGTTAAAACTTGTTCAACAATTTTGTCAATGACTATCACAATGCTATAGTTTGTGTTCCTAATTCAAATTAAGGTTTTAGCACGGCCTTACTATGATTGGGTCAGGGATTTTTTATCAAATACTTCACAAACATATTGTTGTAGAATGAGGATAAAATAAGTATGAATGTAAAAGTACATTGTTTGTAATAGTGTGAGTGTATATTTTATGCTCCACTTGATAACATCAATTATTACTACTGATTATTTCATATTACATTGGTTCTCAACTTGTAACTATCATATTTCAATGTGGTGACATTCAATAGTAATTTTGTCATAAATATTACAAAATTGCATAACCCTAAATGAAGATAAAATGCATATGAGATACTATATTATCTAACCTATAGTCATGAAGAGGAAACATTGATCGATGATTTTTATGTCATTTTTGGAATTTCAATCCAACCTTTTGACATCATTTGAGAATAACCTATAGTCATGAAGATGTATACTAGAAATGCATTTGCCATAAGTCCTTCAACACCTAGGTTACATGATACAGAAAAATGGGTATGAGTTTCTGACAAAAGTAGGTGCTAGAAATGTTACAATACACACACACACACACACACACACACACACACACACAACAAAATGTACTATTTTATAATTAGCGCATTATATTGAAACTTTAAAAGAAAGCAGTATGAATAAATGAGCAAGAACAATTCAACAACAAGCATAAGCGTTATTCCACAATCACTTATATTGGGATCCTTGTCATTAGTATCAACCTCTGCCTCCTTGTCTAGCCTTTCCCCTACCTCAATCCTTCAGGGACATCAGTCAACAGTGAACACCATCCAATTTTGATGAAATTGCATGCTTTAAAATACCATACAAAATTCTTAACATGCCTAATCAGTGATAAGGAAGTGACAAAGGAGCTTAACAATCAGCACCACCAACATCGGGGTACATATAGGGATTGGTGCTCTTTATTAAATGTGAATCCCATATTTTCAGAAATGATAGAATCCAATTGCAATGCAAGCCTGCCATCCTAAAAAGTGTTAAGTCTGCTAAATTCTGAATGGGATATGAAATTCTACTTTATTTATATGAAATCTGATGAAGTTGGAATTGCTCCCAAACATCCTAGAACAATCAATGGTAATGTTAAAAATTTAAGGAGAAGGATGGAAAAGAAAAATAAAGGAAAATTTCAACTTTTAATTTGAGAATTTAAAATTAGCAGTAATTACCAGCACTTTGGTCAAACCTAATCAAAATTGCCCAATTTCAATGAGGAAATCGATCATATGGATCCTGGTATGCCCCAAAAAGACAAGCTCATCTTTCCATAGGCATTTTCAAATCGTAAAACATGTTTCAAGGCCCTACTATGTGTGCTGCATCGCAGGATATTTTCATACATGGTAAACCCTAGCTCCATGTTTCCTACAACATTACAATTTTCTTCCCTAAATGCCCACTTTTAATACCATGTAGTGCAAGACCCAATGTTTCATTTCAAAGCTGCACAATGGATTCACTAAACTAAAACAAAAAATGTATTCAATGAGTGAATTCAATAATAGCAAGCTTAAAACTTAATACAAACATTTAATTAAGCAATTATGTCCAACTCCACAGTAAAATGCAAAAACCTGAAAATAACAACTCTAACGATATTAACTTTAAATTTTAAACCAAAAACATTTACAAAAGTGTTTTGTAGTTTTAGGTAGCTTATCTATTAAAACTACAATTATAAAGATTACATGTTCAGTAATATTGACAGAAACCATGGAAACCACAATATCAACACCATGTTTATTGAAATGGGGACTAGCATTAACCTGCCAGATCATATGTTCTTTGTTCGCCAGCTGAATCGCTAGATCTTCTGTTTG
Source organism: Pseudotsuga menziesii (assembly GCA_001517045.1). Lineage (NCBI taxonomy): Eukaryota > Viridiplantae > Streptophyta > Pinopsida > Pinales > Pinaceae > Pseudotsuga > Pseudotsuga menziesii. Next base: position 344,698 of record LPNX010136326.1, on the reverse strand, counting down.
AGGTTTTCCAGTTTCAATGAAAATGACTAGTAAATTCTATCTTTCAGATTTCCTCCTGATAAAAACAATTGTTAATTTCTTGTTCTAGATAACGATGTCTATATTTCCACTCTAGTTGATAAACACTTGTTATCAACCTCACTACTTCTTCCAATAAAGATGCAAATTTTTCTATTTGTTCCTCATTTTCAGTTGTCTCAACTTTAACGGATTTTACTTCCCCTTTTTGTTTTGGCAAATTCTTCTAACTAGTTGTACTAACATTCCCTCAACATGTTTTACAATTGATAGAAATTTATTGTTTTCCTCCAGTTCTCCTTCCCCTCCCCTCCTCTCTAATGGTTTTGAATTGCTTTCATTGATGTAGATTTAGCTATATCCAGGTTCTGAACATGCATGGTTATCATTGGCTCAAAACAAGTCTACCTGGAAAATTAGTTATTTTGAACAAAGAGTGAGTATAATACTATGGCATCCCTAAGACTCTAACTGCACCAAGAGTAATGACTAGAGGTGCTCAACTCTATTAAAAAAAAAGAAATAGATTAATAGAAAAATAAAATTTATTGAGTTACTAGTACCAAATCAAGTCCAAAAAGATGTTCGAAACTTCCTTAAGATTTTACATAAACTAGAACCATTAACCATTTTCTCTTCTAACAAAGGATTTACCAGAGTCGGGGGTCGACTAGGTCTGGTTCTGAAAATATTGATTCTATCCATAGATTAATTGTGAATACCAATATCCATCGACATGTTAAGAAGCAAAGCACAATAATTGCCAATACATGCCACATGCAAAACAAGATAAATTGGTTCTCCTAGAGAGATACTTCTATAAAATTATTCTTTAATAAAAAACACAAACCAGCCTATGGACTCGGTTCATGCCATGGATCTAAGGGACATATTTAAATCGACCATTTGTTGACTAGGGCCAATAGTGGTACCATAGGGTGTCTATCATGAAATGGGCATGTAGCTAGATAAATGGTACTATAAAGGTTCCTGGCATTGAAAAGGGCATATAACCAGCCCAGTAGTGCTAAGGTAAGGATGCCCAACATGAAAGCGGCATGAATCTAACTCAGTAGTACATAAGGGTGTCCAACATGAAAAGGGCATGTCAATCATTGGTCATGGACCATGGTGCAGTAAGGATACCCAGTATGAAAAGGGCATGTAGCTAAGTTGGTAATAATAAGGTAAGAGTACCAGCCATAAAAAGGGCATGTTGGCGAGTGGGAATAGCAAGGCAAGAATACCCAGTCAAAAAAGAGCATGTAAGTAAGTGAGAGAGAAAAACGATATGTAACTCAGTGGGAGAGCTACCAATCAATTGGGGCAGGTCTAGCCTGTCCAACTTTTCAACATATTCATCTGTCTGAAGTTAATTAATTTAGACAAAACATTTCATAGTTTCCCTGTATATAAAGTTTTGATGTTTTGTTTTCGACCATGGTAGCAACAACCAATGATATTAAGAGCCACTGGATGGAGATAATACATACAGTACTTGATCTATAGCTAACATAGTAACAACACTTGAAACATGCAAATAGAAAATGAAGTCCCCATGGATAGAAATTTACCCAGCACTACCACATATATCTTAATAAATTCAAAATTCTTGAAAGGGTTAAGGCAAACCATAACGACTAACAATTTTTTCAAAACACTCTAATATATAAACTTATGAACAGATTATAGTACAAGAAAATTGATTAGGATACCCTATTTCTCATTCTATTCTAGTTTTATTTCCTATCTTGACATTTTTATTACATTGTGAATCATTTTATATACATGGAAAGATAGGCACATCTTTTATCCGATGAAACCCTTTAGTCCCATTTTTGGTAACATTGTACAGATAGATTGATATGAATTGTGATTGATAATTCCAAATTAGTGACAAATTACCATAAAAACAGTCAAAATACCGCACAAATCCTGCGCTAAGCATCCCATTAACAATATCATTAACTGTCTACACAGTAACGAATGTTGATTTTCAGATCAGCTGCTACTGATACCAAAAATATCTCAAAACTCAAGGCCAAAAGCAGTGCAATAGCTGAGAGTGGAAACACATATAAAGACCCCGTCAATATCCTTTCTAACAATGGTGATTTCCTCAAGATCAACAGTGACATGAGCAAGGGCCTTTGGAAGATGAATTACTCCCGGAGGATCTCTGAGCATTTTTATATCTTTCATCCACAGAAATGTAGTCACAAATTGGACAAGATCCAAAACCGTACACCATACCAAAAACATCACACCCCATAATTCCTACAAGGTGCCTATTACATTCCATCTGGGAAATCTGCTTCGCCTGTATCTGTTAACATATGGTATAGTGGGCATGGATTCAGGATGACAAGATATTCTAGTGCAATCCAAGAATAGGGACATGAGAGATGTGTAGTCTCCTATGCAGTGATGTATTTTAAGAATGACATTCGCCTCAGATTCTGCGGATTTGTAATTCAACACATGGATTTTCTATAAAGGCAAGGAGGGGTCGAGAGGTAGGGTAGTAGCTAATGAGGCTGTATACTTATCAACAAAATCAAAACCCTGGGTATAGGAGACACTGAGATTGAGCACTATAACATGATTATCTATATCAACATCCTTCGGGATCCATTGCCGGTGCCCTTTTCTGCATCTCTTCTGCATCCACAGATAAATCATAATCTCAAGTCATCATTCCAAATCAAACTTTCGATGGAATTTATTTAAAAACATACACTTAAACAAAAAGCTGTAACATTTGTAGTTTTCTAGAATTTGACAGAAGGAAGAACCAAAGATAGAGCACGCAGAGAAGAGGAAAATGATCCACTCTATCAAGGACATTGCAGCATAAACTTGCATCATATCTGAGCATATTCTATAAAATGATTGGGTCAAAAGATCGCTTGGATTTGGAAGAATCATGATGAACCCATCCTAGACGGTGGAACAGGTCTTGGAAGCATGGGTTACATTTAAATAACTTTTCTTGAATAACAAGGATAGTCATAGTTTAGTCTCTTATACTGCATCTTTGACTGTCCTCCACTGCTGCTTTCAAGAACAAGATTTGAATCAGCAGAAAGGAAGAATATCTTTGGTTATAAAGAGGAATATTTTGACATCTCATAGTACATGCAGGGCTGATAGAATATGAACGTGAGAAGCTCAATAGATATGGTTAGTACTTTTTTGAAATCTGTCAATAACACCCAACTTTATCCTCCTCAATACACCTCATTGAATGCTCAAGCCTGGAAACTTGCTCCTGCAAGAGACCATTGCAAGGATCGCTCTCAACTTCAAGACATGTTATAGCTTGTATCAGTGAATGTTCTACGTTTGAAATCAATGTTTGTTTTCACTTCCAAAATATGTTTTCTGCATATGATCACACTGATCATGTCAAGGCTGGAATGAAGGCCTGCCAAAAGGTCACTCCAACCAAGGTTTGGTCTACAAAGAGAGACATTCTTGATGATGACATCTCTAAAGAAAAAACTATTTAATGTTCTCCACAAGATGGACAGGAAGTCCTCTGGGCTCAATGGTTTTCCTTTTGAATTTTTTAAAATGATGTGGGATGTTGTTGGGGATGACCTACTAAAGATGGTTAGGGAGCTCTTCCTTTCTGGCAGGATGGGTGACTTTTATAATCAAGGCTTGATCAAGTTGATACCCAAGAATGCTGCAAAGGACACTGTTGAATGTATCTTATAAGATTCTAGCAAAGACCCTTGCTTTGAGAGACTAGAAGGTAGCTGCAAATATTTTCCAGCTTGAGCAGATCAGTGGCAGATTAGCTTCATTCAGGATAAATTAATCTTGGATACTATTTGCACACCATGGGAATCCATGGAATTGGCTAGAGAAACTGGTTAGGAAACTTTGTTATTGAGGATTGATTCTAATGTAGCCTACAACAGGTTGGATTAGGAATTTATCCTCCATATGATGGCATGGCTTGGGTTTGGCATTGGGTTTGTTGGAATGATCAAATCGCTTTTCAGTAACACGTCAAAATTTGTTTCTGTGACTAGGAAACTATTGAACATGATTGCATTACGTAAGTTAATCAGACAAATAGATACACAAAACAATCAAATTGTTCCAAAGAAGAATTCTACTTTCTCACCCAATAAAAGAACAATGGCATTATTCATAAGAATTATGAGTACAGTGAGCCCTGTGGTTGCCACTTCAAGAAGTACCCCATGTAACTTTGGACCTCATATAAAAATGGGAAAAACAACATAAATTCTTTATTTTTTATGTTGTTAGCAACAAATTTGGGGAAAACAAAATCAAAATGAAACAGAGTTAATCAACTGTTCTCCATAATATCTACCACAAAAGGAGAGAGATAGCTTCTATGAATGTCAAGAATATTTATAATGTAAACAATGATAGCATATACTAATGTAACTAACATAAGCATACAATGAGAGTAATCTACAATTATGAATTCAATGGATATTCTCCATCTACTGCACAAATTTATTTTTCACTGCAGAGAATTTTGAATATGAATTCTCAATACAATGAATTTGGAAAATAAAAGCTCGCTTATAATTACAGTGCATAAGAATATTTAAAAGGTAAAATATAATAGTTCTAACTTCTAAGTCAACCATGAGGACTGTAACGCACCTCAGTTTATGTACCCTAAAATGAGGATCAATCTAAATAGTGCCGTGATGGCTAGGTATGAGAGAGTAGAGGGATATCACTGTCACTTTATTTAGGAATTCTTTATCATATATCAGATGATTCAGCAAAAATATCTCATTCTCAGCCATAAATTGGTGACTCCAATGCCCTCATTCATGTGGTGGCCTGTCTCTACCATTATAGAAAGTTATATACAGAAGACAAGATTTAAACTCTAACTCAAAAGCACGTTTGTTTTCTTAAGAAGCCGAGTCTTGAAGAGAACACAAAAAGTTATGACAAAAGTAAGCATACACATAAGAAAACCAAACAAGAAGAAGCAAATAGAAGAATAATGGAACCCCTCACAAACCCCTTTTGCATAGTCCCAAGTATTAATAATGTAGCTGGTGTATCATGCACAAAAAGTGACCTCGTAATGGTACTTGGGTTATTAGTTAATTTTTGTAGTGGAAAACCTAGAAATGCCCATCTTTTCTCATGTGTACATCATTTTCTGGGTTCTATATCAAGACAATTGTTATTCCAGCTTATCTATATCAACTTTTTCTCTTTGTGTTCATAGAGGCTAATTCTAAGCTGTGCTGATCTCTTTTCATGCCATGTTGCTAGTTGTAATTATAGGTATCAGATTTAGTTGATTACAACTTCCATCTTCGCTAGACTTCCATTTTGAAATTGTTTATACCCAAGGTAAGAACAATCAAGTTGTCGATTCTCCTTCATACAAATATGAAGAGAATCTATTGTTCTTCTATGCACCCTAGACTACCGATTTTCATGACTACTGTCCAATAACACTTTACAACTCCTCCCATACTAGAAGAGTCCAGAAGGATCATCCCACCATAAAGCTCCAAGGGAGCACCTTAGTGTACAGTGACTAGATGTTTCTTCAATATTCTTCTACCCTTCAAAAAAAGGTTCTCATTGAAGTTGAAGGGACACCACCAAGCTTCCCTTGCCAACCAGCCAAAGGATGAAATTTAACCTCACGGAGTTCACCTGCAATTGTGAAATCAACTAGTGATAAAAATATGAAACCAAAGGCAAAAGCATGAATGAGGCAAGAGTGTGTTTTTCCCGTAGTATTGTGCTACTTATAGTAGTCTCATATAAATTTATGTACGCTATATAAATAATTTGCATAGCAAAGGGAAGGAAATCCCTTTCCTTTGTGTAGAAAATGTAAGTTCAAGTTCCACCTCCTCTTTGTGGATAGTACCCAGCCTAAGGAGGGGATGATCCCCATTCATTATTAACTCTTAGATCTCACAACCATGAAATCTATTTTGGATATGTCTAGTAACCGAGCCTATTGCAACCACCACAAATTCCTTACCAAATATGGGAAGATGTAACAATAGAGTTTATTATCGGATTTTAGATATCCAACAACAGAAACAATGTTTCTAGTCCCTGATCTAACCATATATGTGCAATTTCTTCCAATTCAGGCCACATTTTCCGAATCCAAATTGGCTACTACCTACATGAATCAAATACATAAGTGGCATGCATTTTCAAAGACAACTGTTTGCAACAGATGCAAGTTCACAAAAACAAATAGGGAGGGACTTATTCTAGCTTGTTGTAAGAGAATTCAACATAAGACAACCTACAGTCACCAAACAAATGACAACACAAAAATTGTGAACAAATTCCTTGAACGATATCTCTATTGCTATTTTGGTGATAACCCAAAGAAATAGTTTCACCTACTCCATTATCAGAATATCAGGACAATATAATCACTATTCCATGATACTTATATTTCTATTTATGATTCTCTATGGGTATCTACCTCAATGATTGACCTCCTCAAAACTGTGTCTAAGTTAGCAGATGCATAAGACTTCAGAATGCAAGCCACTGGCATTTTGAAAAACCTAAGTGTTACACTAATGCTCAAACAAGAATGAAGAAAAAAAAACCCCGTAACCTAAGAACATCCCCAATATGTTGGGGACTTCATTGGAGACTTGGGGACTTGTTTCTCGTACAAAAAACGTCCCCAACATATTTCAGGGACTTTTGGGCAAATTTTGGAGACATTCCAAGTAGATTTTACAGATGTCCTAGGCAGATTTTGGAGATGTTCCAAGCATGTAACTTCAATTTTGACAATAGACATTGATGATTTAACAATATGATTATTTATCTCCTTCATATTTTTCATATTATTCTAAGTCTAAATCTGAATCTATACAAATTGCAGCTCAAAATATGGGTTTTGTATGATGGATTTTGATTTGGGTTTCTGGTGATTTAACTATTTCCTTTTCAGCAATATCATTACAAGCAGCAAAGGCTCCAAGTCAACAACCAAATAAATGCAACAACTCAAAGGTTTGATCCTTCTGGGTATTGCTTCTCATTTTTAGGGTCATCTTGGCTTTTACAAATTGTAGATAAGTGTCCAAGATTTATTCAAGTCCAACTCTTCCCCAATCCCAACCTCAAGCACTGTGAAAACAATTGGATAGTAACGACTTGGATTGGGTGCTAAACATTTGAATAAATTTCTATTAGTATCGTTCTTAATCTAAAATTAAAAAGATGAATCTAATCTTTTTACAAATTGCAAGCATGTATATCCCAAAATGTTTTGTATCAGTTTTCAACACAGGAATAAAAATCTGCAGAATCTGTTGAGAAGAGAATGTTTTTAACCCAATCATGGCAAGGAAGCCCTAAGATGCATGGCTGTGTTTGATTAACACACACCAGTGTTCTACAAATACACCGTGAGATTTTGGTTTTCAAATTACCTATCATAGATCTGATCAGATAGAAACATTAACCTGTATAAAGAAACAAATACAAAATACCTCGATCTGATGAACTTCTGGTTTTCAAATTACCTATCAACTACATAAATACCTTGATTTGTACAATCAGACACCATGCTCATATAAAATACTTCCAACTTTGAGCACTTTGAAAGAGCCATCAAACCTCTATCACCTAAATTCATGCTTTCAATTTGCAATTCTGTCAGCTGTTACAAATTTCCAGTGCTGCTTTCCAAAATCTGATCCCAATACCTATAATTTCGTGAAAAAATGAGCATCCTTACACACTTTGAGCTTGATAATAGTGGGGCAAACAACTGACCATTATAAATATCTTTAAGACACAATATCTGTATCTTACCTTACCCTGGGCCTATTCTTTCCGTTTGAGCATCTAATATTTTGAGCCTTTTTCCTGTAAGATCTTCCAGTTCTTTGCAATTCTTAAGTATTCAGTTTAAACCCTTTCCTCCAAATCCACATGAACCGCAAGAAAATTTCTGAATAGGACCACATTCGAGTGAGAAGGACTCTATACCCTCATCAGTAATCTCAATGCATCCCTTTAGTTTGATCTTCTTGAGATGAGTGAAAATATTTTCGATAACAGTGAGATCCTTGTTGTCAATAATGGGAAAATTTTGGAGCATTTCAGAGCCAGAACAGTCACATGTTCAAATCTCATGATCAGGTCTGGGAGCAGGAGGGAAATATCAGCTCGCGCCTGGAGAACAAGACACTGCCTGCTTTTTGATTCAATATGATGCCATCTACTGCATACTAGGGAACAAATATTCCGATCTTCGTCTACAAGCTTCTGGAAAATTGAGGCCAAGTATTCATCTAGTAAACATAGACTAAGATCCTGTTATGGATAAAAAACAAACTGTTCAACCTCACTATTCTACAGAAAAAAAACCAGTGATGGAGGGGATAAAGAAGAGTTGGACTGACCCATCAGACCTAAGAGCTCAATTAGAGAATCTTCAATTAGCTTAGGAATAAATTCTGGGGTAAAAAACAACAAGCAAAATTTGGGTTAACAAGTTCTTGATAGCCCAACAAAGTAAAACTGGATTTTTTCAGAAAAAGACTTGGGGGAAGTGTTCTTGGTGGCCCAATAAAAGACTTGAGGAAGTGTTCTTCTTCCAATTGCTCTTCTTCTTCATGGAGCTTCTACCCAGAAAGTAACGCAGTGGTTGAAATGCAAACTGGGCGATTACAAATCCATCAGTAACGCAGTGGTTGAAATGAAAACCTAATATGAAGCTTCTGGCTATAAAAAACTGGGTGATTCCAATGTCATCAGTAATGCAGTGGTTGAAATTCAAACCTAATATGAAACCTCCACATTTTAGACGAGTTACCTATCAAACACAGATTCAAATACAAAAAAGTCAATTCATTGGTCACCAACTTTCTCCTAACGAATTGAAATGTAACCCCAATACGAACCTGCAACAGAAGAATTGGAGAGTTTGTGAGGGGATCCGGTACTTGAGCATTATTTATATCTGCCCCGGCCTCTATGAGAAGAACCCCTTGAGCAGTGCAGTAAAATATAAGCTTACCCTTGTTGGCATTTCTTAATATTCCAGTGAAGGGATAGTAATCCACCAGAAGGGATAGTAATTTGCCTAGAATCCCTGTGCACAATGCACTCAATGTGATTATAGAACATAAACCTGGAATCCTCCCCATGCAACTTGGGCTTGTTGTAGGACTTCTTGAGAAGATTCCACTTGTATTTGCACTAGAATTGGCTGTAATGCACTGCAGGAAGCATTAATAGAATCGGTGATTTGGCCCCAATGGTTTTTCCCCAATTGGCTCTGACTGACATTGAAGCACATGTCTTCAAACTTGAGGATCAAAACAACAATGGCAGTGTTGGGCCATAGCACCTCCTCTGGGATATGGAGGAGGAATTTGTCATGTATTCATGCAGTCGATGTCAAGGGTCCCTGTCCATCTTGCTCATTTCTCTTAATCTATGCACAGTCCGGGTCGAGGGTTCAAATGGCCCAGTCAAGGTCGGTTCAAATGGCCTAGTGTAGGTCGAGGGTTCAAATGGCCAAAAGTATTTCATTATGTTGTGTTTTATTTCTTATAGTAATTGTTTTATTTTTTTTACAATACGTAACAAGTAATGATGAAAATATTGCTCCCATTGATGGCCACAAAGGTTTCCATCTAATTTCAAGAACTCTCTTAAATATAGTCTAATGGGAGTAAATATTAACGTGATGAATTTCTTTTTATAAAGAATGATCAATTGTTTATCTAGTGAATTCATTGTAAAGTTTGAAGTTTTGGAATAGTACATCTGGCCGTCGAATATCCTATGGATAGCAGTTGAATATCCTACACCTGGTCGTCGAATATCCTACGCATAGCTGTCTAATATCCTACGCATAGCCATCGAATATCCTACTCCCTAGTGTTGGAAATCCAACGACATAGCCATCGAAAAACCTATGCACTAGTGTCGGAATTTCAATAGCGCTAAAATAATTTAAAAGGCTCACTACTTTTCATCATTGCTGTCTGACACATCTATATGATACGCCGGATGCCGTCGAATTTTGTCATAGGATTTTGGGTTCAAATCCTGTTGTGCAAATATAATTTATTCGAGATTGATTTAAGCATATATTTGTTTCCTGATTATGAAAAATTCGATTGGAGAAAGGGTATTCATATTAACAACGTCACACAAGAGTGGATGGATGTGTTAAATGTTGTACAATGCTACATCACCTGGGAAGGCCGATTTGTTAAATTTTTTAGGTATCATTTGAGGTTTTTGTTGCATATGAATGGAAAATATAGGTTAAATTTACCCTACTACTTTTTAAAATACTTGGAAACAATGGTGAAAAATCATCTTGATCACACCAATCATTCTATTTTCCATCATGACCTAGTCAAATTGTAGATAATGACTGAATTAAAGAAGATTGATAGATCTTGGCATGACTTTTTGTTTTGGTCTAGTTTTGAACCAGACATACCCGAAGCACAAAATTATACCAGGATGCAGGATGATGGTGAAGAAACAGATAATAAAGCCATAGGTTTGAGAGGGCAGAAGAGGAAGGTTGAATAAGGAAATAATCAACCAGAGGAGAAATTAAATGCTAACGATGAACCTGTTTCAGAACCTTTGCAAATAGAGGTACAAAAGAAATTGTTCTTTGAATTGCAAAAGGAATAGATCACTACTCCATATACTCCCAGGGATGCATAGGAGATATATGGTATGATTCAAGAATTTTCTTCTAGTATAAAAATGAAGATGCTCAAATTTCAGATACCTAGGGAAGAAGTTGGAGACAAAGGACTAGGTCAAAAAATAAGCTAAGGATAAATACAAAGGTTGTTCTTGATTCAAAATTTCAAAAGGATGTAGTAATTGTTGTGGAAGACTCTTCTATTGATGAAGACTTACAGGTTTTAGATACATAACATCATACAGTGAATCAAACCCTCGAGGAAATTGAACCTTTTTGGAGCATGTTTCAGAATTGCCCAAGGAAGGTTACAAGGATAAAGGTAAACACAAAATTTCTGGATTTGATATGGGAATGTCTTCAAAGCCCCCAAATGTGGAAGAATTGGAAGAACAAGAAAGTCCCACACATCAAACAGTCACGGGGACATTGTCAGAAGTTGAGGTTTTAAAGAAATCCTTACAGTACTTTAAAGATCAAAATGGATATCTAAATGATTCAAATGATAAATTAATGATGGGAAAATAAGGATGAGAGAAGACATGGAGGAAATCAATGTAAATTATCAAGAATTAATAACAACCTCGAAAGAAGTATCGAGAATAAAGAAGCTCACACAACAACAAAACGAAGAGGTTATTAGCTTGTTGAAGCCTCGGGTAAGTTGGTTGTTGGAATGTGTTCCAAGGCTCACAATAGAGGATGAAAACCTAGCCAAAGGATTCAGGCAATCCTATGCAAGTATTACCTTATCCTCGAGCTGTTTGGTGTGGTTAAAACCCATGGATATTCGGCCTCCGCTGACACTCTTTGAGTCAATGAGTTTTGATCCTGGAAGGATCTGTCTTCCTATAGAAGGAAGAAAAGTGTCTTAAGTATAAAACAATCTACCTAGAAAGGAAATCTAAACTAAGCTAGATCTACCTTAAGAAGGATGTCGTTTGATGTACAGGTTAACTTGATATGAAAACATATAACTATGTTCATCAATTTAACAGAAACGTGAAAGAGATTTAATTACTTATCAACTCAAATTACTACCAATCAATAAAAAATGGATGATGGCAAGTTAAATATTTAGAAACATTCAATATTAACCTGTGATTAATATGTTAATTGAAAAATGAACATAGATTATAACTGTCTGTGAATCATTTGTAGAAATAGATAAAAGTTTTAATTGAATAAACTATTTAAAAACCTTAATCATACATAGATCATGAGAAAAGATAAATCAAAACTATAGATAAATGTACTTATGAATTGCAGAAGATTAACAATGTTTGATAAGAAATTTGAAGTAAGAAAATTCAATATTATCAAGGAAAATTGACCAATAGATAAAGAGGATCTAAGAGAATAACTTCATTGTATTACTGAAAGTTTGTAACACATTACAAGACCTGCATTAATTAGGGTTTCTCCAGTCTCCTTTGCTAATTTTTTCCTCCAAAATCCCCGTCCTGTTACATGAGAAACTTCCCCTTTAAATAATAGTTAAAATAATAAATCCCCAAGAAACCGGGATTGGAATATCCATAAGAAACTAATAACCAATAAATTCTCGCCACCTAGCCAAAATATCCAACAATTCATCTATGCTTGGATAATTTGGTGTTTCAAACCCGAGTTGGGCATCACATTTAAAATTTTCAATCTCGTTCTTAGACAACTTGTGCAAAATACATATAAAAATGTGGATCTTGCCTTCAACAACAAAAGGTTGTCTTACTAACTGATCCATGTCTTCAATGCTGATATGGTCAAGACCCTGAATTTTCTCTTTGGATTCGTCGCACCGGCGTTCAACCTGTTCAATCATTAACTTTGGCGGACAAACATTTTCGATGAGGTCCATGTTAGGAAAGTGTAATATTTCCATAATATTATCAACAACATACCACCTTCTCCCACAGATAGCTTGCGCCTTTTGAATGGTATCTTCAATCATCTCAGTCAAATTAATCCAAGAACTCAAAATACTTCTGCTTTTCTTCAGTTGAAAACTGCTAAGGATAGTGATATTCTCTGGTCTATCCTTCATATACCTTTTCAATCCAGAATATCATCATAAGCCTTGGAAGCTTGTTCTCTTTTGGTTGTTTGCTCCTCAAGCGTGACATACATCTTGCCAAAAACAACATGAGTCTCAAAAATTTTGTCCACAGTCCTAAACATTTCAGTTATCAACTCATGATGCTCTTAATTTACCTGGATGGCCAAATCCTTAAACTCATGTTGAGAAAACTTAGAAAAAGTAGAGGAAGCTGCACTTGTAGTTGCATCTTCACATTGTTTTTCAAGTGTAGCTATCCTTCGTGTAATAGTGGAATTTGTAGTCTGTTCCTTCTGTAATTCAGCTTGGAGAGAAGTATTCTCCAGCTGCAATTCATTCAACCTATTTTCAGATACCCTTTTAAGATCAACAACATAAGCATCATGCTCCCTTCTGGTCCTGTCCAACTCTTCTTCAAGCTTTGTTATTTCTTCCTTTATTCTATAAAACTCCTTGTTCAATGTATTAACTACATCAAGATTAGCACCTGTGAATGCACCCAAAGCTGTAGCTGTATCAACAACATCCACCCAAGGATCACTGAACTGCTATGTCTAGATTATCTGATTAGCTTCAACACCACCTTGATCTATGCTTCTCTTATTTCCTCTTCTAAGCATTGCCTTGGATGATTTGCTGTAGAAATAATCACCAAGAGGGACTACAATGTATTCATCAAACTCAACCACTGACTCAGTAAATGATGTAGTCCCATCCATTGTTGAGACCAATGAATATGTTCGAGTTATGGTGGAAGTGGGTATAGGCATAGTAATATGAGAAGTAGGTAATGGAAAATAGATGTTTTGATCAAGTGTTGTTTCAGAGGTTGAAGAGAGGACTAGGATGGAAGTTTCAAGAGATGGAATGTGAACGTTAGCAGATGGAAGTGATGATGAAGGAACCAAAATTTTCTCAGGGATTGATGATGATGAAAGGGTAAATGAGGGTAATTACAGAGGAATTTTCAGAGACTAGGTCTCTGCAAGAGTAGATTGAAACATGGGTGGTTGGACTAAGACAGGTATGATAGGGGCAGATGTAAAGGTCAAAGTATGATAGAGTTGAGATAGTGAGGGTGATGGGATTGTTCCAGTAGGGAACGTAGAGAGATTTTGGATGGATGAGAGGAGCAATTTTGAAGTTGAAGAGTTAGACTCAAAAGTGGATTGTGAAATCTTCGGAAAGGGGATACAACATTTCATACCATTACCATTGAAAAACTCTGTAAATGCTTGCAAATATTCATCTACTTCTTCGACCACAGGCACAGGGTAATCACCTCTTCTTTAGTATAACAATCACTCAAGTCTATAGTAGGGGTTTGAGTAGCAGTTATCTGAATTTTCTGTTTCTTAAATGGCTTAATCTCAGCTATTGTTTGTAACTACAGTAGTTACCTGAATGTCAACAGCAGGCTTAGCAGCTGCAGCTACTTGAGTGTCCAAAACTAAAGTCATATGGGATAATTTCTACTTTGATTGCAGAGAAGTCTGCAATATAGCTTTTAATTGCTGAGCAACAATTACCTGTGGAATATCTTCCATAGGGATTTTACCCTTACCTTCATCTGGATAAGTTATCACTGATGGAACTTTTGCTTCCTGAGCTTCTTTACCTTCTCTATATTTCTTACCTTTTTCAGTATGTTTAGCTCCATTTTCATGTGAACCGAAACCCTAGTTTTAATCTCTTGTTGATATTGTAAGATGAGGTTTTGTTCATCCTTGCTCTTAGATCTAGCCAAGACTTCAGAAAAAGTTTTCACTCTTTGATAAATAGAATCATTAGGGACTTCCTCATGAACATAATCAATTTTGATATGGTTTTGCTTGAAATGGGCACTAAGAAACCCTTTAGGGTCATGTTTCCTTTTTCTAGCAAAACCAAGTTTCAATGAAGCTACCTAATCACCCAACATTGCAGCCCAAGTTGAAGTTGGAACAACCAATGGCCCAAGGTCCAAAGGGAATTTAGGCCATCCTTTCTTTTTAGGACCAACCAGTTTCTTGTAGACACCATCAGTTACAGTCTGGAAAGAAACCTCTTTAATGACCAACCTATTAGGAACTATCTTGGGCAGCATATGGATAGTATTGCTACCCCAAATTTGGATGTATGAAAATGACTCGTCAACATACCAGTCACCCATTGTGGAAATGAAATTTCTAGCCTTAACTAAAAATGCAGGAGCTTCCTGTTTGAATATTGAAAAATAAATGCTGCCAAAGAAATGTTCACAGATTTCATAAAATATAGCTGCATAATTAGCATCCCATAGTGTTGAATAATAAATAGGTACCGAAGGGTCCGGTAAAGTCCCGTTTCATCACAAATTGGGATATTGGAACTCAGTGTAGAATACATCAATTATAAAGGCTGAAAGGAAGAAATTCGACTTCTTTTGGTCAGTAGCTTTCTGATAATCATGGATAGCAGTTTTGAGCTCCAGCGACAGGATTGATGCCCATGGGAAAGACTCACCAGTGGTCAGAACATGATGGGCGACCGGAGCCCATTCAACTTTAAAGACATAAGAATTGGGAAGACCATAAAGTTTGCATAACATGGATGCCGACAAGGAATAAGGGTATATAAACTAGGCGATTGGGTATAGGTTATCAAATTTCTGTGAAAAATTGCTAGGTTCATTCATCTAGGATTTCAACATTTCGTTAAAATTGTACCTGGTCTTGAAGTTTGGGAAAACTCAACATTAGGGGGATTAACAACCGGTTTAAGAGCATAAGCTTTGGTAAAAACCTCAGGGCGGAAGGTGGCTAATTGTGAACCTACGCTATCATTAAAATACCGGTCCTTAGGGTTTGCGTGGTCCACAATCCATTTGACTACGCCAGTGTAAGGGAGTATAGCAGGCCTGGCAGCAATAGCATGTAGCTAAGAATCCCTAATTTTTTGGTAAGCCAACTGGTCATTTTGAATATCAGAGAGGTCATCATTGTCAAAGATTGAGTAGACTTTGGGCCATTCAATTTGATAAATCTCAGCAATCCTACCACTGGTGTCTGAGAAGGCGCCGAAGTTTCGGTCCTTGGTCAACATGTCTTTATGTGTGTTTTTGCAGCGAGTAATTCGTGACATTATGGGAGATTGAATAACTTTGTTTAAATGCATAAACAATAAATCAAGACAAATTGAAAAAGTAGAGTAACAACAATTAATGAACCATAAAACTGTCAGAAAATACCAACCTGAATCGACTGAAGCTGTGAAAATGATCTGTGGTGAAAAATCGCAGTAAAATTCAGACAACAATGTAATTTTTGAAAATGAAAATTGTAAAGAAAATGCAAAGAACATGTCTATTTATAGATTTTATATGGGTCAAATTTAGACGGTAGAATTAAAAGAAATAAATGGTGGAGATTAAATCTTGTGGGATGCAGGATCAAGTCACGAGATTTAAGTTTATTAACCTTCCCGCAATTCGCATCCCAAAATTCAGGTTTTGGGTTTTGGAAACTCACCATGCCACACTTAATTCAAACTTCTTCCCGAAATCCGCAATCCAAAATTTTTGGGTTTCGAGATGACAAAATGCAATTACAAAAATGTCTCTGCACTTTGCATCCTAATTTTTGGGTTTCGGGTTTCGGGAATGAAAAGTTGGAAACATGAAAACCAAGCTCCCGCAACACGGAATTTCGGGTTTCGGGTTTCGGGAATGAAAAGTTGGAAACATGAAAACCAAGCTCCCGCAACACGGAATTTCGGGTTTCGGGTTTCAGGGAAGACTTTTTTTTTTGAAAATTTAGTTCTTTCCGAAATTCACAAAACACACCAAAAGTGCATGAATTTTCAAAAATTGTTAACTAAATCAAATCATGATAAAGACATAGAAACCATGATGAATTTCAATGGGGAACCCCTAAAAATGACTGAGGAACTTAAAACATTACCTTTGCATATAAAATTGGGGCTCCCATGTTTTGGATAAAGACACGGGATTTGTTGTGTCTACAACAAATGGTGACTGGTAGGGACAAACCAGTTATCTCTGTAAATAAGAATTTCCTTACCAAGAAAAACATGTCAGTAAACAAATAAATCAACCTGAATTTTAGGAAATGTTTACATAAGGACGTAACCAACAAGAAGAATTA
Source organism: Pseudotsuga menziesii (assembly GCA_001517045.1). Classification (NCBI taxonomy): domain Eukaryota; kingdom Viridiplantae; phylum Streptophyta; class Pinopsida; order Pinales; family Pinaceae; genus Pseudotsuga; species Pseudotsuga menziesii. The sequence continues at coordinate 327,798 of LPNX010136326.1, read as the reverse complement.
CGAAAATGATTTATACATTCCCATCCATGATCAATTGAAGATGATGCAAATCTTATTAGGAAGTATGAAGAATAATAAGGATCCTTTACCTTTAGGCAATCATAGGCATACAGTTTAAGTTGAACCTGGGAGCAAACCTAGGACTACCCCAAAAACCAATCATAGGTCACCTTGATTTATTTATTAGATTTCTCTCTCTCTCTCTCTTTAAAAAAAAATACTTGTAAGACCTTATGGGCATAAGACCACTGCCTCGATTAGGTAATCAGTGCCATTCACAAGCCTGATTTGGAAACTGAACAAGCTAGCTTGATAAGGAGAACCCTTGTCTTTTAGTTGTAACACTAAAGCAACTATCATGGACTGGTAACCATCTAATGATAATTTCAGTCCAACATCAAATCTATGATCATGGCAGGGCTGGCTTGTGATAAGACCCCCCTGTCCTTATCTACAACAATTGCCTTACAGGAACAAACCAAAATTTATTTGAGTGTGAATTAAAAGACACTACCATGGTTTGGTATCCACATAATGGTAGCGTTACTCACTGATGCTTTGCATATCATGAATGAACTGACCTATGATAGGATCTTCCATCTTTCAACAGAAATTGAAAGCCATCTCCCCAATTTAATGGTGAAGATATCATTCCACCAAGCATATATGAACCTAATGAGTTGGCTTGTGATAATACCCCCCATCTTGCAATCCACAAGTGCTAACGAAAATAATTTACAATGTGGCTATGATAGGATCCAGAGTAGACTAGGCTGACCAGGTTATAAATGTATGTTGCATTGCACTAATGAAGACACGAGGTTAGAAGAACCAGTTACCTCCACAACCCCCATTACATAAATAAAGCATGTATAAATATATTGACTGGGATGAGAATGTATAGATCCAAAATTCTACAATTATCGGTTGCCAATTGTATAAAAAACAAATCCTGACATAGGCTAAAAAGATTGAAACCAACATTGTATTCAAAATGCATTCTTGAGATGAACTGATCAACTGACATTACCAAATGTGCATGTATTATTAAAATTCCTACCAATATAAAAAAACAATCAATCCAAATGAAGGAAATAGAAAAATTCACACACCAAGCCTATATACACATAGTATCAAAATGTTCAGAAAAAAATACTTTTTGAGTAAGGACACATTCACTGGGTAGGTATCAGTGACTCCTTCTAGTGTCTGCAACCGAACAATGTTGGGACCAATCTTTTCTATAACAATGAAAGGTCCTAGCCAAAGGCGTTGAAACTTGGTATATTCTGTATTGTCTTTATGCTGTTTATCCCATCTTAATACAAAATCCCCAACTGAAAAGTCTCTGTCCAAAGAAGATCTCATCGAACCATCGTTTAAACAAATGTTGATGTTGATACAGTTTGTTTTTGGACTTTTCTCTATCTTCTTCTAGCTTAAGAAAAGTATCAATTCTTTGCTAAAGAGGGGATGAATCATCTTCTTGAATGAATTGGGATAGTTTTAATGAGGGGATAGAAAGGTTGGATGGCAGGATGGCTTCCTTGCCATAAACTAAACAATAAGGAGAATTCCCAATGGTCACCTTCGGGGTGATTCGGTCTTCCCAAAGAGCATTGTAAAGTTGGGTATGCTAATATTTATGATGAGAGGCCACTATTTTCTTCAAAATGTTTATCAGGTTCTTGTTGGAAGATTCAACAAGCCCATTACCCCGAGGATAATAATTGGCAGAAAACTTAAGCTTGATCCCTTTTTCAAGGGCATAGGATGTGAGATAAATGGACATGTGTTATAGCTGATTTCACCACTCCAGGTGAATCACTTTGTATGGCCTTCCCCTATCCCGCTGCAGACTCTTTAGACCCCATGGACCATTTTTTGTCCTTTGATGTTTCCCTGACCATCCCTAAAAACATGTGAAAAATGATACACGCGACTTTTAAACCTATAATCGCGTATATACGCGGGTTTGACCACTAAAACCACGTACATCAGGATGTGTACAAAATCCAAATCCTTTTGGAGTTTTCCTTGACATGGATCCGACTCATTTGACTCCTGGCCTTCCATATGCCTTGAGATCGCTTAGATTCAACCTTTCATTACCCCTTTGAAAAGCTATATAAGGAACCCCTTGGTACATTGAAGGCATAAGAGAGAACTAAGAGCAAAGAAACTATAGTCCATTGTTGCCAGAACTTATGCTTGAGTCTGCATCCCTTTGTCCCTTGGAGCACTTTTGTGTTCTTCCCAAGCTTGCCTTTTGCTTGTGAGATTGCTATCTAGTGATGGAGGATTGAAGTGGTGGAGGGTGAAGTGGGGGATTCAGTTTCTCCGGTTCACAGACGTGCCGACAGAGGTTGTATCTTGTAATCTCTTATTTATATTAATAGAAATATCTTTTCCTGTCCAATACTGTGTGTTTGAATGAATATTTTATCCATTGGATTATGCCAAATGCTTATACATTATTGATTATATATGCTAGAATAGATCTAACACCATGATATATAGAATGCTTGTATTGTTTACTTGTTGTTGAGGAAGTAATCTATCAATTCAAGCTGAAGTTGGAAAGCTTAATGGGGATCTACTTAAACCATTTGGAATAAGCTACGAGGTCTGATCCTTTAGTGTTAGACATTTAATTTCTATTGCATATTGGAAAAGATTGATTTCTGGAGTCAAGCTATTTGTTGTGGTACCCCAAGCCATAGGAATTTCTCTCCGTAACAGAATTGGCGACTCCGTTGGGGATGTTCCTTGTTTTTATTTGGGATTTGCGGGCGCAATGGGCTTGATATTCTTGAGTTGCTCTTTGTTTCTCCTTGTTTCTGTGTTTCATTTTATAGTATGTTCATCCATTGAAACTCCCCTTTATTGGTTTGGCCTTGGCTTTCTTTTTACCACTGCCTTCTCTGTATACACGGGTTTTTGGCCAAAAGTCGCGTACATACGCAGATTTTTGGCCAAAAGTCGTGTACATACGCAGCTATTCTTTAAACAGTCGTGTACATCCTCCCTTTTGGTGAGTTTGATGTTGTGGGAAGTTGCTGGGTGGGTTGTGAGTGTGGTTGGGTCTTCCTTGGGTCTGATGTTGTCTGTTGGATGCTTCTTTTGTGACCAGAGACCGCTTTTTCATTGATTTTTCTTTGAAAGTAGTTTTTGTCACTTATCCTTTTTGTTTTATCATTAGTGCATTACTCTTTTTTGTCTTGGTGTCTTGCTAGGCTTGTCTTTTATACTTGCTGCAGAGACTGAGAGTTTTAGATGACTTTTATTGCATTTTTCATTCTTTTATATTGAAAAATACAAGGTAGTTGCACTCTTAGTTGCATCTTAGATATGGATTTGATGAGGTACTTGCATTGGATTGCTTGGATGAGAGTTGTGTTTAGGATTTCATATAGGAAGGATTGCATTGGCATTCAGAAAGGAATATATATTTATGTATCTCATGTAGTGGCATACCCTATTTTTCATTTGACAAAGATTGCATTTAGCATTTTTTGTTATGGTGTGCATGTTTACTTCACTATGAGTCATAACTTCATTAGTTGCATGATCATTTCCCTTCGATTAATTACAGCCAACTAAAATCAACGCATAATTTAAAATGAATTACACTCTTTTATTTTATAGGGTGCACCAACAAGATTAGGTTTTAGGGTCTTGGAATAGTTCATTGTAAGTAAATTTTCCAAGACCACTAAACAACAACATGTATGTGTCTGTCCAGGTGAGAGTGTGAAATTCCTTGGTATAATTGGTGTTTCTCAGGATCCTCCTCTCAAAAGGGAGTTAAGCATGAGGCAGTGTGAGTGGTTATTGATTGGGATGACCCCTAGTCATAACCGAGTAGCACCGGAGATATTTCCAGGATTGTATTCGTATTTGGGGGCTCTTTCGAGAGTTTCGGGATTTGCTACCCTGCCCATACGGTCAATCCCGCCTACGACTGTCCACCTGAGCATTGATTATATTGAGGTGACCTTATTGGCCTTACCTAGGATATCGAGGGGGTACTTTGCAGGGGTTATTCTGCGGGTTTCCTGGCCAGGTAGAGGTTGGACAGCACAGTCACTTTATGCGTTGAAGCTGAGGGCCACTATAATTGGTTACGTACCTTTACTTGTAGTGTATGGGAGTTTCGAACCTCTCCTAAGAGAGACACACCTGCTGCATTCCGGAGCTCACATATCCTCCCCTTGGTTTGCTTGTATTTTGGCTATAGATTTTCTTAGGAGTGTGCTTTTTATGTGCTAGTTGGCCTTTGGGATCATCGTTACTTGAGTATATTTATTCTCTCTTGAGTTTGGGTCCTTTTATTTTCAGCATGCCTGGTATCTTATCACCCATCCTTGGTCCTAGTACGGACCCTGGTGTCAGACTTGGGGGCATCACAGCCCCTTACCATGCTCATAGATTTGGGAATGGTCATATTCCATCCTCTACTCCATTTGTGGAGGATTTTTATTCCTTTCACTCGGTCTTTACACCGGTGGTCACCCTCATGGGGGTGGTAGTGGATTTGTGAACGTTGGGTCTACACCTTACTTTTCGTTTTATGTCCCATCGTTCACCGCATTGTTTCCTTTGGGTGCTGTTGTCATGATCATTCCTCCCTATTCCCTATATTTTGGATTCTTTATTGATTATTTTGAGTTGTTTTCGACTAATATGGTTGTCATGTAGGGTCTAGTTTTTATACACTTTCTCCGAGGTTTCGACCCGTTCGTGCCTATCATAGGTATTATGTTTGAACTGGCATATAGGTTAGGATTTCACATCCGCTTGCATTTATGCATTGCCTTATGACCATTCCATCTTAACCTTAGGTACGAACCCATTCCATGGTATCACGGAACCTTCATGCTATTGTTAGAAGTGGTACTATGTGAATGGTAGAGCTTTCCTATACATGGGTGCCCTAGTTAGCTCCCTTTTGCATTTGGTACCCATGCTGTGAGTCCTCTCTTAGGTCCAAGAGTCCCTTTTAGTCCCGCCATGTCCTTGAGCAAGAGCTTCATACTCCTCTTGAACTTTATGCTGGCCATTTCCATTAGGACTCCCGTACGTCAAGTTGTGAATGCATTATCATGAAATTTGCCTGCCTTATTGAGCTTTATGCCGGCTCCCCTGACATCGCGTTTCAGCCATATAGCCCGAGCTTGTCTCATGTATAGCCATACAGAGCCATTTTTTATATCCTTCGTAGCTTGTTTCCCTTTTTACCGGGAGGGGATTTTCCCCCGAGTGTCGATATCCTACACATGTATCCTTGCATTGAGCATAGGTATGTTCCACTGCTTGGAACTAGTTTGTTTGCCCTTATGACACTCGTCTCCTCCTAGTTTGTAACTATAAATCCATTTTATTCTTTTTCAAGCTTTTTAAATAATTGAAAAAGTCCAAAAAAATAAAAAAACCAAAAAGCCGGAAAAGGAAAGATGTTATCTTTGGTAGCTGTCGAGTTGTGTCGCCTTCGAACAGAGCACTGTATATCACATCCATTGGTTGGGTTATAGTTTGACTTTAGGAGTTGTACTCATTTATTTGAATTTATCTCCATCGACTGGTTAAGCTTCCAGTCCCTATGGAGCATCTGTCGATGCCTCCTGTGTCGTAGAGATGTCCCAGTTTGTATATCGAGTCTATGCTTCCTTTATTCAATCACCATACGTCGTTATGCTCTTGTTCGAAGGAAGTTGAAGACTAAGTTGGCCATTCCTCAGTTCTCTTGACTTTGCATGTCGGCCATTCCCGGTATAGTTACTGGTTCGTGCACCTTATGATCGAGTCCTTCCACATTATACAGCTTTGCTGAGTACCTCATGTTGGATGATGAGGGATGCCTTAATGCCCTCCTTCCAGTGGATTTCATCCCATCGACTTCAGATCATTTATTTTGGGATTGGAATCTAGAGTCATTTCGAGTGCCTTGAGACTTGTAGTCATCAGTGGCAAGTTCTCTTGCCATCGACAGTATTTGGGAATACATCAATGTCCCCTGATCAATGGATCCTCTCAAGTGTTTGACCTCAACACATTTATTCACACTTGTTGGTTTGCACTCTAGTACCTTGATTCCCATTTTCATTATCAGTGGGTGATCTTGCGTCTGTTAATGGTATACATTAATGACTGGTAATTAGACGATGGACTACTATGTTCGACCTCGACACCTCTATTCACATAGTAGGACATGCAATCGTAGCGGTTTGTGTAGAAGACTTTCCAGATTGGTGGCATCTCTTATATGCTACCTCCTTGATCGTGCAAGTGTTCATGAGATTTCAGCTCTTGTGACTTGATTCCAGTATATGTCAGATATTTCCAGCCACTATGGAGATTTTGATCTGTTATATATCTTCAGCCATTATGGAGATCATGGTCCTTTGTATATCTTCATCATGGAGATTCTGATCTATGTATATTGTACGTGGCGATGACCACTTATGTTATATCTTGTATCATGCCTATTCATGGCCATTGTACTCTTATGTATCCGGGACTGCTATATGTATTTGCAGTTATGTGCAGAGTTGTATTCTTGTACTATGCTGATTGGGTGGCTGGTATTCCATTTGGGATCCTTCATCACTCCACTTCTGGGATGGACTTATAATGTATTTTGGCCATCGTATGACCCCTCTGAACTCACACATTAGGGGGCATCTGTTATAGCTGATTTCACCACTCCAAGTGAATCACACTTTGTATGGCCTTCCCCTGTCCCGCTGTATACTCCTTAGACCCTATGGACCATTTTTTGTCCTTTGATGTTTCCCTAACCATCCCTAAAAACATGTGAAAAATGATACACGTGAATTTTAAACCTATAATTGCGTATATACACGGGTTTGACCACTAAAACTGTGTACATCGGGATGTGTACAAAATCCAAATCTTTTTGGAGTTTTCCTTGACATGGATCCGACTCATTTAACTCCTGGCCTTCCATATGCCTTGAGATCGCTCAGATTCGACCTTTCATTACCCCTTTGAAAAGATATATAAGGAACCCCTTGGTACATTGAAGGCATAAGAGAGAACTAAGAGCAAAGAAACTATAGTCTATTGTTGCCGGAACTTATGCTTGAGTCTGCATCCCTTTGTCCCTTGGAGCACTTTTGTGTTCTTCCCAAGCTTGCCTTTTGCTTGTGAGCTTGCTATCTAGTGATGGAGGATTGAAGTGGTGGAGGCTGAAGTGGGGGATTCAGTTTCTCCAGTTCGCAGACGTGCTGACAGAGGTTGTATCTTGTAATCTCTTATTTATATTAATAGAAATATCTTTTCCTGTCCAATAATGTGTGTTTGAATGAATATTTTATCCATTGGATTATGTCAAATGCTTATACATTATTGATTATATACGCTAGAATAGATCTAACACCATGATATATAGAATGCTTGTATTGTTTACTTGTTGTTGAGGAAGTAATCTATCAATTCAAGCTGAAGTTGGAAAGCTCAATGGGGATCTACTTCAACCATCTGGAATAAGGTACGAGGTCTGATCCTTTAGTGTTAGACATTTAATTTCTATTGCATATTGGAAAAGATTGATTTATGGAGTCAAGCTGTCTGTTGTGGTACCCCAAGCCATAGGAATTTCTCTCCGTAACAACATGAAGTAGGTTGCATTGTCAAAAAAGAGATATTCAGGGGCAGCAAACCTAGTGACTATTTTCCTTTCAAGAAAGGATATCACTTGGTTTGTATTGCACTGTCTAAGAGGTACTACTCCCACCCACCTGGTAAAATAATCCATAGCTGTCAAGATGTACTTGTGTTGCAAGGAAGAAACAAGGTTGATGGGCTCGATAAAATACAATCCCCATTGTTGAAATAGGAATTGGACTGCTACTGGCTATAAGGGGAAGGCAGGTTTCTTGACTTTTCCAGCACACTTCTGACAAGGCTCACATTTTCTAACATAAACATGGGCATCTCTGAACAAGGTAGACCAGTAATATCCTGCCCTTATGATCTTGTGAGTTTTCGTCTCTTCTGAGAAATGCCCGCCTGCAGGTCCTGCATGAAATTGGAAAAGGATATCATCAATTTGATCCTTCTCTAAACATTTGAGGAAAACCCGATCGTAGTTTTTTCTAAACAGAATATTGTCAATAAATTGATATGGAGCTGATTTTAACCTCAAAGCTCTTCATTTTTTAGAGTAAATATTTTCAGGGGAAAACCCATGATTTAGAAAAAAAATAATATTACCGTATCATTTAGACATCATAGTTTCAATTGCATTAATAGAACCTGTGGGTACAACTTCCTCTTGCTCCCATTTAATTTGTTGATCTTCAGGGTCGTTCGATTGAGCAGTGAGAAGACAAAGACCTTGCCCTTTGATAATCTTTGCTGGCTTGATCTCCAAGTCATATTCTTGCAACACCGTAATCTAGTGATCCCTCTTATCACCTAATTCCTTCTGAACGAGGACATTTCGAATGGCCGCATAAGGGACAATCACCTTAGTCCTTGATTTTAACAGGTACGACCTATAATGTTTTACCGATTTGTAAACAATGTAAGCCTGTTTATCGATATGACAATAGTTAAGTTCAGCTCCTTTAAATTTTTAACTCATAAAATAAATTGGGATTTCAGCATCATCGTGATTTTTCTGTGTCAGGACAACTCTGTAGGAAAAGTCAGTAGCAAAGGTGTATAATATAAAATATTTGTTGAAATCTAGAGACATCAGAGCAGGTGCTTCTGCAATGGCTCTCCTAATTTCAACAAAGGCATTTCTTTGTTCGTTGAACCATTTAAACTGTACATATTTCTTAACTAACTGTTGTAATGGTTTAACGACCTGGGCAAAATTTGGTACAAACATGCGAACAAAATTGATCTTACCCAAGAATGACTGCATGGATTTTCGTGAACCTAGGAGATCGATGTTTGAAATGGATTTAGTGTGCTCTGGATCGATAATCATGCCTTCCTTAGAAACAATGAACCCTAAGAGCTTACCTTCTGTGACTGCAAAGATAGACTTCTTGGGGTTGAGTGAAATCTCGTACCTTCTGCAGAGTTCAAATACCTGTTTCAAAGTAGAAAAATGTTCATGCCGTTTTTAGAATAGATTGTTACATCATATAAGTATACCATGACAAAATTGTGTATTAAACCACTGAAAGCTATATCCATAGCTCTCTGGAATGTGGCTCTTGCATTTATCAGCCCAAAAGGCATTCTCCTGTAAGCAAAGGTTCCTCAAGGGGTCCTGAAAGTTGTTTTTAATTGATCGTCGGGGGCAACCAGGACTTTGTTGTATCCTGAGAAGCCATCAAGGAGTGAAAACATATAAGACCCAACCATAGTCTACAGAATTTGATTCATGGGAGGAACAAGGTAATTATATTTTTGGGAGGCTTTATTTAAGTTTCTGAAATCGAAACAGAGCATGATTTCCCCATTTTTCTTTTGAACAGGTACCAAGTTGACAATCCACTGCATATGCCTGATAGGGAATATGATTCACACTGTCAGTAACTTATCAAGTTCTTTCTTATAGAGGGTTCCAAGCTGGGATGCATCTTCCTTAACTTCTGTTGGTAAGGTCTTACCTTTGGTTTCATTGGGATATTATGGTGCATGATGCTAGTGTCAAAGGTTTTGAGTTCGTCATACGTCCATGCAAAGACATCTTTGAATTATTTGCACAACTTGATAAAGGATGTCCTTTCTTCACCAGAGCAATCAACTCCAAGGTTGATGAAGCGAGGATTCTATTCAGTGCCCAAGTTGACAAGCTCATAATTGAAGATGAACTCTGGGTCTTACAATTGGTTGTTCTTTTGAACTTGTCTTGTAGGTCGTAAAATCTTTCTAAGTTGATAATTGATTTTGGGATAATTTTGGAAAAATTAGACAAGGATTTATCATGTTGAGCCTCATCAATAGCCATACCTTGAAAGGTGTTTTGGGCTGAAAGAAAGTCCAATATTTGTTGGTCATCATAGAATACTTTCCAATTTGTGACATTGTCCGGAATGGAAGGCCTGTAAATCAACTCAATTGAAAAGTTTTCTAGAGACAAACCTTCAGGTGGGATCAACCTAGATGCAATATTGGCCATGTTACAGAGAAAACTTCCTATGGCTTGGGGTGTACCACAATAGACAGAGAAACCGCAGAAAGCAATCCCTTCCCAATATGCAAGAGAAATAAAACATCGAACACTAAAGGATCTCGAATCATATCTTATTCTGGACGGTTGAAGTAGATCCTTGTTGATATTTTTCCAATCTCGCTTGCTTTAGTACTTTACTCTCAACAACAATAAACAAGGAAAGCATGCTATATGATATAGTGTTAGGCCTACTCTATCATATATAATCAATAATGCATAAGCAATTAAATGCATCCATGGATTAAATATTCATTTAAATGTACATCATTGGACAGGAAAAGATATTTCTATTAAGAAAATCAGAGATTACATAAGTGACAACCTCTGTCGGCACGTTTGCGAACCGAAGAAACTGAGTCCTCCACCTGGGCCTCCACTACCTCAATCCTCCATCTCTCAATAGCAAGCTCACAAGAAAAGGCAATCTTGGGAAGAACACAAAGTGCTCCAAGGGACAAAGGGATGCAGACTCAATTACAACCAAGCTATGGCAACAATGGACTATAGTTTTCTTGCTCTTCAATTATTCCTCTTCAATGTATCCCAGGGGTTCCTTATATAGTGCTTCAATGGGGTAATGGAAGGTTAAATTTGAGTGATCTCGAGGCATATGGAAGGCCAAGAGACAAGTGACTCGGATCCACATCAAGGAAAACTCCAAAAATATTTGGACTTATGCACACATCCCGATGTACACGAGTTTAAGGGTAATATCTGCGTATATACGCGAGAAAGGGATTAAAAGTCGTGTACACCAAATAATAGGTGTTTTTAGGGATGATATTGGAAACATAAAAGGTACAATAATGGTCCATGGGGTCCAAAGAGGCCATAAAAGTGTGATCAACCATGTGTGGTAAAATCAGTTGTAACAAATTCCCCCTAATATGTGAGGTCAGAGGGGTAACATGATGGCCGAAATACATTATAAATCCATCCCAGAAGTGGAGTGATGAAGCACCAAGTGGAAGAACCATCCATCCATTAGTATAGTACAATAATCAATCTCTACACATGACTGCAAATACATTTAGCCATCCCGGATACATAAGAGTACAATGGCCATAAATAGGCATGATATACAAAATGTGACATGCGTGGTCATCACCATGTACAATATGTAATAAATCAGAATCTCCATGATGAAGATATACAAAGGATCAAGATATCCATAGAAACTGAAGATATACAATGGATCAAGATCTCCATAATAGCTAAATATATCTGACATACACTAGAATCAAATCACGAGAGCTGAAATATCATGAACACTGGCACGATCAAGGAGGTAGCATATGTGGAATGCCACCAATCTGGAAAGTCTTCTACACAAAACGCTACAAGTACATGTCCTAGTATGTGAATAGAGGTGTCGAGGTCGAACATAGTAGTCCATCGTCTGATTACCGGTCATTGATGTATACCATTAACAGACATGAGATCACCCACCGATAATGAAAATCTAAATCAAGGTACTAGAGTGCAATCTAATAAGTGTGAACATATGTGTTGAGGTCGAACACTTGAAAGAATCCATCAATCAAGGGAAATTGATGTATTCCAAAAACTGTCTATGGCGAGAGAACCTATCACTGATGACTATAAGTCTCAAGGCACTCAAATGACTCTAGACTCCTATCCCATAATAAATGATCTAAATTCACTGGGATGGAATCCACTGGAAGGAGGGCATTAAGGCATCCCCCATCAACCAACACGAGGTACTCAACAATGCTGTATAATGTGGAAGGACTCGAACAAGATGTGCACGAACCAGTGATAGTATCGGGAATGGCTGACATGCAAAGTCAAGATGATTGAGGAATGGATGACTCAGGATTCAACTTCCTTCGAACAAGAGAATAAAGGAAAATGGTGATTGAAGATAAGTAGCATAGACTCGATATGCAAACTGGGACATCTCCGTGACACAGGAGGCATCAATAGAGGCTCCATAGGGACTGGAAGCTTAACCAGTCAGTGGAGATAAAATCATAGTAACGAGTACAACTCCTAAATTCAAACTAATAACCCAACCAACGGATGTGATATACAGTGCTCTGTTCGAAGGCGACACGACTCGACTACTGCCAAAGATAACATCTTTTCATGTCTAGCTTTTTGTTTTTTTTAAAATTTTTTTTTGGACTTTTTCAGATATTTTGAAAAGCTTGAAAAAGAATAAAAGTGCTTTATAGTTACAAATCTAGGAGGATATGAGTGTCAGGGGACAAACAAACTAGTTCCAGGAAGCAGAACACACCTATTCTCAATGCAAGGAAACAAGTGCAGGATACAGACACTTGGGGGAAGGTCCCCCCCTGTTAAAAAATCGGGGATCAAGCTGCAAAAGATATGTAAAAAGGCTATGCTCGGCTAGAAATGAGACAAGCTCGGGCTATATGGCTGATAATCAAAGTCAAGGAAGTCGGAATAAGGCTCAATAAGGCAAGAAAAACTCATCAAGGAAAACTCCAAAAAATATTTGGACTTATGCACACATCCCGATGTACGCGGGTTTAAGAGTAATATCCATGTATAAATGCAAGAAAGGGATTAAAAGTCGTGTACAACAAATAATAGGTGAATTTAAGGATGATCTTGGAAACATCAAAGGTACAATAATTGTCCATGGGGTCCAAAGAATCTGCAGAGGGACAGGGAAGGCCATAAAAGTGTGATCAACCATGTGTGGTAAAATCAGCTGTAACAGGCCAGAAGATCATCATCAAATTTTGTGATCTAGGGATTGACTTGATGTTGAATGCTGAAAAAGAGTTTGTAATATCCCTGATCAAATTCTAATAGTTAATCAAATGAGGGGACATGAAATGTATTTGGTTTCTCACCTGTTTCACTATGATTTCAGAATCTCCAACACATTCAATTTCCTTTGCACCCATGCCGATGAATTTCTTGAGTCCTTGGATCAGTGCCTCGTAATTAGCTACGTTATTGGTGCACTCAAACTCCAGTCTGCATGCAATCATAGTTTTGGTCCCCTTTGGATCAATGAGGACACAACTTGCACCAACTCCATCTTTAAACCTGAAGCCATCAAAAAACAAAGTCCATGCAATAGGATCAATCCTAAAATTAGTATTTACATTATATACATTGTGTACAATGGTGCCAAAGAATGGTACAAAAGCAACATGGGAAATTGGTGACTGATTCTATACATTCTCCATTGGTGAAGCATCAACAGAAAAATCTCCAAAGAATGTGTCAAATGTGAAGTGTTCAATGTGAGTGCTGAAGTAGGAGATAGATTCATTGGAACCATCAAGATCAATAACTATTTTCTTCATAAATGGTTCTCTACTGACCTTAAGTTTGTTGGGTTGTTCGTTGAGGGGTGGCCATAGGTTAGAGCAGTCAATGGTGAAGTAACCTTTCAGATTTTTGGACCAATCTCTACTTAGCCACATTCCATAAGTTTCTGGGATTTCAGCAACCACAATGTCTATCGTCTGGTGGATTCTAGGATTAGTAGACAATATCAACATAACATTCCTCAGTCTTCCCACTACTTTAACTTTAGATATGTAAAGATGGACAATTTGAATATATAAAGGTTCCCAAGTAGCATTTAATTTCTTACAAACAGAGAGAGGCATTACATTTGATGAGGTGCATGAATCTATCATGCAATTGTGCACATTCCTGTTGAAAATCTCAAACGTAAACAAGAAAGGAGGAATTCACTTGCTTCTAGGTTTCTGATTATTTGGTTTAGCATAAGAGTCAACATTATTATTTTGAGTTTCCCTTGGTTGTTTGATTATCATACTTTTAGGAAGGGAATATCTTATAGAAGGGATTTTAAGAAGATCAAATAATGAGATATTAGCTTTGACTCTTTTCAAATCTTTAGCCAAATTGTATTCAGGTTCAGGAATGATAGTATATTTTTACGGGGAAGATTTACCTTTATTGGGAACTAATGTTGAAGGTGGTTGTTCCTGAGAGGGAGACCCTTTAGATATGGCGTTATAAGTATGTTGTAAATTGAATATTGTGGCAGGTTCTTCTTCTTCTTCTTCTTTAGAAAAGAAACATACAGCACTAACTTGCTGGTCTTCTTATTCTTCTTCTTGTGACGATTGTGACTCTGGGTTTGTTCAGTCATCAGAGGACTCAATGACATCCTATGTTCCTGAGGTCAGGGTGTTATCAGGAATATTGCACCTTCTACGGACAGAAGCTGTTCCTCTGGTCTGAATGGTTTAGATCCAGAACAAATGAGTGAACGACAAAGGATGAAGACATTCCCTGAATGCCGTAGACACCTGGAATATTTCTTTGATTGTGAACTTGTGTACCTGTCAACATATCAAACATACAAGCACATCAAACCTACCAGAAAATCATCTACTTATCCATGCTAGTGACTAAGGAATCTAGCAACATGTACATGTGAAATCAAAACAATAGTAATGTGGGACAAAAATCAGCTTTGGATTAAGAATGTATGGAGAAGCTTACAACCATTGCCTTAGTGTCGACAAGCCCCTCCATGAGACAAAAAATTCATCCCCATAAGCTCCAACTTTTCTCTCTATGCTCTCCAATGATTTGGACTAGGTAGTCAATCCAACAGCATAACAATACCTCTATAGTTCTCCTCCTCAACTATGGATATGAGCTTGTATTTATAAGGCTCAAAGGATAGGAATAGTTGAGAGAACTGTGGGTGAGGTGGCTCCAAGATCCTATCATGGGGGATCTCAAGCTCAAACTAACCCATAATGATAGGGATAAGGGAGGACATGAGGCTCAAGTTCTAGAAGCCTTGAGAAACGTCTCTTTTTCCCATTTTACCCAGGGTACCGCTTTTCTTCCCTTATGACAGAGCGGTTTAGATGAGAACCGCTTTTAGACCAAAGACCATAGGTGGTGGCACCGCTTCTCTAAAACATGATACAGGAAGTACTGAGCAAGGTACCGCTCATCAGCCATAGGGAAATAAATGTGCTAGGTTTTTTCAAGTAGAATTGACAAACATAGCAAGTTTCCACTCTAAGTGTTGGGATTAAGGGCAAACATGGAAGTTAAGGGTGTTGTTCCTTTGGTCAGAATGGTTCAGATCCAGAACAAATGAGTGAATGACAAAGGATGAAGACCTTCCTTGAATGCCATAGACAC
Source organism: Pseudotsuga menziesii (assembly GCA_001517045.1). NCBI lineage: Eukaryota > Viridiplantae > Streptophyta > Pinopsida > Pinales > Pinaceae > Pseudotsuga > Pseudotsuga menziesii. The sequence goes on along the minus strand of LPNX010136326.1, from coordinate 312,488 downwards.
CTGGAATACTGCTTTGATTGTGAACCTATGTACCTGTGAACATATCAAACATACAAGCACATCAAAGATACCAAAAAATAATCTTCTTATCCATGCTAGTGACTAAGGAATCTAGCAACATGTACATGTGAAATCAAAACAACAGTAATGTGGGATGGAAATCAGCTTTGCATTAAGAATGTATGGAGAAGCTTACAACCATTTCCTTAGTGATGACAAGCCCCTCCATGAGACAAACACTTCATCCCCATAAGCTCCAACTTTGCTCTCTATGCTCTCCAATGATTTGGACTAGGTAGTCAATCCAATAGCATAACAACACCTCTATAGTTCTCCTCCTCAACGATGGATATAAGCTTGTATATATAAGGCTCAAAGGATAGGAATAGTTGAGAGAATTGTGGGTGAGGTGGCTCCAAGATCCTACCATGGGGGATCTTGAGCTCAAACTAACCCATAATGATAGGGATAAGGGAGGACACGAGGCTCAAGTTCTAGAAGCCTCAAGAAATTTCTCTTTTTCCCATTTTACCCAGGGTACCTCTTTTATTCCCTTATGACAGAGTGGTTTAGATGAGAACCTCTTTTAGACCAATGACCATAGGCAGTGGAACTACTTCTCTAAAACAGGATACAGGGGGTGCTGAGCAAGGTATCGCTCATCAGCCACAGGGCAAGCACGGTGCTAGGTTTTTTCAAGTATAATTGACAAACAGAGCAAGTTTCCACTCTAAGTGTTGGGATTAATGGAAAACATGGAAGTTAAGGGTCTTATCACATGATGGTGACAGGATTTAGGTATAACAGAATGCCCCCCAAAGCATGAGACTTAGAGGATACGATAAGCGAGAGCTTTGAGAGAACAAGTTGTCACTTCGAGGTGAAAATGTCAGCTCGGTTGGAGAATGTCATCCAGTAGGCATCTGTAGTACATCAATACTTTTGACTCATAGACAAATGTAACCAACTCATGGCTATGAACCAATACAAGGCGGATCCATGAGAGGAATAAACAAGCATGGCTACTAGAATACAGCGTAGATCCATGTGATAGAGGACTCAAACTTGGACATAGCTACTAGAAATACAATATAGATCTATGTCATACAGATGCAAATTTGAGCATAGCCATGACCATACAAATGTGGATCCATGCTAGATATATAAAACTCCATCGCAACCTGGGGAAAGCAATGAGCGCTTAAACAAATACCCAGGGTCTTCATCTCGTCTTCCACAAAGTATGATTCTATCCATGTGATTACAATGATATGAAGTCGAACATGGTAGAAACCACTTGATTACCGGCCAATGATGTGAACCATTAACAAGTGCGAGGGAGATCACCATTGATGTCAATGATTCCCAAGGTACCCTAGTACAATCTACTGAGCATGAATAGATGTCCTAACGTCGAACACCCAGTCGATTCTATTGATCAAAGGTCAATGATGTGAACCTATGTCAAGAGCGATAGAATCTATCATTAAGGCATATAGATATCAAGGTACTAAATTTTGTTTCTGAGACTATTTCCCGGATGATGAGCTGATGTCGACGGGAATAGTCTCATTGAAGGAGGGCCATGATGAGCCCCACATTGATGACACGAAACTCGAAACATAGTTCTGGAATGGTGTGAATGTAGTAACCATAACATTGACTCAAAAGTACTGACATAGAGACTGTTTTGACTGCAGAGGTAAAACTTCTTCAACTTCCCTTTGAACATCGGGCGGCACGACAAAAGACTTGGCAGCATGACTAAACTAGATAAACACACAGTGCAATGGTGGAAAATGCATTCTTTTGAAATACTCAAAGGAGTGGCATGACTCATGAAAGTGGATCATCATGGAGATCAACTGAATACCCAATTGACTGAAATGATATGCAGACAAGTGCCATGTTCAAAGGTAACGACAAACTACTGTCATTTATTTGCAAAATGATTCCCTTCCCATTTTTCCCATCATGGTTGATGAGTGCCTCTTTTCGGTTTTATGAGTTCAAAGAGGGTAACAAACACTCGTTATATCTCGTTCAAAGACAAGTCCAAACTCATATGTTTTACGAACCTGAGAGAGGAGGGGTTCATTCCCAAAAGAGGTCTCTCAATGTTTAATTTAATGAGTCCAATGAAAGAAAAATCAATATCATTCATGTTTAGAGAGTCTGAACGACCACGAAAGAAGACTCCATAGTGTCCTTTTTCGTAAAATAGTTCACCTGAACCGAAAAAGTGATAACCTACCGTCAGATGAACGACTCTTCAAATGCTTTAACGAGCGTGAAGAAGACAAGATCACTCAACAATATTTTCATATTTAAGGAGCCGGAAAAGAGTTTAAAGAAGACTCCACTACGTCTCTTTTCACGATGAGAGATTTTATGAGCTTGAAAAGAATCTGAAACGAACTTGGACCTTTGATGCTAAGTTTTGAGAGCATGACCAAAGTGTCTTAATAAACGCTCAAAGACTTTTCGGTTTATGGGAGTACGAAAAAGTAAAAAATGAACTCCTAAAAATTTACTGCTACTGCTCTTCTATCCTGCAACGACTCAAAAATAAGTGTTAAATGCCCCAATAACTGACATGAAAGGATTACGACTGATAGATTTTGAGTAATGAACGATTTTAAAACAAAACTATAACATGTCAAACCCTAAAATGTATATAAAAATAATTTAAATAGTACAAAATCAAAACATTTTACCATTTACCCATAGTGGAGAACCTTTGGAGCATTTTCTTGGCCATATTTTCAGTCGCTGATATCAGAATCATCCACCGTCCGATTCGTGCACCGTTAGTTCCAGGTAATATCCTAGACCCTACTCTTTCATTTTATGCCTTCAATTTTGATTTTTAATGGTGTTTTGGGCTTATATGGAAAGCCCTAAAATCATGGAAGCGGGCACCACTCTTATCCCTTGTGGGATAAGTGGCACCCCACTAGAACCGTGCCGAAAACATAGTGCACAGGCAGTGCCGACCGTGGAGAAATAAAAGTGGTTGCACAAGAAAAACTAGCTCATTTTTATTGATTTGGATGATTAAGAATGCTTCTAAAGAGTCTTGTGATGGTTTTTGATAGGTTCTTGTTGATAAAAAATGGTCATATGGAAAGAGAGGAAACATGATAACGACGATGCCTTCACCGAATGAAATGCGGGTTGCATAGCCGCATTGAGAGACTGCAGACTCTTAAAGTTCTTTCGCACACCCAGTATGGTATCGCATGAGCGACTACTAGAGCATATACTCTGGATGTGGCATCCAGAGCAACAATATTTTGAGGTTGGTGCTCACATATTGATAGTTGAGGTAGAGGAAATGTACTTCTTGACTAGCCTTTTGAGACAGGGTGCTCCCATCTCGCTGATTGGTTCCTTCGGGGGGAACATTACTACTTAGGAGTTGATAGACCGTCACTGCATTCCTGGGACCAGGACATTGGGGAAGAAAATTCCCATAAAAGCAGTGATGGATGGCCCTCTATGGACTGTGTTGTTTACCATGCAAAGAGTGGCAGGAAGCCAAGGAGTACACCAAGCATCGAGAGTGCATATGCTCTATGCCATAGAGGCCATGGAACTTATAGTCTTTAACTGGGTAGAAACTCTACTTTCGATCTTCAGGGATTAGCTGACCAAGTGTCGATAGGGGGAGATGAAGAAATTAGGTTTTGGTTCCATTCTAGCTTGCTTCTTTAAGCGGGTTCCATAGATGAGACCCCAGGTGGTATTTACAGAGTTGAGGGCACGAGACTCTCGCATGCAGAGGTGGGTCCAGATTATGGCCCGTACTAGAGTGGGCAAGGGGAAGGTAAAGTTTGGTGACTCATTCTTTCGATGGTTGAGAGATCAACTCCTCATGGTGGAGGGTTATGCATATGCAGGTACTGAATTCAGTGGTGACCTTGACCTACTGCTCCCACCTGGTGGACAGTGGGGTGACATCGGTAAGAAAAAAAAGACCCTAAAATGGAAATAGTGTTTTTATATTTTTTATGTTAAGTAACGAGACTTGAATGTTTTCATGCATACGTTAGAGAAACACGACCTGGGGGAGCCTCCCCATTGGATAGGCGAGCCAGAGCCCGTTTTGTACCACAGGGTGATGATGTGACAGGGGAGATAGAGGAGAACCTGGAGAGGTTGACTCTAGACATCCCTGATGCTTCTATTGACGACCTCCCACTGAGGTGTCAGAGGCATACAATGGGAATACCGAGTCCCTTTAGCAGACTGCCACATAGAGTAGCCCGAGCAGTGATGTGTTACCATGAGCATCATTAGACGATGAGTGCATGATGTATCTACTGAAAGCTGATAGCTCCAGGATTTTTGTATGGTGATTTTTTACCTGAAATCCTACGTGCTTTAGATGAGGTATCGTGACATATTTTTTGTAATACATGTTCATATATATATATATATATATATATATATATATATATACACAGACTTTTACTTGGTGTTTATATGTCTCAAATGGTGAATGTATTTTACATGTGTTTTATGTGTCTTTAATATTTTATTTACAATGAACCAAGTTTGATTTTTATGTCATGAATGGGCGATATGCCAATCTAGGATGTAATTAGCCAATGAGTCAGCAACTACATTATGTTCCCTAGGGATATGCCTAGAGGTGATAGTTTCAAATGAACTTTCTAACAAGCGTACCCTCCAGAAGAGACGGGGAAGCATAGGATTCCTAATGGTATAAACATGGTTTAGATGACAAACCACTAGTTGTGAGTCCATCTAGACTACCAAGTTGCGAACACCTTAGAAGGAAGCTTCAGTCAGAAGACCTATGGTTGCTCGATACTCGGCGATATTGTTGGTAGCGGGACCAATACAAACCGCTCCTGAATTGACCAAATCATAAGATGGGGAATAGAGAACCCAAGTAGCTGAGGCAAGATTCAAGGTGTGGTGGCAAGCACCATCAACGAAGCCTTAGAAATCCATCTACTCTGCACGACCAAAACATGGTATAAATAGATACAAACACTAAACTCAAAACCATATTGAAAATACTTAAGAACATTGAAAGTCAAGAAATATACATATATACAAGATACTATCCAAGAGAGATCTAGGCATAGTACCTCTTTAGGTACAACCCATTGCGAGGTTGACCTAAATGGATTCCATTGTAGTCTACGAGCTCATAGGCCCCTTTCTCTAAAACTTTAGAAATAATGAAAGGACCGTACCACATGGATTCGAACTTTCCTTTCCCTAGTTTGTCATATATTTGGTTGTAAGTCAAAACCAAGTCACCCTCGTTTAAGGCACGAGGTTGGAAAGACTTTTCATACTGCGCCTTGACACGTTTCTTGTGTGCCTCATTAGCCAAGGTAGCATCTCTCCTAGTTTCGTCAAGGTTGCTCAAATATAAAAATCTCTCTTCCTCTACGGAAGTGTCTAGGAGAAGTTCGACAGAAAGTTTCAAGGATGGAATCTGACATTGAATCGACAAGACAACTTCGAGTCCATAGACAAGCTAGAAAGGTGTGAAACCATTAGCTTTTTTCACTGAAGTCCTGTAAACCCAAAGAGAGGAAAAAATGATATGGTGCCAGTTGGATTTATGGTCTCCAACCATTCAACGAAGCATTGTTTTCAAAACTTTGTTAACGAGTCCAATGAAAGAAAAATTGGTATCATTCATGTTTAGAGAGTCTGAATGACCACGAAAGAAGACTCCATAGTGTCCTTTTTTGTAAAATAGTTCACCTAAATCGAAAAAGTGATAACCTACCGTCAAATGAACGACTAACGGATCCAATGAAAGAAAACTCGGTATCGTTCATGTTTAGAGAGTCTGAATGACCACAGAACAAGACTCCATAGTGTCCTTTTTCGTAAAATATTTCACCTGAATCGAAAAAGTGATAACCTACCATCAGATGAATGACTCTTCAAATGATTTAATGAGCATGAAGAAGACAAGATCACTTGACAATCTTTTCATATTTAAGGAGCCCGAAAAGATTTTAAAGAAGACTCCACTAGGTCTCTTTTCACGATGAGAGATTTTACGAGCCTGAAAAGAATCAGAAATGGACTTGGACCTTTGATGCTAAGTTTTGAGAGCGTGACCAAAGTGTCGTAATAAACGCTCAAAGACTTTTTCCGTTTTATGGCAGTACGAAAAAGTAAAAAACAAACTCCCAAAACTTTACTGCTACTACTCTTCTATCCTGCAATGACTCAAAAACAAGTGTTAAATTCCCAAATAACTGACATGAAAGGAGTACGACTGATAGATTTTGAGTAATGAACGATTTTAAAACAAAACTATAGCATGTCAAACCCTAAAATGTATATAAAAATCATGTAAATAGTACAAAATCAAAACATTTTACTATTTACCCATAGTGGAGAACCTTTGGAGCATTTGCTTGGCCAGATGTTCATTCGCTGATACTAGGAGCATCCACCGTCGGATTCATGCACCGTCAGTTCCAAGTAATAGCCTAGACACTACTCTTTCATTTTATGCCTTCAATTTTGATTTTTAATGGTGTTTTTGGCTTATATGGAAAGCCCTGAAATCATCGCTCTTGTTAGCACTCAAAATATACCAAAGGTTGTGGAAGGTAATCTCAAGGTAACAACAAAAACCACTTCAAAAATAAATTGGCTTTTCTTTCTAGAGAGGGATCTCTCACATATAAATTTAACAAGGCCAAATATATGAAAACAGTATTTAAAATCAAGTAGATGGTTGAAACAACACATATACCATTGGGAAATGGAGCCAAATAGATAAAGATAATACAAATCTTTCATACACGGGATCTCAACAAAGGAAAGATAACCATTCAGTCACATTCAGTCATTGATTTTCAGGCGAATAAGAAAGAAACATGAACAATCCATCAATATAGAGCATCGCAAGATGAATTCCATATCAACTTTAGCAAAAATATTTGTGAAATATGTGAGACAATAGCCAGAGCATAACAAGTATGAATTCTGAAACTATTCAACACTACGTTTCAGATATGAAGAAAACAAAATGGAAAGTAAACACTAAGAAGACAATCACATGGAAATAAGGCATAGACCGTAACATAAACGACATTGGAATCTCTGAAGATCCACCAGCATTTCGGCTTTGTTATTTCATTCAAAAATCATAAGTTCTCAAAATATCCGTCTAAACATATGGGTTCCAACCCCCAATACATCAAATAAATTCAAATATATACAAAGATAACTTCTTCCCAAGAAGATCAATAACTGAATAATCAGTTAATCAAAGTTTTTGTAACTATATCCCTGTCAACTAGGAATAAAACTACATGCTTCGATTCTAAAAATACATCATTTGATTATAATCAACTTAGTGACTGCATGGTATCCCGAATACGCAGCGCCACAACACACAACACCTATTTTCAAGGATGAAGTATATACTTGGTCTTCCCGGATCTTTCCATGATCTTCCATTGTTCCACATTTGGTGTATCGTATTCTGTCATTTCTCTAATAGATACCTCCAGATCCACATAGGCTTCATAAGATACTGTGGGCAATCCTCTTCTAATGATTAAAAAATTTTGCAATACTTTTAAATTCTCTCTTAATTTTTCTACAATGATTTTTTCAGTCAGTCCTTTAACCAAATCTTCAAACTTGGAATGGTCCATGCGATTTTGTACTAGCAGACTGTGATAATGTTCCTAAGAAAATAATCTTCCTTCATCATCCCAGAAAGAAGGGAGGCCATCTTCAAATAGATCCTTAAAAGCGAGCTTGAAATCCTTTATCTGTGAATACATTGTATTTTCTTTATCATGTACCACCTTCATGAGCTGATGTTTGTTAATAAATTTCTTCACCCATAGTACAATAGCTACTCTATCCTTAATTCCTATGTCCTGCAACTTCTGATATGTTAGAGAATTAAAAAAATTTAAAGCATTCTGAGCTATATTTAGAGGCTTCTTTTCCATGGTCTCATTTTCCAATTTCAGTCTTTGAGTAGCTAGATTGACTAATGCACTTTGATCATCAATAAAATTTAAATAGTGTCTAAATATGTGTCAACAAGAGTTTGACTCATTAGCTCTTCCATAATTTCCTTTTCATCATTTTGATCCTTTTTTAACTTCGAAATATGGGTCATCAATTCAACTCTTTCCACTTCCCATCTATTTTTCTCCTCTTGTAGTTTCAATGCTTTGCCTTTGTAATCCATCATCTCTTGATAAACTTTATCTTTTTCTTCCTGCAATGTAAATAATTCTGGGGACTGAGCATGTTCAGTATTTGGGATTTTAAGCGTCTTTTTCAATACTTGGATGGTATTGTCCTTTTATTCTAAAAGATTTTTGGTTGCCTGTACATTTCCCGGTTTGCTTCCTAAGCTTATAACACCCCCCTATAACTTCTTAATATGGATCAGATTTTCTTTATTCTCTACTTTCTCATGCTTCAATTGGACTTCCATTTTATCTACAAGGACCTACAATTTGTTAACTTTCATAATAGCATGTAATAAATCAGAATAGATAACATCTCCAGTCTGCTTATGGAGCTGTATCTTATTGGGAACAATAATTTTTTCTAACTTCACTTCCATCTCAGATACTTTTTTTTATCATTAACCACAACAAAATTCAAGGTATTTCTCTCCACATCTCGAGTAGAAATCAACGATGTCTTTTGGTTGATTAGACTTCTAACTCGGGGAATCAAATTTCTAGTTTCCTCTGATGACTGCATTTTTTTTCCAGCATAACTTGACACTAAATCTACTCTAGATTTGAAACATGAACTGGGATTTGCACTACCTTCTCCTCCAAAGGAATACTGATGTATCTACACAGACTTCTTCGGGAACAAAACCACTTTCTTTGAATCCTCTGAAATTATTTCTTCTGAAACTTGATCATCCTGGGAGTGTGTTTTGATCTTTTTATATGAAATGTTTTCATCCACATCCATATTCTCAGTCTTAGCAGGACTCCTTTTATTCAAAATACTAGGATTATCAGGTGTTTGAACCACTGCAATCAACTCATTTCTCCTACCTTCATCAATTCCTGAACTTTCTTCAAAACAAGGCAAATTGGCTATTTTGTCTAAACTTTCGATAACTTGATAATCAAATGGTTTATTTTTGTTTGACTGTTTTCTCTGAGAAATTATATGATGTGGATCATAATTGATTCTTTTCTCCTTATGGAAATCCATAACTTCTAATAACTTTTCTATAACCAACAGGGCACTTTTGTTTTTGAAAATAAATGGACCGACTTTAAGAGGAAACTTAACATTTGAAGAATTTTTGAACACCCTGAAATGCTCTTCTTCTGCACACAATCTCTTCCTCATAAACTCAAGTGAAAATATTCTTGGAGTCAGAAAAACAGGTAGCTTGTATGGTTCCCCAGTGAACCCATACACCCTCAAAACAGTAAAATCTTTATATAAGAACCAGTCTCCTATTTTGTATTCTGAGGAAGACTGCAGCATGAGTTTCATTTCTTCTAACACCCTTGGTAATACATCATCAAACAACAACTTATACATCTCGGCCATAATTGTGTTTACAAACTCAAACATATTAATTTGTTTTGGAAGATCTGGAGAGAAAATGGTAGACAGGAATTGCAATTCTGACACATTTGAACACAGTAGCATATTCAGCAAGTAGGACTGATACTTAAAAAACCTGACTTTGGGAATTCGACTAACTGGACATGGATAGTTTCATCCAAATACTCATCCAGATTGAAACAATGGATTAAATGGGACTCAAGCTCAATTGAACTTATTCTCAATAAGAAACCTAAAATCAATTCACTGATATGAATATCATCATCTAAACCTAGAATTTGGCTTACTAAAGACATAACCATATGTACCTCTTTTTTGAAAATGTTAACATATATGGCAGAAAGAGTCCTTCTAATGACTGGACCTCTTTAAGAATACTGGATATAAATTTGCATCTAACTTCGGTTTTACAACTTTTGTACATTTCGACTAAGACAGACTCATTCAAAGACTCACAATTATTAGGGAAATTATCAGGTACGTTCAGTATTCTGCGAATGGCTTTTGCATCAACCTTACAAAGTATCTTGGACATGGTATGACTCATGATAACTCTTTTGGAGGGAGAATAACTAATTGCGCACCATTCAACAAATTCAAGAAATGGTAATGTTTGATCAATAACAAAGTAATACGAAAAAGAACTGTAGTTATTTAGAACATCATTTCCCTGCAAATTACACTACCACAACTACTCCTTCTAGAATGATACATTTCCAACTGATAAAATAGGGTCATATACGTTTCTTTCCCTATCAAAAACAAATTCCTCCCTCTCATCCAAAACCCTGTATAAAACTCCTAAACCCTGTTCCTTTTCCATAACGAACAATGGCAGCAACTCTTTGAACCGAGTTAAGTGTTTTAAGGCTTACCTGTGATTGTAAACACGTAGAAGTTGACTTGAAAAGATGGCAGATTGTCTCCTTCCTTTCGCCCACAACACACAAATGAAATGTTTTTTTTTAAACCAAGTCAACTTTACCTTTATACTACGGTCCCTTTTCGGAGCCCTCATCAAGCGGTTTTTCCCAAACTACTTTTCTCCACGGAATTCACTTCAAGTTTCCATGTGGAATATGGTTTACATTCTGCTACCACCTTTCCCTTTTAAACATCTCGTAACTTTATCCTCCAGAACCAATAATGACCGTTGATGAGTTTTCACTTTTTGCTTAAGCCGTTGGATTGAGATTGGTTGTACACATTCCACTAGCCTTTTCAATTTTTTTTCAAATGTGCATCTTTATTCAACGTAGTATTTCTCAGCCGTAGATTTTGTTTGCTTTATTCCATAACCGTTGATCTTTAAGCTTTGTTAACCCTATCCGCTTCTCCACATAACTTATCTCCTGTGCATCTTTACCTGGCGGATCCATTTTAAACCGTAGATTTCACCTCAACTGCTCTACACCCTTGGATTGCATGCCAAATTAACCCTTATGCACACTTTAATAATGTAATTGCAACTATAAGACTTTGCAAATTTCATATATCCTTTTATCTTCTTCAATCATACCTCTTCCTCAACTGTTCAACATAGAGGTGTTAACAACTGGCTCCAACTGGGGATGATATCTTCCCTGTGAGGTATCAAAGAAGTCGTAGACCAGGTGCCTATCTCTAATCTTTGTATCCAAACTTCCAAACTTTTTTACTTTTTATCTGATATTTTCTTCTTAAAATAAAGAAAAATGGATTACCTCCTAAATCTTAGGGCTTTCACTCCGGGCTTCAAAAATATTCGGTCCACCATCTGTACTGCTTTCAAGAAAACAAATATTTACAAACTGGGGTACAAATTTTACCTTCCACCTTAGGACATGTAATGCTTCAAAAATATTCCATTGACAAGGTTACTCTCCAAAGAAACCCCATTTGGATATTCCAAAAGAAATGCATTTTTCCCTTTGTGACCCGCAATTACATAAGGACCTACCCACATGTGATGAAATTTTCCATGTTTATCTTCTTTAGGGGCATCCCATTTCAACACCAGGTCATCAATTTGGAACTATTCTTCTTTACCCCTTCTATCAGAAGTCTTTTTCACGTGTCTACACTTTATCATAGGATTTACTCCTTTGCTCTTCTAATTCAATGATTTGGTTTATCCTTCTCTACATGTGGTTTGGCTCTTCCTGCTGCTCCTGAAAATATCTCATAACTGGAACCCCCAATGATGCTGTAAAAATAACTTCGGTTCCATATACCAATTGAAAAGGAGACATTCCAATCACTCTTTTAGTACTAATCTTGTTAGCCCATAAAGCATACTTAAGTTTGGTGTGCCAAGATCTGTTGTTGTCTTCTAATAACTTCTTGATAATCCTTACCAGGCTTTTATTAGAAGACTCGACCAATCCATTTCCCTGTGGATAATAAGCAGTTGAATGATTTAAGCTGATATGATATTTATGACAAAAATTAATCATCTTCTTGGATTTAAAAGCTACTGCATTATCAGTCACTATTCTTCTGGGACACCCAAACCTTGCTAATATATTTTATTCAAGAAAATCCATAATTACTGTCTCAGTTTCTCTCCTAGTAGGAATTGCTTCGATCCATTTTATGAAATAATCTGCGGCTGTTAGAATTCATTTATGTTGTCCTGAAGAATTCGGGTTTATCTCTCCAATGAAATCCAAACCCCACTGTTGAAAAGGAGCTTATACTATTATTGGATTAAGAGGAAGGGGAATTACCTTTCTTTTACCATAAAAAATCTGACATTGATGACATATGCTAGTTTCTTTGTACACATCTGAAAACAATGTTGGCCAATAGAAACCTGCTCTAAAAATTTTGTTTGTTGTCACCTTCCAAGAATGATGTCTTCCACAATCTCCTTTATGAAATTCTTTTATTGTATGTTGGGCTTCATTTTCTAAAAGGCAATGAAGTAACACACCTCTAGGATCCTTCCAATAAAGATATTGATTTATAATACAAAACTTAGCAACTTTCAACTTTATCGATCTTGCTCTTGTTTTACTCAATCCTGCAGGAGCTTGTAAATTTTGAAGAACATGAACAATATCAGAATACCATGGAGATGTAGCAAAGCCAATCATTACCTCCACCCCTGTATCCAACTGATGAAATTGATTAGATACGAAATTGAGCTGTAAAGATTCACAGTTTGAATCTGTCAACATTTTTGCTGATCCCTTCCCTTTAATCAACTTAGTAGGTCTAATCTCTATGCCATACTCCAGCAATGTCGCTATCCATTTTGCCCTGCTTCCTTCTGGGTCAGGTTTTGTGAGAATCCCTTTTACTGCAATGGTTGGAACATGAGCAATTATATGTGAGTGAAGAATATACACCCTGAAATATTTCAATGCTTTAACCAAAGCATATGCTTGCTTCTCCATAATATCATATTTTAACTCTCCATCCATCAACATCTTATTGAAAAAGGATATGGGTTGCTCCATATTCTCATTATTTTTCTGTAACAAAACTGCAGCAATAGTATGTTCTGAAGCATAAGAAAATACTAAAAAATATTTATTGAAATATGGACTCACCAACACAGGAGCCTCCGAAATAGCTTGTTTAATTTCTTTAAAATATTTTTTAGCCTCCGCTGTCCATTTTATCTCGTGACCCTTTTTCAACATATTTGTGATATTAATTAATATTTCAGCAAAACTGGGAATGAGCCTTCTTAAAAAATTCACCTGTCCCAAGAATGATTGTATTTCTTTTTTGCTTCTTGGTTCTCCCACTTTCAAAATCCCACTAACTCTTTCAGGATCAATCTTTATTCCATCCTTTGAGATTATGTGGCCCAACAACTTTCCTTCTTCCAATGCGAAATTTGATTTCTTTGGATTCAATGATATACCAAATTCCCTGCATTTTATGAATTTTTTTTCCAAATGATGAATATGCTCCCTATCAAACCTTGAATAAAATGTGATGTCATCCATATAAATTACCACGATTTTTCCTATTTCTCCTGAAAAGAAATATCCATGGCACACTGAAAGGTAGCCCCTGCATTCATCAAACCAAAAGGCATTTTTGCATACATAAAGGTGCCCCATGGCGTGGTGAAAGCAGTTTTCTCTTGGTCTTGAGGTAACACCTTAATCTAATTGTATCCAGAAAATCCATCCATCATAGAAATTCTTTTAGCTCCGACCACTTTCTGCAAAATATGATCCATATTTGGCAAAGGATAATTATCTTTCATGGAGACATTATTCAAATTCCTGAAATCTATGCATAGCCTCATTTCTCCATTTTTCTTTCTAACAGGAACTAAATTAGCAACCCATCTTGAGAATCTTAAAGTCACAATAATTTTGGCATCAAATAATTTTTTAATTTCCTTCTCAATAGCTGGTAGCAATTTTGGATTTTTCCTTCTGAGCTTCTGTCTGAAAGGCTTTTCTCTAGGTTTAATTGGAATAGTGTGTTGTATTATTGAAGTATAATATTCCTTAAGGTCTTCATAACTCCAAGCAAATACATCTGTATACTTTTTCATTAAATTCACATAATCTTATTTTTCTTTTGTAGGCAAATTTTTAGACAGTTTTACAATCTTGGGATTCTCTTTAGTACCAATATTTCTATCTTGAATAGCGTTATCAGTTGGTTTTACTTTCGGATCTTTAGCAACATCATTCTGATAAAAAATTTTCTCTAAAGGAATCAAACCTCTTGGTATAAAATTTCTTTTCAATTGAATGATATCCTTTCCTCCTAAAGTTCCCTTGAATTTTTCAGTATCAATGTTTTCTTCTTTGTTTTGCTCATCATTTTGGAAATTTTCACTGTCATCATTTTCAGCATCAATATGAGTGTTTACAAATTCACAAGACAATTCCAAAAATCTTTTTATCTGCATATCATCCTCAAATACCTTCCAATATTTAGAATTATCTGGTATATAAGGTCTATTTACAATGTCTACTTGATACTCTTTTTGACCAGCATTTGGAGTTTTAAATTTACTAGCAGCAACTGCCAAACTACTACTGTATTCTCATATCTTCGAATCACCTTAATTGTATGCTCTGTAAAATAATTACCAAACATATCACATACTTCATTTCTGTAAGCTCTCATCTGGGTATGTCTGGTTTGATAACTGTCATTTACTTGGTTTATCACAAGCTCTGAATCTCCTAAAACCCTTATCCTTTGTGCTCCCAGATCCTTCAATGCATGCAACCCAAGTAATAGAGCTTCATATTCAGCCACATTATTCGTGCATTCAAATGTTAACTTAGATGACAGAGCTTTAAAATCTATGATAGGAGAAATTATATATATACCAGCACCAGTGGCAACTTTTGCCACAGACCCGTCAAAATACATAGTCCATAAACCATTTCTTTTTTGTTTCTTTTCCAAAGCATTTTGTTCTATCACTCCCTTTTCATTACTTTCAGATTTCATTTGCAATGTAGACTCCAAATCACACGGGACAATATCATTAAAGAAAATAGAAGAACCCAAATCAGTATCAACAACATATATATGACAAATATCAGTTCTATCTTGACTGCTTACTACATAAGGAGTTATTTTCTCACTATACAATCTCCTACTTCCATCTTGGACAAGAATAGTAGCATATGACATGTCCATTTGTAAACTACCCTTTAATTTTGAAGTCCAAGACCTTGATAACAACATTCCAAATTTTGGTGGAATGTATGCCACTACCACATCCATGACTATTGTTTTAGTTGGAAATTTATTCAAAGTCACTACTATATCTTTAATTAGACCAAGACACTTCACGCTCCTAGAATAAAACGAATACAAATCTTTATAAGGTCTTGTCACTTCCAATCCCAAAATTTCAACTACTCCTTTCGGCATTAAATTATGTGATGCACCTGAATCTAACATTGCATTATGTACCACCATATCATGCACATTCAAACTTAAATAAAAAGGAGGAACTTCTTCATCATCTATACTTTCAAATTTTGATCCAAATGAAATAGTAGGATTATCATCTGTCAACTCTAAAATTTCTGATTGAAATTCTCCTTGACCTTTAACCATCTTTGTTATCGTATCCCTGTACTCATTATTTCTCAACAACTCATTAAAAGGAACATAAATTTTCAACTTGGAAAGTTCATTCCGCAAATTGAAAATAGGATTAACTTTCTCCACATCTACTGGTATCACTTGTTTTGTTCCTTTTGTTTTTTTCTATTTTATTTTCAACTTCTTTATTTACAATAGGATCTTTCTATATTTCTTTTCCTTTTTCTGTATTTAATGCACTAGTAGAAGGTTGATTTGAATTTAGCCTTCCTTTATTTACAATAACCTCTCTGTTTCTTAGTTTGATCTTTCTTTGTACATCTTCCATAGCATGTAAATAACCTCTCTGATACTGCTCTGGCTCCCTTTCAAAATCCTCATTTCCACCTTCCTATGCAAACATGTGATGTTCTTATTCAGTAAGATATATCTCTGAATCTAATTCCCCAAAAAGATGAATTTCATTCTTAGCACGATCCTCTTCATTAGCAACATAATTTTTAGGGAAAGGTGGTCGAATCTACTGATCTTCTTTATTCCTTGGGTTTCTCATATTTGTTTGTCTATTTTGTGGAGGCATAGGAGGATTTGGCCTTCTAAAATTTGGGTTTCTGATTTGAGGATCAGCTTGTTCTCTATTGAATGATCAATTGTCCACAGTTAATATATCCATTAACTTTTCCATTGTCTTCAACATCATTTCAAGTTTAATATCAGTTGCAGAAGAAGAAGTAGAAGGCATATTTTCTTCTCTTGCTTTCCTCCTATCAAGGTCTCTTTGTTTCATCTTCCCAATTGCCATCATATTTGCTTCCACTTCTAAAGCATCTGTGAACATAGCAGCAAGACTTGCTGATTTTCTCTCCCTCAATGAAAAAGCAAAGTCATTATCAAAAGCACCAGCATAATGAAGTTTAGCAATAGCCGCAGAAGGTTTTATATCTTCTGGAATGGAATTATAAACCCTCTTAAATTTGCTTGAAAATTCATGAACAGATTCAAAACCCCCTTTTTTGAGACTATTATATTGGGACAAAAGCTACAAAGGACTCTATTTGTCATCCCATCTTTCTAAAATGCATTCTGGAAAGCTTGAAAAGTTAATATAGATGCATCTGGAAAATCTTTAAACCATTTCTTCACCTCCCCTGATAAACTTTGAGCAAACAACCGCATTTTAACATCCATATAATCGACTTCCTCCAAGTCAACAAAATCTTCAAATTTAGCTACATGTTGCTTGGCTGTTATGCCTCCTTATCCATCAAATAAATAAATTCTCTGAGAATAATTTTGGGGCAAATCATGCAATATAGTTGGTAAACGTAAAGGAGCAAATCTGACCGCCATTGGTCTAGGTGGAATTGGAGGAACTAAGGGATTTTGAATATTTTGAACAAAAGGTTCTTCTTCAACTTTTGCAGACTGTTGTAAATATCTCCAAAGGGAATCAAGTAAATAAGATTCTAATCTCCAAGGGTTGAACTCAACGTTTTTAAGATCAGACTCATATTTATATTTCAACAAACTCTTTTCAACATTAATTTCCCATTTTTTTATTATCAAAGATGCTATGAAAATTTTGAGAAAATGATGCACCAAACAGAGAAATATCTATTTTTTCTGTGTCTTTTTTCTTAAATAATTTTTTTGGATCCTCCAAACTTCGTAAAACTTCAGTATCAAAATTACCTCGTGTATGTCTTCTCGAAGCCAGAATGTCTTTTGAAATTTTGAAACAATCTTAAAACTGGAATCGCCAGGGAAAATATACAACTTTGTCATTTCTCCTAGGGCTGATTTGCACTTTCATCCCCGGCAATAGCACTAATTTGTTAGAACTCAAAATATACCAAAGGTTGTGGAAGGTAATCTCAAGGTAACAACAAAAACCACTTCAGAAAGAAACTGGATTTTCTTTCTAGAGAGGGATCTCTCACATATAAATTTTACAAGGCCAGATATCTGAAATCAGTATTTTAAATCAAGTAGATGGTTGAAACAACACATATACCATTGGGAAATGGAGTCAAATAGATAAAGATAATACAAATCTTTCATACACGAGATCTCTACAAAGGCAAGATAACTATTCAGTCATAGTCATTCATTGATTTTCAGGCGAATAAGAAAGAAACATGAACAATCGATCAATATAGAGCATCACAAGATGGATTCCATATCAAATTTAGCAGAAATATTTGTGAAATATCTGAGACAATAGCCAGCGCATAGCAAGTATGAATTCCAAAACTATTCAACACTACATTTCAGATATGAAGAAAACAAAATGGAAAGCAAACACTAAGAAGACAATCACATGGCAAGAAGGCACAGACTGTAACATAAACGACACATGAATCTTTGAAGATCCACCAGCATTTTGGATTTTTTATTTCATTAAAAAATCATAAGTTCTCAAAATATCCATCTAAACATATGGGTTCAAACCCCCAATACATCAAATAAATTCAAATATATACAAAGATAACTTCTTCCCAAGAAGATAAATAACCGAATAATCAGTTAATCAAAGTTTTTGTAACTATATCTCTATCAACTAGGAATAAAACTACATGCTTTGATTCTAACAACAGATCATTTTATTATAATAAACTTAGTGACTGCATGGTATCCCAAATAAGCAGCTCCACGACGCGCAACACCTGTTTTCAAGGATGAAGTATATACTTGGTCTTCCTGGATCTTTTGACGATCCTCCATTGTTCTGAATTTGGTGTATCATATTCTGTCATTTCTCTAATAGATACCTCCAGATCCACATAGGATTCATAAGATACTGTGGGAAATCCTCTTCTAATGATTAAAAACTTTTGCAATACTTCGAAATCCTCTATCAATTTTTCTACAATTATTTTTCCAGTCAGTCCTTTAACCAAATCTTCAAACTTGGAATGGTCCATGCGATTTTGTACTAGCAGATTGTGATAATGTTCTTGAGAAAATAATCTTCCTTCATCGTCCCAGAAAGAAGGGAGGTCGTCTTCAAATAGATCCTTAAAAGTGAGCCTGAAATACTTTATCTGTGAAGACATTGTATTTGCTTTATCCTGTACCACCTTCATGAGCTGATGTTTGTTAATAAATTTTTTCTCCCATAGTACAATAACTACTCTGTCCTTACTTACGTTGTCCTGCAACTTCTGATATGTTAGAGAATTTAGAAAATTTAAAGCATTCTAAGCTGTATTTAGAGGCTTCTTTTCCATGGTCTCGTTTTCCAACTTCAGTATTTGAGTAGCTAGATTGACTAATGCACTTTGATCATCAATAAAATTTAAATAGTGTCTAAATTTGGTGATTTCCACAGATAATGTATCCCAAATTAAATGTTTAGCTCCTTGTAGAGGAGATTTTCCTATACTTCTTTCTTTCAACTCATTAAACTTTTTCTATAACTGGCTTTTATCATTTAATGTTTTATTCTTCTCTTCAATGATTCTAGCCAATTCTGATTTAATATTTTCATTTTCTTCCTTTAATTCTTTGATTTCCACATCCTTCAAACTTACCTGTGACATTCGAACTAAGAGATCATCTACAGAAAATTCACTTAACGGCTTTTCAATGTTCACAAGAGATAAATCTGTGTCAATAGGAGTTTGACTCATTAGCTCTTCCATAATTTCCTTTTCATCATTCTGATCCTTTTTTAACTTCGAAATCTGGGTCATCAATTCAGATCTTTCCACTTTCCATATGTTTTTCTCCTCTTATAGTTTCAATGCTTTGCCTTTGTAATCCATCATCTCTTGATAAAATTTATCTTTTTCTTCCTGCAATGTAAATAATTCTAGGGACTGAGCATGTTCAGTATTTGGGATTTTAAGCTTCTTTTTCAATACCTGGATGGTATTGTCCTTTTCTTCTAAAAGATTTTTGGTTGCCTGTACATTTCCTGGTTCGATTCCTAAGCTTATAAAATCCCCCTGTAACTTCTTAATCTGGATCAGATTTGCTTTATTCTCTACTTACTCATGCTTCAATTGGACTTCCATTTTATCTACAAGGACCTGCAATTTGTTAACTTTCATAATAGCATGTAATAAATTAGAATAGATAACATCTCCAGTCTGCTTATGGAGCTATATCTTATCAGGAATACTAATTTTATCTAACTTCACTTCCATCTCAGATACTTTTTTATCATTAACCACAACAAACTTCAAGGTATTTCTCTCCACGTCTCGAGTAGAAATCAACGATGTCTTTTGGTTGATTAGACTTCTAACTCGAGCAATCAAATTTCTGGTTTCCTCTGACGACTACATTTGTTTTTCAGCATAACTTGACACTAAATCTACTATGGATTTGAAACATGAACTGGGCTCTGCACTACCTTCTCCTCCAAAGAAATACTGATGTATCTGCACAGACTTCTTTGGGAACAAAACCATTTTCTTTGAATCCTCTGAAATTATTTCTTCTGAAACTTGATCATTCTGGGAGTGTGTTTTGATCTTTTTATATGAAATGTTTTCATCCACAGCCATATTCTCAGTCTCAGCAGGATTCCTTTTATTCAAAATACTAGGATTATCAGGTGTTTGAACTGCTGCAATCAACTCATTGCTCCTACCTTCACCAATTCCTGAACTTTCTTCAAAACAAGACAAATTGGCTATTTTGTTTAAACCTTCGATAACTTGATGATCGAATGGTTTATTTTTGTTTGACTGTTTTCTCTGAGAAATTATGTGATGTGGATCATAATTGATTCTTTTCTCCTTATAGAAATCCATAAATTCTAATAACTTTTTTATAACCAACAGGGCACTTTTGTTTTTGAAAATAAATGGACCAACTTTAAGAGGAAACTTAACATTTGAAGACTTTTTGAATGCCCCGAAATGCTCTTCTTCTGCAAACAATCTCTGCCTCATAAACTCAAGTGAAAATATTCTTGGAGTAAGAAAAACAGGTAGCTTGTATGGTTCCCCAGTGAACCCATACACCCTCAAAACAGTAAAATCTTTATATAAGAACCAGTCTCGTATTCTGTCTTCTGAGGAAGACTGCAGCATGAGTTTCATTTCTTCTAACACCCTTGGTAATACATCATCAAACATCAACTTATACATCTTGGCCATAATTGTGTTTACAAACTCAAACATATTGATTTGTTTTGGAAGATCTAGAGAGAAAATGGTAGACAGGAATTGCAATTCCAACACATTTGAACACAACAACATATTCAGCAAGTAGGACTGATACTTAAAAAACCTGACTTTGGGAATTCGACTAACTGGACATGGATAGTTTCAGCCAAATACTCATCCAGATTGAAACAATGGATTAAATGGGACTCAGGCTCAATTGAACTTATTCTCAATAAGAAACCTAAAATGACTTCGCTGATATGAATATCTTCATCTAAACCTAGAATTTGGCTGACTAAAGACATAACCATCTGTACCTCTTTTTTGAAAATGTTAACATTATATGGCAGAAAGAGTCCTTCTAATGACTGACCCTCTTTAAGAATACTGGATAGAAATCTGCATCTAACTTCGGTTTTACAACTTTTGTACATTTCGACTAAGACAGACTCATTCAAAGGCTCACAATTATCAGGGAAATTATCAGGTAGGTTCAGTATTCCACGAATGGATTTTGCATCAACCTTACAAAGTATCTTGGATGTGGTATGACTCATGATAACTTTTTCGGAGGGAATATAACTACTTGTGCACCATTCAACAAATTCAGGAAATGGTAATGTTTCCTCAATAGAAAAGTAATACGAAAAAGAACTGCAAATATTTAGAACATCATTTCCCTGCAAATTACACTGCCACAACCGCTCCTTCGAGACTGATACATTTCCAACTGATAAAACAGGGTCATATGCATTTCTTTCCTTATCAACAACAAATTCCTCCCTCTCACCCAAAACCCTGCATAAAATCCCTAAACCCTGTTCCTTTTCCATAACAAACAATGGTGGCAACTCTTTGAACCAAGTTTAAGTGTTTTAAGGCTTACTTGTAATTGTAAACAGGTAGAAGTTGACTTGAAAAGATGGCGAACTGTCTCCTTCGTTTTTCCCACAGCACACAAATGAAATGATTTTTTTTAAACCAAGTCAACTTTACCTTTATACTATGGTCCCTTTTAGGAGCCCTCATCAAGCGGTTTTTCCCAAACTACTTTTCTTCGTGGAATTCACTTCAAGTTGCCACGTGGAACATGGTTTACATTCCGCTACCACCTTTCCCTTTTAACCATCTCGTAACTTTATCCTCCGAAAACAATAATGACCGTTGATGACTTTTTGCTTAAGTCGTTGGATTGATATTGGATGTATACATTCCGCTAGCCTTTTCTATTTTTTTTCAAGTGTGCATCTTTATTCAGTGGAGACTTTCTCAGTCGTGGATTTTGTTTTCTTTATTCCATAACCATTGATCTTTAACCTTTGTTAATCTATCCGCTTCTCCACATAACTTATCTCATGTGCATATTTACCTGGCGGATCCATTTTAAACCGTAGATTTCACCTCAACCGCTCTACACCCTTGGATTGCATGCCAAATTAACCCTTATGCGCACTTTAATAATGTAATCACAACTATTAGACTTTGCAAATTTCATATATGCTTTTATTTTCCTCAATCATACCTCTTCCTCAACTGTTCAACATAGAGGTGTTAATAGCTCTTATCCATTGCGGGATAAGCAGTACCTCGCTAGAACTGCGCCGAAAACATAGCGCACAGGCGGTGCCACCACCTATGCTTAATAGGACAGAGGCGGTGTCGACCGTGGAGAAATAAAAGTGGTTGCACAAGAAAAACTAGCTCATTTTTACAGATTTGGATGATTAAGAATGCTTCTAACAAGTCTTGTGATGGTTTTTGATAGGTTCTTGTTCATAAAAAATGGTCATATGGAAAGAGAGGCAGCATGATAACGACGACACCTTCGCCAAATGAAATGCAAGTTGCATAGCCGCATTGAGAGACTGCAGACTCTTAAATTTCTTCTGCACACCCAGTATGGTATTGCATGAGCGACTACTAGAGCATATACTCCAGATGTGGAATCTAGAGAAACAATATTTTGAGGTTGGCGCTCACATATTGACAGTTAAGGTAGAGGACATCTACTTCCTGACTGGCCTTTTGAGACGAGGTGCTCCAATCTCGCTGACTGGTTCCCGCGGGGGGACATTACTACTCAGGAGTTGATTGACTATCACTGCATTCCTAGGACCAGGACATCGAGGAAGAAGATTCCCATAAAAGCAGTGATGGATGGCCCTCTACGAACTGTGTTGTTTACCATGCAGAGAGTGGTGGGAAACCAAGGAGTACACCAGGAATCTAGAGCGCATATGCTCTATGCCATAGAGGCCACGGCGCCTATAGTATTTCATTGGGTGAAATCTCTACTTCCGATCTTCAAGGATCAACTGAACAAGTGTTGGCAGGGGGAGCTAAAGCAATTTGGTTTCGGTTCCATTCTATCTTGATTCTTAGAGTGGGTTCCACAGGTGAGACCCCAGGTGTTCTTTATAGATTTGAGGGCACGGGACCCTCGCATGCAGAGGTGGGTTCGGATTATGGCCCATACTGGAGCGAGCAGGGGGAAGGTAAAGTTCAGTGACTCATTCTTTCGATGGTTGAGAGATCAGCTCCTCATGGTGGAGGATTATGCATATGCGGGCACTGACTTCAGCGGTGACCCTGACATACCACTCCCACCTAGTGGACAGTGGGTTGACATCGGTAAGAAACAAAAGACCCTAAAATGTAAATAGTGTTTTTATGTTTTTGATGTTTTATGTTTTTTTATGTTAGGTAACAAGACTTGAATATTTTCATGCAGACGCCGAAGTAGCACGACTTGGGGGAGCCTCCCCATTGGATAGGAAATCCGGAGGCCATTTTGTACCGTAGGGTGACGATGTGATAGGGGAGTTAGAGGAGAACCTAGAGAGGTTGACTCTAGCCATCCCTGATGCTTCTATTGACGACCTCCCATTGAGGTATCAGAGGCCTATAGCGGGTGTACCGGGTCACTTTAGCAGACTGCTACGTAGAGTAGCCCAGGCAGTGACGTGTTACCACGAGCATCATTAGATGATGAGTGCATGATGTATCTACTGAAAGATGATAGCTTCAGGTTTTTTGTATGGTGATTTTTTACCTAAAAGCCTACGTGCTTCAGATGAGGTCTCGTGACCTATTTTTTGTAAAACATGTTCATATATATATACAAAATTTTACTTGGTGTTTATACGTCTCAAATGGTGAATGTATTTTACATGAGTTTTATGTGTCTTTAATAGTTTATTTACAATGAACCAAGTTTTATTTTCATTTCATGAATGGGTGATATGCCAATCTAGGATGTAATTAGCCAATGAGTCAGCAACTACATTATGTTCCCTAGGGATATGCCTATAGGTGATAGTTTCAAATGACCTTTCTAAAAAGCGTACCCTCTGGAAGAGACGGAGAAGCACATGATTCATAATGGTATAAACATGTTTTAGATGACAAACCACTAGTTGTGATTCCATCAAGACTCCCAAGTGGCGAACACCTTGGGAGGCAGCTTCAGTCAGAAGACCTATGAATTCTTGATACTCGATGATATTGTTGGTGGTGGGACCAATAAAGACCGCTCCTGAACTAACCAAATTGTAAGCTGGGGAATAGAGAACCCAAGCAGCTGAGGAAAGATTCAAGGTGTGGCGACAAGCACCATTAGCGAAGCCATAGAAATCCATTTGCTCTGCATGACCAAAACATGGTATAAACAAATACGGACACTAAACTCAAAACCATATTGAAAATACTTAAGCACATTGAAAGTCAAGCAATATACATATATTCAATATACTATCCAAGAGAGATCTAGGCATAGTACCTCTTCAGGTACAACCCATTGCGAGTTTGTCCTAAAGGGATTCCATCGTAGTCTACGAGCTCATAGGCCCCTTTCTCTAAAACTTTAGAAATAACAAAAGGACCATACCACATGGATTCAAACTTTCCTTTCCCTAGTTTGTCATATCTTTGGTCGTAAGTCAAAACTAGGTCACCCTTGTTAAAGGCACGAGGTTGGATAGACTTGTCATATTGCGTCTTGAAATGTTTCTTGTGTGCCTCATTAGCCAAGGTAGCATCTCTCTTAGTTTTGTCAAGGTTGTTCAAGTATAAAAATCTCTCTTCCTCTGTGGAAGTGTCTGGGAGAAGTTCGACGACAAGTTTCAAGGATGGAATCTGACATTGAATAAGCAAGACAGCTTTGAGTCCATAGACAAGCTGGAAGGGTGTGAAACCAATAGCTGTTTTCACCGAAGTCCTGTAAGCCCAAAGAGAGGAAAAAAGGATATGGTGCCAATTGGATCTATGGTATCCAACCATCCGATGAAGCATTGTTTTCAAAAATTTGTTAATGGCCTCTACCTGACCATTATCTGGTGGGTAATAGGGCATAGAGTTTTCATGACGAAAACCTAGCTTGGCACTTAGTGCCTCCATTATTTGATTACAGAAATATGATCCGTGATCAGTAACTATGGACTGTGGGACTCTGAATCTAGCTATCACATGATTAAACAGGAAGAGAGTGGCAGTCTTACTGTCTTCCGCATATGTAGGCATGACCTCAACCCACTTTGTAAAATAGTCAACGACTACGATGATGTAACCATGCCCCCCCGGCTGAGGTAGGATTATAATACATATAATCAATCCCCCATTTGGAAAATGGGCCAACGACAATGACGGGGTGTAGCAGAGCAGGATGAGTGTGCTTTTTGGGATAAAAACGTTGACAGGGTGGGAATTTCTTGACAGCCTCGTGACAATCTTTAAAGACTGAAGGCCAGAACTAGCCAACACGAAGAATTTTCTGGGTTGTATCCATCCCAGATAAATGAACACCACATGCTCCAGAGTGGCAATCATTCAGCACTTGTTCATATTCCTCGTGAGTAAGGCATCACCGGAGAACGAAATCGATACCACGTCTATACAAAGTGTCATTCAAGATGAGGTAGTATTTTGCGTGGTGACAGATACAACGATAATCGTCATGGGATAGATTTGGATGAAATCTTTGTGTTTGGAGATAAATGAGAAAATCTCCATACCATGGGTCAGTAGTGCTTATTAGGAACAAGAATTCATCCAGAAATGAATCACTGGGCTCAGATTCCATCGAAGCACAAGGAACATCACACATGAGCTCGGCAAAGACCAAGGATTTCTTTGATGTGGCTTTGGCAAATTTGAAATCAAACTCTTGTAGTATGACTATCCATTGGGAGTACTTGCCCCCGAGCACCTGATGAGTCAGGATATAATACATAGGGTTCTGGTCTACCAATACAGTGGTTGTGTGGAGCAACATGTAGTGACAAAATTTTTGAACAGCAATGACCGTGTCCAATGCTAATTTCTCCATATAGAACGGAGTGTCCTTCTTAAGGAGACGCATATAACCGTGGGTTTTCTCTGCAAAATTGCACACGAAATGGCATAGAAAGTTTTCCTTCCCTTGCAAACTTTGGAGTTCTAGAAGGTTGCTTGGGGCTATTAGAGCTAAAATAGCAGCAATTTTCAATGGGTCTATGTGGATGCCATACTTAGAAACCACAAAACCTAACAGGAGTCCCATCTCAACGCAGAAAACACATTTATGAGGATTGAGTCGTATATTATAATGACTCCATCTCAGGAAAATGTCTCTAAGATGACTAGGGTGGTCCTCCCGTCGCTGTGAATGAGTAGGGAGGTCGTCAAGGTACGGATCAACAATATGTTTTATATCGTGAAACACATAGGACATAGCACACTAGAAAGTGGCTCCAGCATTTTTTAAGCCAAATGGTAACTTCCTATATGCGAAGGTTCTCCATGGGAAAATGAATGCCGCCTTGTGCTGATCGATGGGTAAAATCTCACTCTCTTTATAACCTGAAAATCCATCCATAAATGAGAAGATGACAGTTCAGGCACAGTTGTCGATAATCTGGTCGATATGTGGAGTAGGAAAGTTGTCTTTGGGACAAGGTTTGTTCAAATCTCTAAAATCGATACAAACTTTAATGGTGCCCTGCTTTTTATTGACAGGGACGACGTTCGACACCCATTCCATCAGGGGTATGGGATAAATAAACCCAGCTTTGAGAAGTTTCTCTATTTTAGCTTTAATAGCTGCAGCATTCCATGGATGGAATTACCTTTGTTTTTTCCTGACAGGTTAAGCAGTGGGATAGGTTTTTATTTCATGGACCACAATGGATGGGTCTATCCCTGACATTGCTTCATAAGACTAGGAAAAAATATCATGGAATTCTTTGAAAAGTTCCATGTATGCTTCAGATTCTTCTGCCAAGCAGTTCTTCCCAACATGAACCTGCTCAATGGTACCAGGCTTGGCTGATATTTCAATTGGATTTGTTTAAGTAATGTTTCATAGGTTTCCTTCAGAATCTGTGTCTTGCAACAATATAGGATTTTGAGGTGTGTTTACAATATCAGTGGAAAACAGGGATGCAAAATCATGGTCTACCAAACTGGTGTTGGCAAGGAACGAGGATCTATGATGGTGATCCTCCCAGATAGGCTCATTCGTACTGATGATCTCCATAATGGACTCATTGAAGGGAAAAGTCTTAGAGAGATAATCCAGAATAGGAAGAGAGGGTTCTAACCAGTAGGGAAAGTGGTAAGGGTCTGAAGCCACCAGATGAAGTTCATCAGTGTGATCATCGAAAAGGGTTTGAATGATGTTGTACATTTGTTCATGCGGACTCAATGAGGTGGACTCAACAATTTGTTTTCCCTTTGGATCATAATCAAATGATGCAATCATGTTTACTGTCACTGTGTCTGTGTTAGGAGGAGTGGACGAAAAAATCACCATAAGGGAAGAATCCTTCAACATGCCTACCCTAATCGACTGGTAAGGAGGAGGGGACTAGCCTAACATAGGGATGTTATTAGCCATAGAGATAGTAACATCCAGTGTACAGAAATCAAGTTGGTCAATGGTGATAATTCTCCCTAGATGTGGAAATTGAACAGTGCGAAATACCGTCGAAGCAACAACAATCATGGTGTAAAACCAATTTCTTCCTAGAAGGAGGTTGTAATCTAACAGGGCGTCTACTACTTCTACTTGAATAGAAATAGTTTTTCCCCCAAGCTCGACTGGAAGGGCTGGTATAAGACCATGGGGATGGAAACCTTGTCCATCAAAGGCTTTCAAATTCGTAGGTGATGTTACAAAATTGGGAGAGATTGGAACATAATCTTGCGTAACTTAGTCCATAAGTGAGGAACTAAGGTCTTCATAAACAATCCCAAAGAACCAGTACAATGCAAGCCATGTGAATAAATGTAGGTTGAATTCGAACATGGAAAGGATTCAACAATTTGTCAATCAATAGATGATAATCAACAACTGAAGCAAAGGAATTCACCAATGATGAAAGTGAATCCTGAGGTACGATCGTCAAAACTCTAGGTCTTTGTCATCAGGAAGTACTGAAACGGAACCATGCTGTGATAAGGAAGGTAATAGATCCTCCAACGGATCACAAGAGTGACTAGGAACTGGGCAAAAGAAGGGATACACAATAGATAAAAGATATAACAATGATGGGATCAGGATAAAGATCAAACATTAGGCTGATTCCTTGAACAGTGAGCATGACACAGAGATGACCCAAGGCAGCTTTTAAATCATAGATAGAACAACTAGACTTATCTGTCATGTAGGAGACATGATTAGATTCCCCAGGTAAAACGGACAAGAGGAGGAGTAGGAAACTCGAAGTAATAGCTGAACTTAAAATGAACACTGAGACATGGGTATCGGAAAAAATAGAAAGTGCTATGTTCAAGGAGGACATGCGGCCACTACTGAAAACAAGAGAAAACTTCTTCCTTACCTTCCCTGTTAAATTTTAACGAGTCCAGGAAAGTCAACTCGGATCCCTCTTCATTTTTTAACAAGCTTGAAGAGAAGGGAAAATAATGCTTGATAGTGTCAGTGATTCATGGATTTAATGAGCCCCAACTAGTACATGCTCAGTTGGTGTTTTCACATTTAGAGAGTCTGAAAACTCCAAAGAAGACTCCAGGGGGGTCCTTTTTCGTCCAATTTAGTCTCCTGAGGCTGAAAAAGTATAAAACATACCATAGAAGAACTCTCTTAACTTCCGTAGAAGAAAAGGTGAACCTTTTTCGTACTTAGTCAGGGAGGTCCGAAAAAGGTTAAATTACCACCTACCCAATGCTCTTTCCAAAACAGCATGAAATAGCTTGAGTTTTACGAGTGTGAAGGAAAGCAAGATCACTCGGAAAGATCAATTTGATTACGAGAAATGGGGCTTACAACAATAAACTCGTTGCTTTGTTCTTAAGTGTTTAACAAGCATGACAAAGACACAAAGTACACTCGAAATATTTTTCATGTTTAGGTCCAGAGCACGAAAAAGAGAAAACTAAGCTCATACCGGGTGTTCCTTTTCTGTAAATTTAGTCCCTCGGGTCTGGAAAAGTGATAAACCTATGCCTGAGAATACTCTTCTCAATTCAAAATAGAAAAGAGAGGGATCCTTTCTCGTATTATTCCACATGGTCCGAGAAAGAGATAACCTACCACCGATGCAAATGCCCATTCACATATTCTTAATGAGCTTGAACGAACAAGTTAACTCGACAATCAAGTCTGTTTTAAAGGAGTCAGACCTGGGCCTAAAGAAACTCCATAAGGGCGGGGAGTCTTATAAAGGGATAGCTTGTAAAAAGAGGTTAAAAAAGAAACTCTATTTGGTGTGAAAAATAGCTAAAAGGATACCCCTGTACCTGAAACAGCAGCGGCATGAGTATCAAAGGACAACATAGGTTTTAAAAGAGGATACTCATGAAAAAGGGGTCCTATCCATGGAAGAACAGTGATAAAAACAGGGAACTAATGGTTTATAATACCATAGTCCGTGGAAAAATGTTGATTGCTAAGGTTAAATGTGGATTGAGTATAGATGCAAAAATGCATTGGAAATGTCAAAACCACCCTATGGGAGCAAAAACACTTTATAATGATGAAAAACCTGTTTCAAGGCAAAAAGAAAAATGGTATTAGTTGAAATAGATTTCAAACTATAGGAAAAAAACCACTTTGAGAAATAAAATTTCTATAAATAGTTAAAAATCAAAACAAAACTCACCATTTTGAATTTTAGCCATAAGAAGCAAGTTTTTACCTCTACCTTCATTCGATCCTTGTGGAAAATCTAGTGGATGAAGTCAAATTCCGCAAGTTGCAGGTAAGCCTACATCCCGAGCTCTTCAATTTGATCCTAGCAATTATTAATTTTGAGTCCCAATTTCATTGTTAAAAGCATCCTAAAGCATGTCACGACGCGTACGCAGGTTCATAGTGTAAAGACTCGCGGACACTCATTTTGTACGCAGGTTGCCTATAAAGACAATCGTGTACAATATGCGACATGTCTAACTAGACAGTTGCGTGTACTGCGTGAAGGATAAAAAGCTAATTATAGGCAAAAAAATTTGAAATTTTATATGAAATTGATGAATCATATTACTTGTTTTGCTAGGTGTGAAGATGGTGTTGGAATGGAGGGAACGGGAACATGAAACTATGGACCAAGAAGCGCTCCAAAGTGCGCCCATCGTACATGCTTTGCGAACAAGTGGGTTATTAAAGTTCTTTTGCACGTCACCCATGCGAGCCAATGTCCGTCTATTGGAGTTCATGATAAACTATTGGGATCATGATTTGGGGATGTTTGACCTATAGGGTGAGACTTTGGAAATTACTTCTGAAGACATATATTTCATTACCGGTCTGTCACGACGAGAAGCACTGGTAAACTTAGAGGGCATCGGCAGGGGCGGTGATCCTTTAAGTGTCAAGAACTACATTGATGTGTTTTGCACACCAGGTACCCAGAAGAGAGGGAGTTGTGTCCCTATTGCACATATCCATGATTTCACACTACAGGTATTGACGATCACCATCGTGAGGATTGCAGGTTCCTCTTCATTACATCTAGCTACACGGAACCAGATGAGGTTGGTGGTGGATTGTATGCATGGTGCCCCTCTATGATTGGTGTTTAGGAGTTGTCCCGATTATGAAAAGACAACTCTCTGATTGCAAGAGAGGAAGGCGAAAGAACTTTGGGTATTCTAGCATATTGGTTGCCTTCTTATTTGAGAGAGTACCAGGGTTGAGCCCCGCCATACCTCTACCAGTCCAATCTCCACGTCAGCCAAGGCTGAGCAGATGGGGAGACATCTTCCTCCATTAAGGAGGAGGAGACACAGTGCAGAGTGTATATGATGATGAATTCTACATCTAGTGGGAGCAACAACTACCGGCACTAGAGTAGTTTCCATACGCCGGCATGGATTTTCGAGGTGATCCAGACCTTGTCCTCCATCCAGGAGGAGCATGAGGAGAGCTAGGTAAATTTTTTTTAATTTTTTACATTTTTAAAATTTTTATGAATTTTTAAAATGATAGATATATACATGTATGTACAAGTCTTAATCCTATAAACATGTCAAAATACAGATATTGGACCGGTCTGCCCTGAGGGGCATCCACGCATGTTTGTTCGTCCTGTCATAGGCGAAGACCCGAGGATTATTCGGGTTCTAGAGGGAAAGCTGGCCAGGATAACCCAAAGAGTTCCCACCTTGCGGATAGAGCATATCTCGGCCATCATGCAGGAATTTGTGGTTGGAGTTCCACCAGTCTGGTTACGCCTTTTGAGGCGAGTGGCCAAAGTTGTTCTTGTATACATAGATGTTGTGGAGGCTGTCGAAGCCGAAGAGGTTGAGGAATCCAGAGTATAGAGAGACCATGGGGACCAAGGTGGTCCAAGTGACCAAGGTGGTCCTGCTTAGATCTAGGACATTTTGATGGACTGCGATCCACATTTTTGTATATTTTTGTATATTATACAGTTATGACTAGATCTGAGTATCAGACT
The DNA here is from genome assembly GCA_001517045.1 of Pseudotsuga menziesii. Taxonomy (NCBI): domain Eukaryota; kingdom Viridiplantae; phylum Streptophyta; class Pinopsida; order Pinales; family Pinaceae; genus Pseudotsuga; species Pseudotsuga menziesii. The sequence goes on along the minus strand of LPNX010136326.1, from coordinate 280,855 downwards.
CAACCTATCTATGGACAGATACTTTACATATATATATATATATATATATATATATATATTGTTTTTATTTTATTTACAAGTGTTTTTTATGTGCATGCTGTATATTTTTATGAAATGTGTGTTAGATGCCAATCTAAAATGTAATTAGCATATGCATCAGTCAATGAATTCTAATTTCTTGGAATGTGATTGAATATAATAACTTCAAAATTTCTTTCCAATAACCCAATTTGCATGAACTGATGCAAAAGGATAGGATTTCGCACCTGATAAGCTCGATTGAGCTGGGAAACCACTAGTTGAGAGTCCAGACGGACTTCGAGCTGGGTGATACCATGTGACAAAGCATCCCATAGCAGCTCAATTACATCCCTATACTCAACAACATTATTAGAAGCAGGACCTAAACAAGCGCCTCTTGCGGCAACTAGCTGTCCTAAGGGAGAGTAAATGACCCACGTTGCTGAGGCTAGATTACAAGTGTGGCGACTAGCGCCATCGACGAACCCTATATACCTCTTAGAAGACATTTGCAACAACCAGTAGATGGTATAAAAAACAAAACCAACAACTTAATGTACATAAACATAAATACAAGAAAAATACAAGAAAAAGTGCTAAGCCTAAGCATAGTACTTCTTCAGGTAGAGCCCATTTCTAGGCTTAGGCAGCTTGTTCCCATCAAAATCAATTAACTCATATACTCCCTTCTTAAAGACTTTCGACACGACATAAGGTCCTAACCACATGGCCTTGAATTTTCCTGCCCCCAAGGGTTCTTTGTCTTGGTCCCAAAGCAAGACAAGTTCCCCTTCAGAGAAAACTTGAGGTTTGACCGATTTACCATATTGAGTTTTGACCCTATTCTTATGAGCTTGATTAGCAGTCAGTGCATCTCTACACTATTCATCAAGGTGTTCTAAATGTACTAGATGTTTCTCAAGCTCTGTCGTATCGGGTAACATGTGAATAGCTATTTTTAGAGACGGGATTTCACATTCAATCGGGGTAAGGGCTTCCACTCCATGAATGAGTTGGAAGGGGGAGAAACCCATAGCAGTTTTTACGTTAGTTCAATAGGCCCAAAGAGTAGGATATAGCATGATGTGCCAGTTAGAATGGGCTACATCAATTGTACGTTTAAGGATAGTTTTTAAAGTCTTGTTTACAGCCTCAACATGACCATTTTCTTGCGGACAATATGAAGATGAATGTTCTTGTCTAAATCCGAGCATCGTGGTCAGTTCCGTCATCATGCTATTTTGAAAATGACTACCATGGTCAGTGACAATCACTTTGGGTATACCAAACCGTGCTATAATCTGATTGAATACAAAAAAAGCTGTTGTTTCCCCGTCGGCTTTAAAAGTAGGCATTGGCTCTGCCCATTTCGTAAAATAGTCAACAACGACAATAATATATTTATGCCCCCCAGCCAAGGCTAGGTTACATGTCACGTAATCAATCCCCCATTTTATGAAGGGGCCTACCGAGACAACGGGAAACAACGGAGTGGGATGTGACCTCATTTTCCTGGTGTAAAGCTGACAAGGATGACATCGCTTCACTGCTTCCACACAATCTTTGAAAATTGTGGGCCAGAAATAACCGACACGTAGTATCTTCTGGGCCATTGCTAACCCAGATAAATGACCCCCAGATGCTCCACTATGGGAATCGTTCAGAACAAGCTCCGCTTCCTCATGGGTAAGGCATCGACATAAAATGGAATCTACCCCTCTTCGATATAATGTATCTCCTATGATGAGGTAGTTCTTAGCATGAAGGTGTAATTTACATTGTTCCTCCCATGAGGAAGCTGCAGGGTACTTCAAAGTCTGGAGATATATAAGAATATCCCTGTACCAAGGATCAGAGGTGGATATCAAGAAGATATGCTCATATAGGAATGAGTCATCTTCAACGGCTACATATTCTTCAGTAGGAAATTCTACTATAAGCTCAGCAAAAACTAAGGAATTCTTAGACTTAGCGGACTAAAAATCCAAGTCAAACTCTTGGAGAATGACTATCCATTTGTTAAATCCCCCCCCAACAATCCATCGGGACAAAACATATTGAAACGGATTCACATCCGCCACTACTGTTGTGGTCCTCAGAAAAATGTAGTGACATAACCTCTGAACAACATAAACAGCTACTAAGGTAATTTATCAATGTGGGAGTATCTAAGTTCAGGTCCAGCCAAAGAACGGCTAAGATAATAAAAGACATGCTCTACAAGCTTATCGTCCTCCTGGACTAACACTACCCCAATGGTCGACTTGAACATGGCCAGATATAATATAAAATCCCTAGAATAATCTGGCGGACGTAGTAAGGGTGCCGACAACAAATCTTTTTTCAATGCCTTGAAAGAAAGTTGTGTGGTTTCATCCCATACAAATGGGGTGTCCTGTTTGAGCAGGCGCATGAAACCTTTAGTAATATTGGCATAGTTAACAATAAAACGTCAGAGAAAATTAGACTTCCCTTGCAGGATTTGAAGTTGCCTGATAGAACGAGGAGGAGGCAGATTTACAATGGCCTCAACTTTTAATGGATCCACCTGGATGCCTCTACTAGAGACAATGAACCTGAGCAATCTTCCTGACTCGACACAGAATACACAGTTGTGGGGATTCAAGTGGATTTTATAATATCTGCATCTCTCAAATATCAACCGTAAGTGATCTGGATGTTGAATCCTCTTACGAGAATGTGTAGGCAGATCATCAAGGTATGGTTCGACAATGGATTTAATATCATGGAAGGCAAATTTCATATCCCGTTGAAAGGTTTCCCCCGCATTTTTCAATCCAAAGGGAATTTTCTTGTACGCGAAGGTACCCCAAGGACAAATGAAAGCATTTTTATGTTGTTCTTTCGATTTTATTTGAATTTGATTGTATCTGAAGAAACCATCCATAAACGAGAACACTTCACTTCCTGCACAAGCATCTATAATTTGGTCTATAAATGGCATGGGATAGTTGTCCTTAGGACATGCTTTATTTAGATCTCTAAAGTCAGTATAGATGCGGATAGTCCCTTGCTTCTTATCAACAGGAACAGGGTTGGATACCCATTCTATCAAAGCTATGGGATAGATAAAACCAGCCTTTAACAGTTTTTCAAATTCAGCCTTCATAGCCACCGCTTTGCGTGGGTTAACAGGTCTTAACTTTTGTCGAACCAGTTTGGCATTAGGATATGTTCAGATTTCGTGTTCAACAATCGATGGATCAATGCCTGGAATCTCCTCATATGACCAGGCAAAGACATCGCAGAATTCCTTAAACAAGGCAGTATAGATAGAAATATCTTCAGGAGAGCAATTTGCACCTATGTATATGTTTTCCACGACATCAGGGTTTACAGAGATGTTAATAGGTATAGTGGTGGAAATATTTGCCATATTCCCCTCTGCAAACATTCCTTCCCTGGGTAAAGGATTGATAGGTATATCAACATCTTCTAAAAGTCTCAAACGAAACTCTTGATTTTCTATTCTGCTTAGTTCTGGAAGAAAATAGGATCGATGGTGAAGATCCTCACAAATCTTACCATGTCCACTCATGGCTTCCAAGATGGCTTCATCCGAAGGTAAAACCGTGTCTAAACAATCTATAGAGTGCAAAGAGTTTTCCACCCATGCGGGCAAATAGACTTCTTCCAAATCCTCTGAGACTGTGAGAGGATCCGGAATGGGATCAACAGTGGTTTGAGTGATAGCTTGGTAAGCTACTTCCACTGCCGATAAGGGCACCTCTGGTTCATGGGGGGGAAGGGAGAACCCAAGGATCAGTCCTATCAACAACCATGGCTATGGACCTCCCCACAATAGTAGAACCAATATAGTTAACCAGGGCTGGAAGATCAAATGTGCCCATCAGTGATGCGTACATTCCAGCCCCCAAGCTTTGTGCAGTAGGTTTGACCTGATCAACCAATGGCACAGTGGACTCATTAGAATCTAAATGGCCTTTTCAAGTAAAATCAAGTTGGTCAATAGTGACCAACTTTACCTTGTGTGGAAAACCCACTACACGAAAGACAACTGACGCAATACCCGACATCACATACGTCCAGTTTCTTCCCAGAAGCAGATTATAGTCCAAGGGTGCATCAATTACTTCTATTTCAACAGACACTGCTTTCCCTTCCAGCTTAATTTCAAAAGCTGGCAGGATACCATGTGGATGGAAGGATCTTCCATCGAAAACAGTAAGTAGAGTGTTTGACGGGACCAACTTTGGGGATCCGAGAGCTTTCCAATAGGTCAAGGACATAACACATGTAGAAGCACCCTCATCAACAACTGCCCTTCCAATGGTATTTCCACCATGGATGACATCTATTGATAAGGCTACATGGTAAGGTAGGAAAATTTTAACATCAGACAAATGAAATTTCGCCATGAGACTCGATGAGTCCATGCTACCTAAAGTTGCTAAGAGGGCATCCCGCTGGGCGGGGCAACTCTGTAACACCTCTAAAGCTGACATTACACACGGGGTTTGGGCTAGATATTCAACCATGAAGTAGTTTGAAGCTGCCCTAGCATTAGGTTTATGTAAGGTCTTCTTGAAGACACCTTTCAATATCTTTGGCATAGTTTCAGCAGGCTTCTCTATTGTGAGAGGGTTAGAAGTTTCACCTACAGATTTACCCTTCTCAGAAATCTCTTTCTCATAATTTGTATTCCTTGTCTATAACAAAGTTTAAGATTGAACCATGTTGATATAGTTTGGGTCAAGGGCAGTTTGAGTGCCCCCTGCTACATTAGAAGCTGAAGCAGAGTTCTGTCCTTGGGGAAAAGGATCCTTCAGGACAGCCAGTTGTTGAGCTTTAAGCAGATTCTGGGCTTGTTCCATAAGGGGAAAAAGGTGAGTAAGGTGGTCCTTGTGGCACAACTTACATGGGAACTTAACCTTCTTCTTTTCTTTCTTGTCCCCATCAGCATTATTCATGGGCTTCTGTTTGTTTTGGTTTCCCTCTCCTTTCTTTCCTCTCTTTTTCTTCCCACCGGGATGCTGATTGCCCTTCTAAGAGGTCTGTGCAAAAACATTTGTGTGGAAATTAAGGCCAGCAATAGATTAATTTTACTCACAACAATTATCAATTGATCATGCAAAATTGCTCACAAAAGAGACTGAATATGGAGCTGTAACACTAAATTGTATTAAATGAGTGTACAATATCCAACCCTGTAATAACATAGGTTGCTAAATAAATAGAATACATCAAGAAATCGAATGCAAGAGGAGGCATCCAAATCTAGCATAAATCAG
>LPNX010136326.1:177822-273783 GCA_001517045.1 Pseudotsuga menziesii | reverse complement strand
CATGTTCAACAAACTCTTTACTTACTTCTTGAGGTTTAGGTGGTGAAGAGGCTTCACCAACTTCCACTTCTGCAAGGGGTTCTTCTTCAAACTGAACACCTTTCGATGAAGGCTTTATTTGTGCTCAAATTTATCAACTTGTACCCTTTTGAATCTTCAGATTATCCAACAAAAAGACACTCTTGGATTTGGGGCTGCAAAGCCTTCCTCTTCTCTGTCGGGATTCTAGCCCATGCCTTTGAGCCAAAAATCCTGAAATGGGTCACATATGGCTTGTGCCCACTCCATGCTTCGAAGGGAGTCATACCAGCAAGTTGTTTGTGAGGCACCCTATTCTAAATATAGGCTGCATAGTTGATATCTTCAGCCAAGTACTTTGGTGGCAAAGTTTTGGCCTCCATCATGCATGTGGCCATCTCCTTCAGTGATATGTTCTTCCTCTCAGCAACACCATTTTGCTGTGGTGTGTAAGGAATAGAATGCTACATCTGAATACCTGCATCTACATAATAGTTAATAAACTCAGACTTGACATACTCACCACCATTGTCAGATCTGAGAGCCTTGAGTTTCCTTCGAGACTGGTTTTCAACCAAAGCCTTAAAGACTTTGAATAGGCCAAAAACTTCAGACTTGTGTTTCAGGAAGTGAACCCAACAATACCTGGAAAAGTCATCAATGAAAGTTAATGCATACTTGGCCTAACTCATAGACATATGAGGGAATGGACTAGCAACATCACTGTGGATCAGCTCGAGGGGTGCAAAGGTTCTCTCATGACTAGCTCTCTCAAATTTGTGCTCTGGGTGTTTTCCTAAGATACAGCCTGGGCAGACTCCTTTAGAAAATTTTATCTTGGGCAGCCCTATGACCATCTCTTTTTCACTAAGATCAGAAAGATATTTGTAGTTAAGGTGGCCAAATCTCTCATGCCACAGCTTGCTGGCTTCGTTAGCATGAATGAGAAGAGCAGAGGGGTTTGAGTAAGGTAGGAAGTGTGAGAACATGTATACCTTTTGAGCATGATTCGCAACTCCTTTTTCAATGACTCTACCAGTTGAAATATCTGTGATCTCAACTTCATCAGGGGAGAATATGACCTTCTTAGGAGACCCAGTGTGGGTCATCTGGTACACTGACAGGAGGTTGGAGGCGAGACCAGGGACATATAGCACATTGCTGAACTGACCATGATCAAGATCTATCCTTCCTTTGCCTTTACTTTCAGTGAGAGAGTCATCTCCCAGTACAATAGATGGTCCTTTCGACATACCCAGTGAGGAGAATGCCTCCTTAGTCGAAACCATGTGTCTTGAAGCTCCAGAATATATGATAAAACTGGGTGAGCTTGATGTGCCAGCAACTAGAGCATGAACTCTCTCTCTGTCATCGGAACTTGATCCTCCTTCTCTCTTCTTTGAGATTTATGGAAGGGAGATGCCATTCTTCTCCAGGAGATTGGTTAGCATGTCTATCTGTTTTTTCATACAAGAGCTTTCAGTGATTGCCCTTATTGCAGTATGCGCACTTGTTCATTTCACCTTTGTTCTTCTTCTTCTGGTTATTCTTCTTGGGACCTTGTTGATCCTCCGGAGACTATTTCTTGTCTCTCTTTTGCTCAGGTGGTTTTTTAGCTTTCTTTTTTCTTTTTGAATCCACCCTCTAATCTCCAGCAATCAAATATTGATCTTTGGATGGTTTGATGGTGCCCATCATCACCAGCTTGTCCTGTTCTTGTGTGAGAGATTCCATGAAATCTGCAAGGCTAGGCATCTTCCAGGTTCGAGATGTCAGTTTTGTGGCATAGAAGGTCGAAACAAACATTGAATAATCAGGGCCCAGCTTCGAGAGGATGGCCAGTACGAGCTGATCATCTTTCTTTTCAATACCACACTGTTTCAGCTGCAAAACTAGTACTTTGAACTTGGAGAAATATAGCTGCAGGGATTCAAAGCTTGTTGGACTCGGAGAAATCAGATCATTCTTGATTTGATGTCCCCTCATCTCATATGTCTTTCCAAAAATATCAGCAAGCTTCTCCCATACTTCATTCGATGATGTCAATCCATCGAGATGGAAAAGGAGGTCTCTGGAAATACTCAGGTACAGGAGGCCATAAGCCTCATCCCTCCTGTTGTGCCATTTTATCTTCTCTGCAGCTGCATTGGGCTCTGCTTCTATTGACATAGTCACCCTGTAGAGGCCTTTCACTCTCAACAGTATCTCCATCTTTGCTTTCCATTCAAAGAAATTGAAAGGAGTCAAGATAGTTTTCTGTGATTGATCCATAGCTCTAGAAAATCTATCCTGGCTGTCAGTAGAAGGCTCCCAGTCTTGATGTCGAACCTACAAAACAATTTTTGAAGGAGAGAAACAAACTACAATGGATTTGATACCATGTGGAAATTAAGGCCAGCAATAGATTAATTTTACTCACAACAATTATCAATTGATCATGCAAAATTGCTCACAAAAGAGACTGAATATGGAGCTGTAACACTAAATTGTATTAACTGAGTGTACAATAGCCAAACCTGTATTAACATAGGTTGCTGAATAAATAGAATACATCAAGAAATCGAATGCATGAGGAGGAATCCAAATCTAGCATAAAGCAGGCTTACCAAAAATAAGCAAATCCCCCATAGGTGTAAAAAGCTGATCCCAAATCTGTCATGGAGCTCACGAATTGGAAAAAAGGAATAGGCAAGCTAAATAGTGATGGAATGGAAGCTCAAACATGCTTTTGCATGGAGAAAAGAGAGGAGGATGTGAAGGACAAAAAACAAGTCAACCTCACCTAGTCTAGCTTTTCCTTTTGCCTTAAAACATTGAAAAAGCAGGCAATAAAGCAGAAAAAGCAGAAGGGCGCCTAGGAGGCCAGGAATAAAGCAGAATTGATTCCTTTAGCTCTCCCATGCGCTACATGAGTCAAATGTGGCAAGTTTGACCTCTATGGATAGGCAAATAACAACTTGCACAAGGTGGGACACATGAACTAGGCAAATAAGACAAAAATAAATGAATTAATGTCTAAGTGGGTAAACTATGGGTTGATTATTCTAACAATTTGCACTCTGGGGGGAGGGGGAAGCCTTTTCTACCTCCACCATAGACTGCTTGATGGACAACTAGTGAAGTTTCTTAGCCAAATACTCTACGGTGGGAGAGTTTACGGACCCAACCACACCATCGGCATGGGGTCCAAGCTTAGGATTCTCTGCATCGTGGGTAGGCCTCGGTGCCTCAGGGATAATCTCATACAAGATCCCAGATTGTGAATAAATCAAGTCCAATTACTGGGCCCTAAGAATGGATTCTTCTTCATTCGTCACTCCTGAGGTGGATACGTCCTTAGATATGTAGGGAAACAGAGATTTAAGGAACCACTCTAGTAGGAACTCAGGAGGGATGGTGGATTTTATAAGGCTCTTTTGCCTCCTCCACTCTTGGATGTGATCCAAGATGTGGGTAGCCTTGTTCTACCTAAAGGTAGATAACAAGTATGTTCTGAAATCATATCAGACCGGAAGCTGAAAGTGGCTAAGAAATGCACTAGCCAAGTCCCAGAAACTACTGAAAGCAGCAGAAGGCAATTCAATATACCATTTTGCCGTGGTATTTGTTAAGGTTCTCTGGAACAGCCTCAACCTAACTGAATCTTCATTCAGTGAATTCAAATAACACCATAAATGAAATGTGGTGGCATGAGCCCCAGGATATTCATCGACTTTGCCCTCGAATTTAGGGATGTCTGATGGCAATTTGGTGGGAACAGGTGGCCATGAGGGGTCATGCCTCACCGGGTCATTCATTAACTTCGACAAATCTGGAAAGTTTAACGTTTCCAGGAATGGAAGCTTGGGTTGAACCGAGGCACTAAAAGTGCCAGCCTAGGGATTAGAGGGACCTGCCCCCGAATGTCCATAGGTAAAGGTGGGGTTGCCCCTTGCCACCGGTTGCGAAGTGGGTAGATTACTCTGAAACGAATTCCATCCATAAGCCACAGGGTTGTGAGTGGGAGGTGCAGTATAAGAAGTTTGGGCCACCCCAATCAAAACTGGGGTCTGAAAGACAAGAGCCGGTATCCCTCCACTAAACAACGAAAAGGGAGAGCTTGTAAACGGGGCCGAAATCGGAGTTTGAAAACTTTGCCCATAAGAGGTATTGTTTCCAAACTCCTACATAATAAGGTGATGGACCTACGTATGGAGTGGATGGGGGAATGTGCCCCCCATTCCAAGGAAATCCTTGGACGAAAGCTGAGGATCCTACCGGACCAATCTGGGTAGTGTATGGAAAGGAAGAGGGAACAACAGGTATACTAGGAATCCTAGTAACCATATCACTAGAAGTACCTACTAAGTTTGAGTGAACCGGTGGTTGGACCACCCGGCTCGCTGGAGTCAAAGGTGTAGAAGGTATACTAGATCTAGGGGCACTTACCGGGGGAGGTAGTACCCCTTCACCCAAAAGGTTTGAGGTGAACACAAAAGAAATTTCTCCCACGGAAGACATAATCCTACCCACAGGGACACCTAAAACAGGTGAATCAAAAGGTCTAACCTGAACGACCACAGGATCGTTTAAATCAGTCAAAGGTGTATTAAAATTCCTTGCAAACTCGTCAGTCTGCAAGTCTTCTATCTCAACTATATCAAGATTAAGATAGTTAGCTATAATTGCTGGTTCACCTAGAACTTCACTTACTCCTACTGGTTCAAATGAACCGTCCGTGTCCAATCTTCGCCTTTGGGGTGGAGGTGGAGGTTCCAATGTGACGAGAGGAGGAAGGTTTTGCAACCTTCTTGACCTTCTTATAGGTTGGTCCTCCATGATTGAAAATTTAACAAATCAAACCCTAAGGCCAACTAAACATAGGCAAAACCATAGAGCACACACTATAAAAATTCCTAAAGCCTCAAACAATCAATCAAGGGTGAAAGATATGCTTTCCCGAAGAAAGCTGAAGAATGATTACTTGGCATCCTTGAAGTGGTTCTTAGGCACAAGCAGAGGAATCACCCACCGCCCTCTCACACTTACAACAAGGGCTACCTTCCAAGCCCGTCCAAGGTGAACCAGAAATAGCCTTCCGGTTTACCTAGGTATGAGCCCTAAATGTCAAGAGACTAAAGGCTACCTTAGCTATACCAACAGTCTGGGGGGATAGTTGCAAGCCTGACTCGTACGCATGGGCAGGTTAGTTGAGCTCAAAACTCTGTCTAGGACAGAATCCTCAAATGCGTAAAAGTCCTAATTTATGTTTTGACAATGAATCTGAGGGTTATCTCCTTAGTCCAATGCCTCCACACGGCCTCGTGCTTGACTCCTTTTTGAGAGGAGCTTCCCAGATACAATTGATAGAGTCAAGGATTTACCTAACGAAAGGTCCACTATGTCTGAATTTTAAAACTTATGGAAAGTTTGCACTTCCTATCCCACAAGTCTAGCCTAAGCTAGTAGGTGAAAGGCCCCTAAAAATAAAAATTACTAGTACATTTTAATTATTGCATTCATTTTAAAGGGCTTTTTCTTACTCAGAAGGAAATGGAGTGATGAACTATGGTGTTTTTTACTCAATAAGAAATAAAAAAGTAAAGGTGTTATTTTTTTTTCAAAGCAAATTGCCACTATTAAAGCAAACTTCTTTTTCTTTTTTGTAAATATAAATTGATGAACAATTGCAAACGATAAAGAGAAACTAAGACTATGTTTTTGTAGTTTTTGAGGTTATATTTTTAAACTGAAATGAAAACTACTTATGCAAAAGCTTGAAAATGTTTTTCTTTTCACTTTTTAAAATGCTCAAACTCTACTATGCACCTAAAATGCACTAAACTTGAGTATACTTGGATCGAATCAACTGTATAAAATAAGCAAACTGAATTAAACAGGTCAATAAAACCAAGAATCAACCAACAAGGGAAGACCAAGAACCCTAGCTTGGGTGTGTACAATGACAAGGAATCACTGCAAACTCATGAAGGTAAGTGACAAGCCAACCATCATAAAAAGATAGACTAGAAAAACAATGCCCAAAATCTTGATCACTGATTCGGACAGAGACACTTCAACCTATAACCGAAATAGGCCAACCTACTTCAAAATGAAAACAGAAGACAATCCAAACAAAAGAAACTCAAGGGATTTACAAGAAAGCACAAAGTGTGGTCACCAAGGCCTTCAGACTGACTGCACAGTATTTATGAAGAAAGCCAACTAACAAGCAGGAATCAGAAAAGGACAGGGACAAGCAAACCCTAGCCCAAAAATCCCTATTTCCAGGCTTGTACGCGACTGTATATAAGGGCAACTCGCATACTGTACGCGACTGTCCAAGAGAGCAACCCACGTATATAGGCTTCTGTACGCAACTGTGTATGAGAGCAGCCCGTGTACAGGTACAAAATTTTTCTCAAAAAAAAGGAAAATCCACAAGGCTTTCAAACACTATGGTAAGCATGAACCAAGATAAAATACCACATACAAACTTCAAGGCAAAGACTGGTCAAGGGTGATAGAAATAACCTACAGCAGTCTAGGTTCCCCAGCGGAGTCGCCAGTTCTGTTGTACAGGAATAAACACCTTATAACCGAAGGTCTGGGGTTACCAACATACTCATAAACCTTGTAGGCAATCACCTTTAAAGTATAGAAAGGAAACAAGAGGATAGTATAGACTCACCCAATTAACGACGGTCAATCCTAGCTTTGTCCTCTTCTGCTCTTCTTCTGCTCCAAAGCTTTCAGGGATGTTTCTCCTTCACCTGTAAAGAGAAAATCCTCCAAGTGCAAGCTTATACATGTATATATAACATGTTAGATAAATCATATATAGAGTGCTTAATCATAAATATTCATCAAACCAGGATACATGAAAGACATTCAAAACACATTTGGAAGAAGGCTTCTCTTTATTAACAATAGTGAATGAGTTAATATTACAACCCAACACCTAAGACAAGGACTCCTCTGTAACCAAAGGATTATGAGTTCCACTGCTCCAAAGAATTTTGAATAGACACCACCAGCATAACTTTGCTCTCCAAGTATGATTGATTAATACCCTCCCCGAGGCCTTTATTTATACTTAGTGAAATAAGGCAGTTTCGAGGGTTGAGGAGGTTGAGACAGTTAAGATGGTTATAGTTAAGGGCTTAACAAATCTCAAATAATCACGATTTATTATTTTTAATGTCAAAGGAAGGCGTATGCGGGTATTGATACTGGAAACCTGCGTATGACACACGAGTTGCTCTAAGGGAATCTCGCGTACAGATCTGTATGCGGGTTGCAATTACAAATAATCGCATACAGTACGTGACATGCTATAGGAAAAGTTGCGTATGTACGCGGGTTGCATATAAGCAAAGGAGCATACGACACTTGACATATTCAAAGGTAAAAATGGCAAGCTGGATGGATAATGAATGTAGTTCATAATATGCCCATCTATAGTGTTTTAGGAAACCTTCAATCGATAAGTGTCCCTTTGTGTGCCAACATAGGGAATGTCGGCACTCGGACGGAGAAGTGCCATTTGGGTAGATAACAATATAGCTTTCCAACAAGACAGGGACAAAACCGAAGTTGAAGCACCTTCGTCTAAGACAGTTCTAAAGACCTTCTTTCCGACTACTTTCATGATGATTTAGAAAGCGAGTTTGTGAGGTAGTCTAGACTTATAGTTCTCGACATTGAAATGAATCAAATTAGTATTGTCCGGGTCTAAAGCTCCTAACATAGTTAACAAGTTTTTGCATTGTGTAGGAAAAATTTGGAGTACCTCCAAGGTAGACATTGCAAATGGTGCCTGAGTGAGATATTCAACTACAATATAAAATTGAGCAACTCGGGCATTAGTGTTAAAAACAACCTTCCTAAGAGTACTCTTGGGTGGACGCAAAACCATGTCAAGAGTAGGCTTTTCGATGGTTTGGGGGACAGTAGATGAGGATCCGGGAGAACCAGTAGAGGGAGCTTTTCCTGAAGAAGAATTGTCTTCTTTCTTGTCTTCAGTTTTGTCATAAATATGACTTTGAGTTTGCAAACTAATAGTATCCGAGGACATCATGCGAATTTCCTCTGAAGAACTAGAGTTTCCCTGATTAGACATGTGGTCTATCAGTTGTTGTTGAGAGGGAAAAGGATCCATGAGAACTACAGGTGAGGGAATAGTTTTCAAAAATTGGGTGATTTTGTCTCGACAAGGACACTCTTTTGTGAAATGGTCACCTCTGCATAGCATACATGGATATTTTGTTTTTCTTTTCCCTTTATTGTTATCGTTGGCGGTTGGTTTTGGATTCTCCTGTTGGTTTCCAGGTTTTTTGTTTTTAGCTTTACCTTTCCTTATATTGTTGTCAGGAATTTGAATACTCTGAATAGAATTGACCTCGGTAGAAACCTTGGGAGTCAAAGGAGTGGGAGTGGCAGTCTGGGGTTGCTTTGCAAGTTTTGCTGCTAATGGGGACTGGATTGAACCAACAATCCCATCAACAGGGACTTCTGCTTGTGGCTTTGTAGGATCGGTGCTTGGGCGAGGAACTTGAGGGATCAAGTCATACAAAGTTCTGGACTAGGAACATACCAAGTCCAGATATTGGGGTTGAATAATGGCTTACTCTTCAGTAACGGCATGGCCCATAGCCACATCTCAGGCAATTGGAGGCAATAAGGATTTAGTAAACCAATCAGCTAATAACTGATCCAGAATAGGAGCCTTAATAAGTCTTCTCTGCCTTCTCCACTCATGTATATGATCAGATGAGTGCATGGAGGTGTTTTGTTGTAGAGAAGTTAAGAGATCAATTCCCATTTCATAATGGATAGGAAGCTGAAAGTACGTAAGAAATACAGTTGCCAATGAGCCAAAATCCACAAACAAATGTTGCGGAAGTTGAATGTACCATTTCGTGGTTGTACCGGTCAAAGTTCGCTAAAAGATTCTTAAACGAACTGAATCATCCATAAGGGAGTTTTAAGAACACCACAAATGGAATGTCATGACATGGTTTTTTGGATCGTATCCCTGCTTCCCATCGAAATTTGGAATTTTTGATGGTAACTTTACTGGAATGGGAGGCCACAAGGGGTTATGTCGAATGGGGTCATTAATCAACTTGGACAAATAAGGCAAGTCCAAAGTAGCTAGGAAAGGTAACTGACGGTTAGGTTGCACATACTGGTAATATTGATATGGCATATAAGTACCAGTAGGACCATAAGTAGACTGATAGACAGGTTGTTATGATGAAGAACTACCGAAAGATCTGCTCGTAGGGTGTTGATTTCCAGGATCAGGATCGTTAGGACCGCTGGGGCCTCTAGGAGGAGGACCACTAGGTCCTCCAGGACCACCAAGACCATTGGGACCACTAGGACCACCTAGACCACCAGGAGGAGGACCAGTAGACCCTCTGGGACCTCTGGGAGTTAAACCTCCGAAGCCACTAGAACCACTAAGAGGAGGGCCACCAGACCCTCTGGGACCATTAGGAGGGAAGCTACCAGGCCCCCCAGGACCACTAGGACCATTAGGACCATAAGGAGGAAAGCCACCAGGCCCTCTAGGACCATTAGGCCCCTTAGGGGGAGGACCTCCATAAGGTGGTCCTCCGGTACCCCCTGTAGTATGTATATGTATCCCCCCCATAGCTGGCATGTAGGACTAGTAAGGTTTTCCCCATGGCATGAAAGTATTACTAGGATATGGAATTCCAACATAAGGCATTCCTGTAGGGTTGGATGGATAATTAATGTTTCCTACAGGCACTTGATTTGTTGTGTAACCAAACCCGCAAGAGGTTTGATTGGTTACAGGTTGTGCCCCCAAGGGCTGACCTGAACTGGATGGGGGGTTAACCACATTTGTGTGGGTAGGAGGGACATAAACTATAGATTGCTCTATGCTAGAGGTCTGCCCCTGACTAGGTACAATTTCGGTGACAGATAACGTAGGTCGTGCCGGGGGTTGCCCCAAGGTAATGATGAAACAAGAATTGAATATTGAGCCCCAAGTGCGGAAGACCCAAGAGGATTGGGAACATACATAATATGGGAGGTGGTGGGGTTGGAATTTTGACTTGGATTATGTGGAGTCACTATGCGATCTAGAATCAGTTCAATGGGTCTCATAGAATTGGCAAGTGAACGACATCCCACAGGAACATCTATAGAACGTGATGGTGGTGTGCCCAATATATTATCTATTTTCTTTTCAATTTCTTGTGCACGGAGAATAGCTGCTTGTTATTGTCTACGTTCTTATTCATTTGGTGAAAATTCTTCAGAAAATTTTAAACGAGTGCCAAATGAGGAAATGGCTTGTCCTATAGAGGTGTCCCAAAATGGAGCATTGGGACCATAATTTGGACGGGTAGTATCATCAACATGACCTTCTGTGGGAGAATGGAATGAAGTATTACCCCGAGAAGGTTGTTGGACTTAGGGAGGTGAGTGTGAAGAATATGGACCTCCACTTTCTGCAACCATATTCTCTCCCACTTGGGAGTTGGTAGAAGCTCCTTGGTCGATAGCTTCCATAGGATTTTCTCCCGAAACAGGAATAAAATCAGGGGGAAAGCCCCGTACTCTTCTGTACTGTCTTAGCTCAGCTAGTTTGTACAGCTACTATCTAACCTAGGGTCTCAAAACTAGAAAAAACACCAAAAAATTCCCTACTCAAGCTATAGGCCAAACAAGCAAACTTAAATGACATGAGGAGTTCAGATAGTCAGGTTTCTCACCAAGATTGTCAAGAAGGTGCCATTCATGATATACCTCAAGGGTACATGCGTAGAAATCTTCTCAAATGTTGTTTTCAGTGTATGGATCCAAGAAAGATAGCTAAAGGGATTTTCTCAGATAGATAAGGTATCCTAGTGGGGTATCCTGATATACGCAAGGTACGTGGGAGATCAAATTGGTGGTAGTGTTGTCTAATGCATAACTGTTCACAAGGTTCCTTCCTATATACAATTGAGTACGTGAAGTACCTTTCTATATACCTCAATGGTATGTGAAAGGCCTTTCTATATATCGACGGTACGTGGAAGAACCGCGCGAGTCCCGAGATGTAATGCGAATGAGTAACGATAGCTCCTATGCTTAATGACGCCCAAACACGTCTCTAGCCTATCACTCAAATTGCTATGTAAATTTTAACCTATAACTACCGTTAATTTTAAAACGAACGGTTAGGTGAATGCATGGAATTTTGACAGAAAAAGTAAAACCATGCAGAATGTAGATGCAAATATTTCACTTTACCATTCGTGGTATGCCTACCTACGGGAGGGAAAGAGAGTATTTTCTTTTCGTCAAAATTCCCAAACAATTATTTTTAACAAATCAAAATCAAAGACAAGCAACACATTCCAAACTCATTTTCCTTTTCTGAAAGCAATCAAAAGGGGAAGAGCCTCTTTTCCTAAAAGAAAAACAAGAAGCACTCTACATGCATATGCACTCTAAAGTTTTTATTTTTCTTAAAACATAGATAGATCTAACTTAAAAATACACTTTTTTTTATCTTTTGGTGAGATAGTACTAATGCAAAAGAGACAAAAGAACACAGAGAACCTGAAATCTTGTGAGGCTAATCAGATATCCAATGCCTTATGCTCAATAATGATAATGGTCTAATCTCAGTCAAAAAAATTTCCTTTTTAACAAGCAAAAAAAAGTCCTCTATGGAAAAAAAAATGAAATCAAGATGCTAATCAAATGGTTTTTCTTTCAGTGTTTATAAAATAAATGAAAAGAGAGCTCACTAAAACCTAAGCTTTAAAAAAATTCCTTTCACAATCACAACCAACAAGCACGGAAGGAAATGAATAATCAACAAGACTAGTCTAGCTTCTGAATTCTTCAATCAAACCAATATTTTACCACAGAATTTCCAAGCATGAGCATTCAGATTCTAACAAACAAGCCTGACAGTGCAGGGCTGAAAGCAAACAAACTCAATTTTTTGCAAAAAATGATGAAAAATTATTTCTGAAACAAGGCCTACCTGGCACTGCGCTGGAGGGGTCTTGACAGAGTGGTTCTAGACGAGCACCGCTTTTAGATAATAGGACTCAGGCGGTGGCACCGCTTATGGCTAACAAAGTTCAGGCGGTGGCACCGCTTGTTGCCAATAGCACATGTGCGGTTCCCTGAATAGATCCAAAACATAAGGAGAACGAAAAATCAAGTTAGAAATTGATTAGATCAAGACAAAAATTGATGGATTGACAATAACAAAGAGCATATAAAGTCGAAATAGTTCAAATCTAAATAGATCTGAAAGTTTCAAACCAAAATTCACTAAGTCAGATGGCAGATCTGACTGAAGAGGATTGGATATGGAGCCTGGATTCGGACAAGAGTTCAAGAACTAAGGAATATCAGATCAACTGAGATTTGCACTGTTCCCCAGTGGAGTCACCAGATTTGTTATCAGGAATATTGCACCTTCTGTAGACATAAGCATTCCTTTGGTCTGAATGGTTCATATCCAGAACAAATGAGTGAATGACAAAGGATGAAGACCTTCCCTGAATGCCATAGACACTTCGAATACTGCTTCGATTGTGAACCTGTGTACCTACGAACATATCAAACATACAAGCACATCAAAGATACTAGAAAATCATCTACTTGTCCATGCTAGTGACTAAGGAATCTAGCAACATGTACATGTGAAATCAAAACAACAGTAATGTGGGACGGAAATCAGCTTTGCATTAATAATGTATGGAGAAGCTTACAACCATTGTCTTAGTGTCGACAAGCCCCTCCATGAGACACACACTTCATCTCCATAAGCTCCAACTTTGCTCTCTATGCTCTCCAATTATTTGGACTAGGTAGTCAATCCAACAACATAACAATACCTCTATAGTTCTCCTCCTCAACTATGGATATGAGCTTGTATTTATAAGGCTCAAAGGATAGGAATAGTTGAGAGAATTGTGGGTGAGGTGGCTCTAAGATCCTACCATGGGGGATCTCGAGATCAAACTAACCCATAATGATAGGGATAAGGGAGGACATGAGGCTCAAGTTCTAGAAGCCTTGAGAAACTTCTCTTTTTCCCATTTTACCTAGGGTACCGCTTTTTTTCCCTTATGATAGAGAGGTTTAGATGAGAACCGCTTTTAGACCAAAGACCATAGGCGGTGGCACCACTTCTCTAAAACAGGATACAGGCGGTGCTGAGCAAGGTACCACTCATCAGCCATAGGGCAAGTACGATGCTAGGTTTTTTCAAGTAGAATTGACAAACAGAGCAAGTTTCCACTCTAAGTGTTGGGATTAAGGTCAAACATGGAAGTTAAGGGTCTTATCACATGATGGTGACAGGATTTAGGTATAACACAGGGATTTCAAAACAAAGAAAATTTCTTTCGAGGTGAATCCTTCACTAGGATTGGGAGGTGGTGGATTTTGAGGATGTTGATTAGGTCGCCTTGCAAACTCCCTATTATTAGTCTGATTTTCATTACTAGTTTTCTTCAAATCAACCATCTCGTTGGACATTTTTTAGAGAATCTTCTTCATGACAGTCATATTGAAAGTATCTTAGTTTTTAGCTGTGGTTTTGGGAACATTTTCAATTCTTCTGCAGGAGGTGGATGCATTCTTGGCTGATGTGTCAGGATTTTATTTGAGGCAAAACATATCCTTCTCCACTTGGATGGCTTCATAGAAAGCCTCATGCAGGGTTTCTTTGTGATCCCTTTTAACCCACATAGTTATTTGATTCGAAAGACCCTTAATGTAATATGCCACCAATAATTCTTCAACAAGGAGAACGGTGGTAGGAATTATGTTTTTAATATATGAAAACCTTTGGTTGTAGTCTTTTACCCTTTATTTTCCTTTGGTCTTCATAGAGGAAAGTTCTATAACTAAATCTTTCGGGGTCTTGTCATCCCCAAATTTTTGAGTAAAGAGTTCTGCGAATACATCCCATGGTGGGATAGATCTGGATTCCAAAGCAAAATACCACATGGAAGCTTTACCCCCAAAAGTATAAGGGAATAACCTACATACTACATCTTCGTATATCACATTTCTGAGTCTGATTGCCTGCATAAAGGTTTTAATTTGGTCTTCCACTGCGATCTTATCATCATAGTTATACTTTGGAAGCCTTTTTTTGGGATTCTTACGCAATATATGTTGATCACCCAAGACAGACACAGCATATCCATCTAACCAAGGCCTATTTGGTCATTTGTCGGCCATTGGGATGTCTTCTTCTAATGATCTGGAAGATTCCGAATCTGATGACTTGACTGAGGAGGATGAAGAATAAGGTGGTTAAGGTGGAGGCCAACCTGTTACTATGTTGAGTTGAGGAGTGCTTTGTTCTAGAAATAATGAGTCAATATTTAATCTAGGGGTCGATGGAGAACTATAAGAATTGTTACCTTCTTTTGTGTTTCGGTTGCCCAGATTATGGTTATCTCAAATATTGGTTCGGGGATTGTTGGTCTGAATATGCCACTCAACAAACCTCTGTCGAATCTGTGCAATGTTATCAAAATTACCTTTCATCAATTTTTCAACTGTAATGGGCCCCAAAGTAGGTGATACAAGGACATACCTAGCCCCCGAAGTTCTTTGTTCAATAACAGGAGTAGCAGGGATGGTGGTTGAATCTTGTACCAGTTTTTCAATGGATGAAGATGCCTATGTGTGACTATGAGTAACAATTCTATCTCTTGCTGGAGGGGGATTTTCTATATTCTGTTTAGGCATGATTTATTTTAGGCCCTCCTTCTAGCCCCATTTGTTGAATCCTTGGGTAAGTTGGTTGTTGGAATGTGTTCCAAGGCTCACAACAGAGGATGAAAACCCAACCAAAGGCTTTAGGCAATCCTACGCAAGTATTACCCTATCCTCGAGATGTTTGGTGTGGTTAACACCCATGAATATTCGGCCTCCGTTCGCACTCTTTGAGTTGATGAGTTTTGATCCAAGAAGGATCTGTCTTCCTATATAAGGAATAAAAGTGTCTTAAGTCTAAAACAATCTTCCTAGGAAGGAAATCAAAACTAAGCTAGAGATACCTTAAAAAGGACGTCGTTTGATGTACAGGTTAAATTGATATGAAAACAGATAAGTATGTTCATCAATTTAACAGAAATGTGAAAGAGATTTAATTACTTATCAACTCAAATTACTATCAATCAATCAAAATTGGCTGATGGCAAGTTAAATATTTAGAAACATTCAATATTAACCTGTGATTAATATGTTAATTGAAAAATTAACATAGATTATAACTGTCTCTGAATCATTTGTAGAAATAGATAAAAAAATTAATTGAATAAACTCTTTTAAAACCTTAATCATACATAGATCATGAGCAAAGATAAATCAAAACTATAGATAAATAAACTTATCAATTGCATAAGATTAACAGTGTTTGATAAGCAATTTGAAGTAAGAAAAATCAATATTATCAGGGAAAATTTACCAATATACAAAGAGGATCTAAGAGAATAACTTCATTGTATTACTGAAAGTTTGTAATAAATTACAATACCTGCATTAATCATAGTTTCTCCAGTCTCCTTTGCTAATTTTCTCCTCCAAAATTGCCCCCCCTGTTACATGAGAAACTTCCCCTTTAAATAATAGTTACAAAATAATAAATGCCCAAGAAACTAGGATTGGAATATCTATAAGAAACTAATAACCAAGAAATTCTTGCCACCTAGCCCAAATCTCCAACAATTCATCTATGTTTGGATAATTTGTTGTTTCAAACTTGAGTTGGGCATCACATTTAAAATTTTCAATCTCGTTCTTAGACAACTTATGCCAAATACATATAAAAATGTGGATCTTTCCTTCAACAACAAAATGTTGTCTTACTAACTGATCCATGTCTTCAATGCTGATATGGTCATGATTCTAAATTTTCTCTTTGGCTTCCTCGCACGGACATTCAACCTGTTCAATCATCAACTTTGGAGGACAAGCATTTTCTATGAGGTCCATGTTAGGAAAGTGTAATATTTCTATAATATTATCAATAGCATACCACATTCTCCCACATATAGCCTACACCTTCTGAATGGTATCTTCAATCATCTCAGTCAAATTAAGACAAAGCACTCAAAACAGTTCTGATTTTCTTCAGTTGAAAACTGCTAAGGATAGTGATATTCTCTGGTCTATCCTTCATATACCTTTGCCAATCCAAAATATCGTCATAAGCCTTGGAAGCTTGTTCTCGTTTGGTTGTTTTCTCCTCAAGAGTGACAAGCATCTTACCAAAAACAACATGAGTCTCAAAAATGTCATCCAGAGTCCTAAACATTTCAGTTATCAACTCATGATGCTCTTGATTTACTTGGATGGACAAATCCTTAAACTCCTGCTGAGAAAACCTAGAAAAAGCGAAGGAAGCTGCACTTGCAATTGCATTTTCACATTGTTTTTCAAGTGTAGCTATCCTTCATGTAATAGCGGCATTTGTAGTATGTTCCTTCTGTAATTCAGCTTAGAGAGAAGTATTCTTCAATTGCAATGCATTCAACATGTTTTCAGATTCCCTTTTAAGATCATCAACAAAAGCATCATGCTCCCTTATGGTCCTGTCCAGCTCTTCTTCAAGCTTGCTTATTTATTCCTTTCTTCTGTCAAAATCCCTATTCAATGTGTTAACTGCATCAAGATTAGCATCTGTGAATGCACCCAAAGCTGTAGCTGTATCAACAACATCCACCTAAGGATCACCAGACTGTCATGTCTAGATTATTTGATTAGCTTCAACACCACCTTGATCTCTGCTTCTCTTCTTTCCTCTTCTAAGCACTGCTTTGGATGATTTGCTGTAGAAATAATCACCAAGAGGGAGTGCAATGTCTTCATCAAAATTAGCCACTGACTCAGTAAATGATGTAGTCCCGTCCATTGTGAACGTTAGCAACTGGAAGTGATGATGAAGGCACCAAAATTTTCTCAAGGATTGATGATGATGAAAGGGTAAATAAGGGTAATTGCAGAGGAATTTTTAGAGACTGGGTCTATGCAAGAGTAGATTGAAACATGGGAGGTTGTACTAAGATAGGTATGATAGGGGAATATGTAAAGGTCAAAGTATGATAGAGTTGAGATAGTGAGGGTGATGGGATTGCTCTAGCAGGAAAAGTAGAGAGAGTTTGGATGGATGAGAGGAGCAATGCTGAAGTTGAAGAGTTAGAATCAGAAGTGTATTGTGAAATATTCAGAACAAGGATAGAACCTTTCATACCATTACCATTGAACACATATGTAAATGCTTGCGCAAATATTCATCTACTTATTCGACCACAGGCACAAGGGTAATCACCTCTTCTTCAGTATCACAGTCACTCAAGTTTATAGTAGGGGTTTGAGTAGCAGTTATCTAAATTTATGTTTCTTAAATGGATTAACCTCAACTGTTGCTTGTTCATCACATACCCGAGTAACTCCAGTAGTTACCTGAATGTCAACAACAGGCTTAGTAGCTGAAGCTACTTGAGTGTCCAAAACTAAAGTCATCTGGGCTAATTTCTACTTTGATTACTGAGAAGTCTGCAATATAGCTTTTAATTGTTGAGCAACAGTTACATTTGGAAGATCTTCCATGGGGATCATTTCCTTTACCTCCATCTGGATAAGTTATCACTGATGGACCTTTTGCTTCCTAAGATTCTTTACCTTCTCTATCTTTTCTTACCTTTTCCAATATGTTTAGCTCCATTGTCCTGTGAACCGAAACCCTAGTTTTAATCTCTTGTTGATATCGTAAGATGAGTTTTTGTTCATCCTTGCTCTTATCTCTAGCCAAGACTTTAGAAAAAAATTTCACTCCCTGATAAATAGAATCATTAGGGAAAATAGAATTATCAGGGACTTGCTTATGAACATAATCAATCTTGATATGGTTTTGCTTGAAATGGGCACTAAGAATCCCTTTAGGGTCATGTTTCCTTTTTCTAGAAAAACCAAGTTTCAATGAAGCTACCTGATTACCCAACACCGCAGCCAATTTGAAGTTGGAACAAACAATGGCCCGAGGTCCAAAGGGAATTTAGGCTATCCTTTCTTTTTAGGACCAACTAGTTTCTTGTAGACACCATCAATTATAGTATGGAAAGAAACCTCTTCAATAACCAACCTGTCAGGAACTATCTTGGGCAGCATATGGAGAGTATTGCTACCCCAAATTCAGATGTATGGAAATGACTTGCCAACATACCAGTCACCCATTGTGGCAATGAAATTTCTGGCCTTAGCTGAAAACGCAGGAGCTTCCTGTTTGAATATTGAAAAATAAATGATGCCAAAGAAATTTTCACATATTTCATAAAATATAGATGCATAATTAGCATCCCACGGTGCTGAATAATAAATAGGTACTGGAGGGTTCGGTAAAGTCCAGTTCCATCCCAAATTCAGATATTGGAACTCAGTGCATAATACATCAATTATAAAGGCCGAAAGGAAGAAATTTGACTTCTTTCGGGTAGTAGATTTTTTATAATAATGGATAGTCAGTTTGAGCTCCAGCAATAGGATTGATGCCCATGGAAAATATTCACCAGTTGTCAGAACATGACGGGTGATCAGAGCCCATCCATCTTTAAAGACAAAACAATTGGGAAGAACATAAAGTCTCAATAACATGGCTTCCAACAAGGAATAAGGTTCTCTAAACCAGGTGACCGGGTATAGGTTATTAGCTTTCTGTGAAAACTTTCTAGGTTCATTCATCCAGGATTTCAACATTTCGTTAAAATTGTACCTGGTCTTGGAAGTTTGGGCAAACTCAACATTAAGGAGCTGGACAGTCGGTTTAAGAGCATATGCTCTGGTAAAAACCTCATGGTGGAAGGTGGATAACTGTGAACCTACGCTATCATTAAAAGACTAGTCTTTAGGGTTTTCATGGGCCACAATCCATTTGACTGTGTTAGTGTAGGGGAGTATAGAAAGCCTGGCAGCAATGGCATGTAGCCCAGAATCCCTAATTTTTTCGTAAGCCAACTGGTCATTTTGAATGTCAGAGAGGTCATCATTGTCAAAGATTGAGTAGACTTTGGGCCATTCAATTTGATAAATCTTAGTAATCCTACCACTAGTGTCTGAGAAGACGTTAAAGTTTGGGTCCTTGGTCAACATGTATTTATGTGTGTTCTTGCAGCGAGTAATTCATGACATTCTGGGAGATTGAATAACTATGTTTAAATGCATAAACAATAAATCAAGACAAATTGAAAGAGCATAGTAACAACAATTAACGAACCATAAAACTGACAGAAAGACCAATCTGAATCGACTGAAGCTATGAAAATGATCTCTGGTAAAAAATTGCAATAAAATTCAAACAACAATGTAATTTTTGAAAACGAAAATGGTAAAGAAAATGCAAAGAACATGTCTGTTTATAAATTTTCCATGGTCGAATTTAGACCATAGGGTTAAAAGAAATAAACGATGGAGATTAAATCTTGCAGGATCTAGGATCAAGTCATGAGATTTAAATTTTATTAACCTTCCCGCAATCTGCAACCCGAAATTCAGGTTTCGAGTTTCATAAACTCACCATGCCACATTTAATTCAAACTTCTTCCTGAAATCCGTAGTCCAAAAATTTCGGGGTTCGGGATGACAAAATGCAATTACAAAAAATGTTTCCACGCTCCGCATCCCAATTTTTAGGTTTCGGGTTTCGAGAATGAAAAGTTGGAAATATGAAAACCAAGCTCCCGCAACCCAAAATTTCGAGTTTCGGGAAAGACTTATTTTTTTGGAAAATTTAGTTCTTTCCAAAATTCACAAAAACACACCAAAAGTGCATGAATTTTCAAAAATTGTTAACTGAATCAAATCATGATAAAGAAATAGAAACCACGATGAATTTCAATGGGGAACCCCTAAAAATGACTAAGGCACTTAAAACATTACCTTTGCATATAAAATTGGGGCTCCCATGTTTTGGATAAAGACATGGGATCTGTTGTGTATACAACATAGCCAAAGTAAAGAAATCCAAAGCAATGTTCAAAAAACGGATGCAGAGTACTCTCGGTTGCATATGAGGTCCCAGACATTAAATGGGCTTACAATGTTGGCTGAAGCTGATAGAAAGCTCTAATTGTTCGTGTTTTGATTCAACTCAAATTCTGGCTATATTGTCCAAGGATAGGAGTAAGGTCATGTTTCTAGAATCTCCAGGTTGATTCATCTATAGTCAATAACATCTGTCAAATATTAGTGATATGTGGCAGATTTCATGTTATGAGTCAAAGAATGAAATAGTTGATGTACTATCTCTTTTCTATTTTTAGTTTATTCGATCGTTAAACTTTGGATCTGAAAAACTGCTACTGTTTTAAAATTTTGTATAAATATGATTAGGAAGGATAGAAAAGCATTGGGAAAAGAATTTGGGAGATCAGGCTCCAGATATCATCATCTGTATCAGGCATGTGTTATATATTTTATAACTTATATAAATATTTTTTTGGAGTGATATTATATTCGAGATCAGCCTATTTTATTTTTTTATCATGGTAAATGTTAATGTTCAAGTGTGATCATCTTAATCATGAAATTATTCTTTGATAAAAGTGTTTCACCTTAGAATACTTATGAATTACCTTTCATTTACTATGCTTTCATGTACAGAAAGTATTTCTATTCATAAAGTTTATGATCTGAAGTGGGATTATGCTTTTGATATATGTATACCCACAGTCTTTTATTTACTATTTATATTATTATCAATGTCGATTGATTATTGTAGGCATAATTCCCGATCCTCACTTTTCTTTTAGAAATTCCATATAAGCTAAAACCTAGTCATCCAACTGAAACCTTTCAACATTGTCTGGACTTTGCAATTTAGTATTCTATGTACAAACTCCAATGCAAACACCACCATTTAGAAACTAAATATCCTTGAGCTTGAGCAATAACAACATAAACATTTTTTTTTGAAAGTTGACCATTATAGTTATTCTAGTCCCATACTAAGGAGTATTCAAATGTTGATAGCTCGATATCTTCATTATTTTGAGATTTGATATAAATGGACCATTTAGTATCCCATTGTCCCTGAAACCCCAAATCCTCCACTTGTAACCAGTACGTTCCATTGTAAAAACACCAACATGGTATTTTGATCCAATCTAGAGTAAGAAATCCAATGCCTACTAAGAAATCAAGAAGATAAGATTAGAACCATTACCAACATTCCAAGTGATACTTTCATTAATACAAGGAAAGACCCTCAGGAAACCATTCCAAAAGAAAGAGACTCCCCTTGATATTTTCTATGCATTCCTGATCCAACTTGAGACATGTTTACCCTTTATATATTTTACCCTGATAACCTCGTGTTATAGGCCATTACCACATAAATATCTCCAATAGTTCTTCATACATAGGGCCATATTAAACCTGCTGATATTTTTTATATCCCAGCCCCCTAATATTTTTGGCTAAGAATTTTTTTCCAAATTAACAAAATGAATCTTATTTCCATGGTCGGTCCCTAACCATAAAAAATTGAAACAATAGACTATGACTAGGGAAACATACCCATAGACTAGGGAAATGACTAGGGAAACATACCCATAGAGAAACAATAGACAAGGATAGCCACCAGGATAGATCGAACTAATTTCAATCTTCCTCCAAGCAAAAGATACCTAAAGTACCAGTTACTGATTATTTTTTCAACATTTTTAATCAACCAACCCCAGTCTTTGGAAGACTAATTATTAGGATTAAACAAGAAGCCTAAATATTTCAAATTGGATTCCATCTCCTCCACCCTGAAAGTAAATATACAAGCCAAAAGGGGGATTATATCTGTTGTGGCAATGCTCTTGTAAAAACCTGATTTATCCAAGCTTATCTCCATGCGAGAAGCTACACGAAAACAAGATATAATCTCATAAAAACTACTCCATTCTTCAAAATCTCCTTTTCCAAAGAAAATGGCATCATCCACAAAAATAAAACGTGTAATATGAAGGATAGAAAGGATTAATTCCAGACAATTTTCCTTTTCTCTTAGCAACTTCTATCAATCTAATAAGGCCTTAAATGACTAACAAAATACACAAAGGAGAGAGGGGACAACCTTGCCTCAATCCCCTAGAACTCTTAAAAAATTGGAGGGAGAGCCATTAACCAAGACTGCAAATTTTGCAGATGATACCCAAGCCATGATCCAGTTACATACTTGCAATGGGAACACAATCTAAAGGAGAATAAGTCTTCACATGTTCCAATTAACGTTGGCATAATCCTTGGCTAAGTCCTTTTTAAGAACCAAGGAAGTCATCTTATTCATCTTAATAGAGTGCAAATCACATTCATGAGAAATCCCAATTGCATATGAAATTCACCTGCTAGGTAGGAACCCGAATTGCTCCTTTCTAACTATCTCATCGAACTTTAGTATAATCCTATTAGAGATAATTTTAGTGACAACTTTATAGACCAAGTTACACAATGAGATTGGCCGAAAATATTTGAAGCACTCTAGTTTATCAATTTTAGGAATCAAGTTCATGAAAGTAGAGTTCAAGGCTCCAGACATAAACCCCTCCAACCTAGAGAATTCAACCACCTCCAAAAGTTCCTTGCCAACAAGGTCAAAAAAGGCACTGAAGAATTCTACTGAACCATTTGGCCCAAGGATTTTATCCCTGAACAATTGCTTAATAACCCCTTCAACTTTATCCATGGTAACTAGGTTTCCAATCTACTTACTCTCCTCCACGGAGAATAAGGAAGGAAAGTGATTAATCACCTATAGCTAAGAGAGTATACTAGTGTTTCGAGGATCATTAAACAACCTTGAGAAATAGCCAACATCAAATTTTTCCAATTCTTTCTAATATTACACCCACTGACATTCATCAATTTTCAAATCCCAAATAGCATTTTGATTTTTCCTCAAATTAACATACTTGTGGAAGAATTTGGCATTTGTATCTCCATGGGAGATCCAAATTCCCCCTCTTTCTAACCACCTCTCTTCCTCTTATTGCTTCAGGAAGCAAGATTTATTTTCTTCCAACTTTGAAATAATAAACTTTTCTTCATTTGAGAAAGATCCTAATAGATTATCTCCAAAGATCTGCGATAAAATATCCTCAATCTCCAACAACTCTTGATGAAACTTCAGTTTCATCTTCTTAAACCACTTGCTGACTAAATATTTCAAAACCTTCAACTTAAATTAGAACTTTTCCATAGTATTTGCATCTTCCAGAGTATATAAATCATTCCAACAACTTCTAACCAACTAACATAAATCCTCACATATCCACGTATGGTTAAATTTGATAGGGAAACGACTAGCATAAGACTACCCATCCAATTGCCAATAGATAGGGTCATGATATGAAATAGAATATGGAGAGATACATGATCAATATCTGGATAAACCTCCTGCAACCTTCTTAGACATTAATAATCTATCTAATATTTTGCTTACACCGACTGAGCCAGACCTACCATTCTTCCATGTAGGTCCAATCTTGGTAGGAGAAACATCTATCAAATTGTGATCCTTAAATAGTGATTTGAAGAAATCAGAAAGAGGGTCTAACTTTGAGAAGTAAACCTACATCTCCGATGAATCAAGGCTGATGTTAAGGTCACCAACAATAATTAATTTTGGTACCCTTAGGATGCTGCTATAGGCCACTAAATCCAAAAAATATTTTCTATCTCTATAGGGCCCATAGGAGTTGATAATTCTCACTTCTTGATTAAAAACCTTGCAGGACCCAACCAAAATCATTCCTGTGGAGGAATTAAAATATTTAAGGTTAGAAACATGAGGGTTCTAGATAGATAGGAAACCTCTTGAATTCCCTATTGATCAATCTTGAGCAGAGACCTCCAACTAGGATTTTTTTAAAGAAGTACTCACATGATTTTAAAGCAAAGGACATTATTTCTTGTATAAGGATAATATATAGTTTAACAAAATCTAAAAATATCTTGAGTGTAAAACATCCCCCCCGCCCCCCCACTAGCCCAAAAATATTGAAGGATAACACTAGCATTAAGGAACCTCATTTAGGGGTTCAGATTCTCTAAGGACCTGAGGAACAAGAGTTGGAGAAGAAGATGAATAGTTCAGAGAAGGCTTGGAGGCCATGTCTAGTCTAGACGAAAATGGGATGTAATTATCAGAGTGAAAATGCTCCACAACATTTCCTTTCCCTTTCAAAACACTCTTTTTCTTATTCTTGGTTCAAAAAGTAACATCATCATGCGTCAAATCGAATTTAGGGGAAAGGTTGTGGGACTAATGGAAGGTCTTAGAATACACTATAAGATGAGACAGGGAGGTTGCATCTAAGAAGGAAGGAGGAGACCACGAGGAAGAAAGTGAGAGAAAACCCATAATACTAATCCCACCAGACTTATACACCTAACCCTTATGGCCAACCAAAGGGGGAACATCAGTCTCAAGCCTCTCGAGAAGACCCAGATGGAACCTTCCAATCCTACTACAGGGGACACACTTTTTGCCAGGGGGGAAAAACAACTCGAGAGGGAACTAGATAATTCATCCGAACTAGGGGGCTCACAAAGAGTAGCTGATGAGCTTACGAATACACCAGGTACTTGAACGCCATTCTTCAACATAGAGGAAACACGAGGAATAGTAGTGGGACTAACATGACAATCAAGGGGATGAAGCACGTTATCTAACAAATTCCTTAACCTTCTATCAAATTGCTTTTCAACATATTTAATGTATTTAACTCTACATTTGATAGACCTTCATAAGTAGTCATAAAAGTAGAAAATAAGACATACCTTATTCAGAATATGATCGAGGAATACCCACTAGGAATTTAGAATAAGGTGTCGCTGAAATACGACCATAAATGAAAGAACCTTCAGGACATGGACTAGCCATATAGAAATATTCATGATCACCCTTTAAGTCATCCCTATAAGACGATGTACAATTCCAGCCTAAATGACATGTGAAACAACATAGAAAGAACCAGAAAGGAATGCCCTTATAATCCAATCATTTCTAAACAAATATTCCCCCCATACTATATTAACTTACTCTGAAATCCCCTCCAACACATCAAAATCAACCAAAACATATGCCAACCTTTTGTCCCTACTGGCCAGCATCTGCTCATCTGAAGAAATAAAATATCCCAGGAGGTTTTCCAACTCCATAATGACCTCCTTAGTCCAAAGAAAAAAGGGAGAGCCTGGGAGAAGAAGCCAAAGGTGGTGCCTTTGAGGGAATTCCTGGTCAAGTTTGAAACCAGAATCCCAATGTCTTAAGATGAGAGAGCCCTTACTAATGCCTCAGTATTGCAAAATAATTTTAGGAGGGTCCTCCTCTTTCAAGGACATAAAACAAAACCATCCATTCGGTAATAGGTTGACCTTTTGGAGATAATCCATCGATGAACACTAGTGCTAGGACACCCAGTTGACCATTTCCACCTGATTCATCCAAATATATTCCAATCTATTGACCAAAACAAGAACTGAAATATTAGATACTCTGTCCATATTGAGGTCCTTGCCAAGAACATAGGTGGGATGGTCACATTTAACCTTATACAATTTGGAGTGATGTTGCATCTTGGCATTAAGTCCCCCAAGTTTTTTACCCCTTGTCACTAGAGCAGATAAAGAACCAAAACGAGGAGAATTCAGTTGTGTAGAAACTACCAGCTTCGCAAGACATATATCCGTAATAATGTGAAGCAATCCTCCTAGTTACGAAATAACCTTCTTTGAGATAGGGTTGACCATAGGCTGAACAATTTTCCACCCTTTAGCCAAGAGGTTAGACTTCACACTATCAACCAATACCTCCTCTGAGATTATTCCATTCTCCATAGACACAAGCTTCTCAGGGAAATCCCCAAACAAAAAAAAACTAGAACCACACACCTTCACATCCATTGAGAATGACAAGGGTTTAGCATGGGAGGGCGAAGGAACATTTTGGGCCAAGGCCTTGACAGAAGGATTCTTATTCTTTAGCAACGACACACCCAAGGCTCAAAAATTTTGATGGGATGTTGAATGAGCCATGATGTTATGGTTAGAAGGAAAATAAATAGAAGCACTAGCTAAGGAAAAGGACAAGCCAGGCAAAACAAGCCAAAGCAAGAACTAGGAGAAATACAATAGAGAAAACCATTAGCTGACAAAAACCTGCAGAAATCACCTGAAACGGATTGTGAAAATTCCCACTTTTTTAACGTGGTTGGTACTAAGTCCTCCAAAATAGAGGACTAAACTCCACAAAACCTTGAGTGACAAGGGTGTCGAAAAACTAGCCAACATGACTCAAAGGCCCCTTACGAAACCCTAAACTAGACCATCAACCTTCCCCAGTTAGGATCCCTTTCGTACATTCATATATGTCGCAAGAGCTCAAACTTATTTTTCTTATGATTATCTTGTGTTTGCACTATTCTATCATATCATATGTGACAAAGTCAATGCATTAAGTTCCATTTAGCTTGTATGAGAATTATTTTAGTGTCTGTGCAACACATTATTGTGTTCCACTTTGATCCTTACTTAATCAATACTATGTGTCCTCCAAATTGATGTCATTTTGTTATTCCATACTTTTTATATAAGGGTCAAATCCATGGACCAATACCTAGACAAATATTTAGGTGAACCTTCCCTTAGTATGACTTCATGAGTATAGACTTAGTGGATATTTAATTTCCTTATATCACAGGCAGTAAGAAAAGTATGAAGAAACTAAGATATGAAGTTAATTTATCTTCTCTATATGAGAGAAAACTACAATTAGGACATGGATGGCGTTAAATATGATCATATTCACTTTCAATAAACTAAAAGTATTAATCAAATTTTAATTTTAGAATAATAACTAAGTTACTAATTTAAACAATAATTCCAACTTTAATTCTTTATAGTTAGATGAGGACCATGATTTATCTAGCATAAATAAAAGAATCTATAAGGATTTAATTGAGAATTTATTTAGTATCAAGCTGATCAAGATCTATAATTTGCAAAGGTCTTATGAAATTATTGAAATCCAACTAGATGGCTTGTGTTCACGGGCTTAATAGTAGTGTCATATATCATGTGATATTTGATATCCTCATATACACCCAAATAGTAAATTTTGTCATTATAAATGACTATGATCCCAATTCTAACCATAGACCTTTAACCCTCACTTTAAACTTTGGTAGGAACATAAGCCACATAACAAAGAATTCTAATAAAGAATAGTACTTGATCTTTGATTGTTGGCAAGGGTTTTGGTAAGTGAGTTGCGCAGCATCTGCGCAACCTCATGTGGTACCACGCAAGGATAGATTAGCGTGATGGGCGGAAAAATAACCTCTTTGAATATGTTATATGTTATTTAACCAAGTTTTGTTGTAATAGGTCATTAGTGGTTATAAGTTAGTTAGAAGTGGACCCTCAATGTAATGGCCCAAGCATATTTATAGATCTAGTTTTTCAAGTAGAAGGGGAGGAGAAAAATAGGATCATGATTATCATATGAGAATCACATCAGAGGATAATTGGGGCATAAGATCTAGTGCGATATGGTTTTGTGAAGAATTTCCTATGTATCTGCTATTTATTTGGGTTTTCTTGATGTATGGAGTCTCCGGTTTTGGAGAAGAATTGTGTAATATGGGTCCTTTGCGCAAGGTTAATATGATATGGCAATTGTGGCACAAATATTGTCTGTTATCACTATCGCGATCTAATATGTTATGATGTTGCGGCATGTTTTGTTATGATGTTGTGACTTGTTTTGGTATAATGTTGCTGTGATTTAGTCTCTTTCTGTTATATCGATGTGATCTATTTTTTTGCTACTGTCTGTTGTACTATGAGTAGATATGTTTTATGGACAATGTTGTTGTATTAGCAATATTGTGACAACTGTATGATGCTATAATGATTGCATAAGTTCTGAATACACTCTGCAAGTTGAGGAAATGGTGTAAAGTCGACTGCAAAGCTCTGGAACTAGCAGTTATGGTGTCTTTTCGTCAGATCCCCATATCCTTCGTCCCCACTGCCGAAAACTCGGTTCCGACAGCTCTCACTTTAAAACCTCAGGTGAGACCTCGTTTGCTCTGTAGATTTTGTTGGGCAGGGTAAAACCTGTCCAGGACATTGCTCAAGGAGATTGCACTGGTTGGGCATCGACAGAGTGGGAACCCCTTTTGATGAGGTTTTGTTGGTGGGTTTCGCCAACAAATGGTTTCATTGTCGGGACCTGAGTTGCTATTAAGAGGAGGATATGTTTTGGCATCCGACTCAACCGAAGATCTAAGGTTGGTTTGATCTAAAGTTGCAGGAGTTTGTTGAAGCTGAAAATCATAATTCGAAGTTGTCGATGGGCCACTGGCTGGACAGGTATATCCACGAAGGTCCTCACGAATGGTTCTTTTGTGAATTTCCTATCCTCTTGCAGGAATGGCTGGCAAAGTTCACCAAGAAGAAGACAAACTTTCAAGGAGGAGAGCCAACATCCTAGACCCCAGAGTTGATCCAGGAGTTACAAGAAACCAATAATAGGGCATCGCAGGCAATTGAAGTGTGGTTGGATAGTATCTTAGAGCGATAAATCACTGAGTTTGTAGTCGACACCAATAAATCCCTTAGTGAAGTAGAAAGAGAGTTCTTCAGTGGACCTCAAGGAAGATTCTTGTTTTCACTTCAACTGTCCATTAAGAAATTGGTCTGCGAAAAAGGTATTTTGAAGATGGACCAAGAGTAGTGGAACTTTGGTATGCAGAGGACGTAGGCACCACGATGGAAGGGGGTAGACGCATGAAAAGGTAAGGGGTAGATGGGCATGAGTTCTAGTGAGAATGTGAAGGTCGTCAAGGAAACAAGTAGTTGTATAAGGGGAGGAGCAAGGTTTCGAGAAAATAGGCAGAGGACAAGAGAAGGTCCTGCTATGATCGAAGTGCAATGCAGTGAAGAAAAACCACATGGGATGAAGGGACCTTTTTTTGACGACAAGGATGACCAGGCCCAGGTTATGCTTGGAAGGACAATAGGATCGAACCCTAGCAGTAACGTGCCCACACCTCCATGCAATACTCCACCATAAGGAAAAAATACACACTCTACATCAACTTGCTCGATGTGTTAGCAATAGTCTAGTAATAGAGCACCAACAGGAGGAAGAAGGCCCAGAATGGCAGGCGATGAAATGAAGTTACCAATATTCAATGGGAATGGCACTGATGATCCAGAGCAGTACCGGTTCTTATGTGAGGTGATTTGGACCACCTGACAAACTGTCAATGATGATGTTAAGAAAAGTCAGCTGGCCACTACTCTAAGGGGCTGTGCACTGGAATGGTTCATGAGATTCATAGAGATCCCTCAGGAAGGTACCGCAAAGACATTGGATGAGATCCAAATGAGGTTATTTGAGAATTTAAGAAGCCAAAATCTGAGGCTCGGTATATTAATGAATTGAAGGAGATCAAACAATTCCCCAATGAGATGATTTGGGAATTTGATCAGTGATTTAAGACATGGAGGACTCAGGTCAGTTTTCAGATGAGCAATTTTCAGCACAAGGATTGGTTCATCATCGCACTTATCCTGCATATCAGACAACCTCTAATGCAACAAAATATTGTGACACAGAGCGAGGCTCTGGAGACCACGATGAAATTGGAGGCATCACCAGTAAGAAAGTATGCAGTCGGAATGAACCAGATTCAAGCACAGTTGGCCAATTTGACACTCCAACTACAAGATATCAAAAAGGCCAAGGAAGATCGTGATGATCTTTGGTGCACCCGTTGCCATGCAGACGGACATACCAAGGACACTTGTCTGACGTTTCAGAAGTATTTGTTGTCAGGAGCCCCAAATCCATTGAGTTGTGCTGGTGTACCATGGTGTTGCATACGTTAGTTCTATGGGCATTGACATTAGAACTGTGATTACATGCAGAAGATGGTTACCAAGGCAGAAAATTTGTATTGTACATTTTGTCGGTTAGTCGAACATGATGACAAAAACTTTCGAGCTTATTATTTGCTCCAGGAAAGGACGTATGATTCATACTTTGTGAAAGGTGAGGACCCCCGGACAGTGAAAGCATAGCCACAAGTAGTAAAACCAGCAACACAAGTGTCGTATACACCACCACCTATGTTGCAGTTTGTCCCCATGCAACTACAGCAACAGTTTATATTGCAACCGCACTTTGCACCTCCACCACAAATGGTGGTACAACTACAGTATAACCAAGCACCATGAATATAGTATAATCATCCACAATATGTTCAAGCCGCGCACTATGTCCAGCAGAAACCAAACCCGCCACAACAGCAGATGGCCCAACCGCAGTTTCAGAAAGGAGGAGTCTGAGGAGGATTCCACGGAGGGTTCAGAGGTAGAGGAGGAGGATTTGGTCAAGGAGGAGGACGAGGTCATGAATCAATCCAGTGCTACACCTGTGGGGTATTTGGGAATTATCAGAGGGAGTTCCCTCATGTGCAATGTACATACTGTGCAACCAGTGATAATAATGTTGAAAGCTAGCCTCAGTTGATTGAAAAATGGCAGGCAGGAAATATTCCTCAGTTACAGAACATCTAGAATTAGAATCAACCTACATTCCAAGTACAGAACCAACCGATAATGTAGAACCAGGTCCCACCGTAGAATTAGACCCAGAACCTACCTCAGACTCAGAACCAACCAATGAATCAACCATTGAATCAGAACCTGCCATTGAACTTGAATCAAGGATTGATAGTTGCCACTATTTAGGCCGAGCCGCAAATGAAGGATGTCGATGTTGGGATCGTCACTAACACTCGTGCTGGTGTGTTAACTAGATATGATGGACCGCGGCTGCAAGTTCAGATCGCTGGTAAGAAAGAGGTCACATTTGATATTGCGACAGAGAAAGACACCTTATTTAGCGCAAAGAATGCAATTGGGAGAAATCCGGGTAAGTTACCAATTGTTGATATGTCATTTGCTTTCGATCCATCCGTAAAGGCAAGACCATCGTGGTAGCATGGTACATTGCGAAATTTATTTGAGAGTTTTCTATCACTGGCAAGGGACTCTAATTCCCTTGTCGAGCTTGAGACACTATTACACCACCTGGATAATACAATGAATGATTATGTTGTGAATTCCTTGCAAAAAAGGAAGACTGGAAAGGAGATGAGGATGAATGTCCAGATTGGAGATTATGAGGTTGATTCGGTCATTCTGGATCTTGGATCAGATGTAAACATTCTGACCAAGCAAACTTGGAAATTGATGGGAAAGCCAACATTGGGATGGTTGCTGGTACAGCTATGACTAGCAAATCAGGTGAAGGTTCAACTGATTGGTCGTGTTTCAAACTTGGTTGTCGACATTGAAGGTATGAAAAATCATGTTGGCTTTGATGTGATAGAAGTCGTAGAAGAGGGTGGTTCTTATCATGTGCTACTAGGGATTGGATGGGATAACGATAGCATGGTAGTTATCAACTTCAAAAAATGATTTATGACATTTGAAAAACAGGATGTCAAGGTCATTGCTCCTATGGACCCTCAGGAAGGATAGCAATATATTGAACTTGTAAAGGATGAAATCGGGAGAAGTTGGGATCATGCTTATAACATCTTTGAAGAATATATCCATCGTACCGTTGATGGCGAACTTGGATGGCGCGGTGCAAGTTCCGCATCCTCTGACTCTAGAGACGCTCTAGAAAATTGGCAGAATCGGTTGCATGAAGTATCATTCAGGAAATGCGGGTTGATTACACAGTCTCTCTGACATGTTGCAACTGAGACTGTCAAGTTGCCCATTTATGAAGGAATACTGAGACTATCAAAGTTCTTTCAAGAATTTGAAGAGAAATTTTTTGAACCACAAAGGATACTGGCTCTTGATGTAGCACTGAAGGCTACTCTAGCTCGATGGTGGGTGACACACAAACAGATGATCCATGACTGGGAACAATGCCGTAGATTGATGATGGTCCGCTTTAGAGATTTAGAGGTCTATCATGCTGGGAGATATGATGGATGGAATGATCCCACTGGTTAGTTAATCGAGTGTCAAACATTATGGACGTTGTGACCCAAAGATGAATGGGTCCATGCTTTTGTTCACACTCTGGAAGAAATGTCGAGATCCTGGTAGTGGCGGTAGAGTTGCATGGGACTATCACCACTTGCGAAGAGTTATCTGTTTGTTTTTTGTAGATGTTTAGTTTTCACGACATCAACCCAGAGGCATGCAATTCTTTACAAATCATCCATGACGCCGTACTCAAGGTCACCCCTGTCACCTATCCAATTGATCCACATGCACATTATTCAATCTAGTCCATGATGACCTGCTACAACTTGTATGGGAAACCTGAAGATGATGATGAGTTGTGGAATGTTAATATTCTAGAGTTTGAAGGAAGCCACGATTTCACAGCCCCCGACATACCGATAAACTCGATGATTTAGTCACTGAGGATCCAGAAATTCAACATTAGGTCAGTAGAGAACCCAAAATTTTCCAATGTCGGAGACTACTAGGACAAGGAGACCATGGCCAAGATCACGGACCTACTACATGAATTCCAACACCTTTTTTCGACACGGTTTTCAGAGATGAAGGAAATTTTAGGAGACTTAGGGGAGATGAAACTCATGTTGAAACCAGATGCCAAACCGGTGCGACAGAGGCTGTACTGACTAAATCCATGCTACAAGGACAGTGTGAAGGCTGAGATTGACCAGATGCTTGATGTTGGGATCATTGAGCCTATAGAAGAATCCGAGTTGATAATTCCTATGGTGGTCCAGGATAAAAAGATAGGAGAAATCCACATTTTTGTCGACCTAAGGAAGTTGAATGATGCATGTGTACATGATCTATTCCCGACCCCCTTTACAAACGAAGTTCTTGAAGGCGTAGGCACCCAGGAGATGTATTCTTTCATGGATGGCTTCTTGGGATACCACCAGATCCATATTGCGAAGAGGATCGCTATAAGACTACATTTGTCACTGAGTGGGGCTATTTTCAATATACAGTCATGTCATTTGGGCTGAAGAATGCACCAGTTGTATTCTCTCATGTAGTTGTCGCTGTATTTAAATATTTTATTCAAAAGTTCCTACAGGTGTATATGGATGACTGGACTATTTATGGACTAATTAGGGACCATCTGGACAACCTGCAGCTGATGCTGGAAAGGTGTCGCCAGCATCAGTTCACCTTAATCTCTAAAAAGTGTGTTTTTTGTGCACCATTTGGCATGCTACTGGGGCACATCGTCTGTAAAGAAGGTCTATTGGTCGATCCAGTGAAAGACCGCTCTAATCCTCAGTTTACCACCATTGACTAATGTTAAGATGCTTTGGGCCACAATGGGGCATACTGGATACTACCGTAAGTTTATCAAAGGATATGCTGTGATTATTACCCCCATGGAGAAGCTACTAAAGAAGGATGTAGCCTATGAATGGACCCAGGAATGTCAAGGAATTTTTGACACTCTGAAAGCCAAGATGGACTCTGTTCCCATACTATTTTTTCCTGATTGGGATAAGGAGTTCCATGTGCACGTCGACGCTTCTTCTATCATGTTGGGGGTCGTTCTTGCGCAACCAAGTTAGGGCAACTTGGATCACCCAATCTCATATGCCAATAGAAATCTGTCTTTTGCTGAACGAGATTATACAATGATGGAAAGGGAAGTCTTGGAGATGGTTTATGCATTGCAAAAGTTCCAGCACTACTTGTTGGGTGGACATTTCAAGATGTTCACTGATCATTCTGCTTTGCAATACTTGGTCAATAATCCTGTGTTGGGGGGAAGATCTATCAGTGGATGTTACTCTTCTAGGATTTTGATTTTGAAATAGTTGTGAAGCTAGGGCGGTTGATCACTGGCCCCGATCATCTATCTTGCGTCAATAATGGTGAAGAACTGACCAATATTGATGATGGATTGCCAGATGTGCAATTGTTCTGTGTTGACATTCCAAATGATCACTATGCACCAATTATTCATTTTTTGGCTACTGGTGTCACCCCGAAGGACATATTGACTGGCCAAAAGAAGCAGCTAGTAGTAAAGGCTTCTGATTTTCAATTAATTGCAGGATAGTTATATAAGCTTGGACCAGATAAAATCTTGTGATGGTGTATTTTACTGCATGACCAAGGTCCCATTCTCGAATAAGCACATGCAGGAATTGCGGGAGGTCACTATGGAGGTCGAGCTACTGCACTGAAGGTGTTAGGCGTCATACTATGGTGGCCTACATTGCATAAATATGCCACAGACTATGCGAGGAGCTACGATGTCTACCAGCGTGTAGGTAAACCATCGCGGCGGGATGAGATACCGCTAGTACCTCAAGTGACTCTGCAACCATTTGATAAATGGGTTGTGTATTTTGTGGGTCCTATTAATCCACCATGGAAGCGAAATGTTGCACGATACATCATTATTGCAACCGACTATCTCACTAGGTGGGTGGAAGCTACACCTATTGTGGATTGTATCGCTGCGACGGTAGCGAGGTTCATCTTTGAAAACATCGTGACACAGTTTGGATGTCCTACGATCCTGATGAGTGACCAGGGTAGTCACTTCATCAACTGGACTGTGAAAGCACTAACTGAGGAGTTGCAGGCGCAACATAAGAGGAGTACACCATACCATCCATAGGTGAATGGGACCGTCAAAGCATTCAACAAAATCTTGGAAACAGTGTTGACTTAGGTATGTAACGCTGACCGCGATGACTGGGAGTACCTAAAAATTCCAGCGGTGCTATGGACCTATCGTACTACTTGTAAATAGATAACCAGCCAAACACCATTTAAGTTGGTCTATGGGAAAGAGGCAGTCATGCCCATGGATTATATTGTTCCCAATCTGCGCATTGCCGCATCGATGGGCATGGATGATGCAGAAGCATTAGAAGAACAAATTGCACAATTAATCCAACTTGAAGAAGACTATTTTATTCCTGGCTTCCACCAACAGGTTGCGAAGGATTGACAGAAGGCTTAGCATGATTGCCACATTAAGAAAAAACAGTTTGCAATAGGAGATTTGGTGTTGTTATATGACAATAAGTTCATCAAGCATCTAGATAAGTTACAAATGCACTAGTTAGGTCCCTATCTTGTTCATTCAATTACTTCTGGCGGTGCAGTTCAATTACAGCAATCAGATGGTGCAGTCTTACCGACGCTTGTCAATGGGAGTCGCTTAAAGCCCTATATGTCAGGGTCGGCGATGCGCACCACTTGAGGCACTAACAAAAAAAAAACATGAATATTTTAGTTCAGAACAACAAGGCGAGCCCTAGGGGAGAGGCTGCGCAAGGTTCAAGTTGTTAGCGATAACTGGCCGACCACTTGCGACAACTACAGGGCTGTGGGTTGGTCAAATCATGTAATAAATGTAGGTATTTAAAAGAGCTGGCTAGCAGTGTTTGTTGAAGTGACCCACATTAATGATTGATCTGACCTTTGGTAGATTTGGATTGCTGATGGATTTTGCATCATTAATACCAAATTTAGTAATAATGGGGATGATTGATTTGGAAATGATGAATTTTGGATTGGAGGTGGCTATAATACAACACATGGGATGCATACGGATGGCATTGTTCAGTTGAGCGAGCAAAGTGTGAAGCAGAGAAGGGATTGTGCAGTGCAGAGTGAGCTATTGAGTGAGTTGTAGTGTTGCAGGTTAGAGATGTTGAGTGCATTC
The DNA here is from genome assembly GCA_001517045.1 of Pseudotsuga menziesii. NCBI lineage: Eukaryota > Viridiplantae > Streptophyta > Pinopsida > Pinales > Pinaceae > Pseudotsuga > Pseudotsuga menziesii. The sequence continues at coordinate 237,992 of LPNX010136326.1, read as the reverse complement.
TCAGGTTTGAAGGGTGAGGGATGTTGAGCGACCTTGACGCCATAGAGATTTCCAATGAGTATGAATCCCCTATTCGGCCCATGGCTGTTGAAGAAGAAATTATGAGTATGCCATTCAGTTCATCATCCATTCCCAAGCGGAAGCAGTAGGCTCAGAGGCCCAGTCCCATGCCGCCACAGAAGAGGAAAACTCACACATCTGTGAGAGTGCAAGGAGAAGGAACTACACAGACCGGGCCATTGATCTCGGGAGCTATTGAGTCTATGGCACCTTGGGGTGTCTCTGTTCATGACATTTTGGGATATGTCGCTCCTACGCATCCAGGAGCCAAGCCAAGGCAGTCGTCCAAGAATCAGAAGTATCCACCAAAATTGTCACCGCTATCGGAGGGGATGAAGTGCTTAGTTGACATCATCCCTGCATTAATCAGGTTGAAATTTGAAGACCATGACCTGCTATTGCTCAAAGAGGTTAGGAATGAGCCCTATGAGTGAATCCCGATGGGGCTTGGTGCCCCAATTCGATGGATTCCTCAATCGTGGGCGAGTGGGTTAAATCAATCTGGATTGTTGGGGCTCATCAATATGCCTCAGTTTGGGCGATTGAATGAATCCCATGCATGCGTGAAGCAAATTTTGCCTTTTTTTCATGGATGGACACTTTGGTTGAATACGTCGATCCTAGTTACAGTAGATTTGATCGCAAGCATCATAGGCTTGCCAAAGGCCGAGGAAGATCCGGCGTAGTATATCCATGGGAGAGATACTGACAAAAGGCTTGCCAAGCAACTGAAGGAGTGCTTTGGTTTACAGCATGATGGCCATGCTTATCGCATCAATAGCATTAACTCACGGGCGGTGTGCATTAGCGCAAGGATTCTAGCGAGAAAGGTCATTCGGGGAAACTGACCAATCCAATGCAATTCGGGTGTTGTCGCCTACGCCCAGAAGTGTGTTGAAGGGGTGCAAATGAATTGGTCTCTGTTTTGCTGAATCAGTCACTAGAATATGTGCTTGCTGCTCAGGCTGGGAGGTCATTTTCATATAATTGGTTGTTGATCCTTATTGCGCTAGTTTCCTAGATGGAACCGGAAGACTATCAACCGATGGCAATGGATGCGGCAAAGGTGTGTCGAGGTGCAAGGTATCAAAACTTATGGTGGGTTGAAGAGCCCAACTGACAGATGGACTGTCCTATTCACTTTTGGGTTTATTAGGAATCATTGCAAGCCATGGTTGTTACTGTTCCCCGAGTATGTCCTTACATCGCGACCAAGTATCAGCGGGTCCTTTGGCTTGCCATCGGGCTCCACTCCATCTACATTCAGGCACGGCAGAACCCTAATAAGTAGTGGCTACCTTTGCCATACAAAGTCACGATAGAATAATTGGATGCCATTGTCCAAGAGTGGTCGACGAAGTGGCAAAACCCAGTGAGTCAGGAGGAATTATCTAAAGAATAGCCACTGGATGCCCTAGAAGATCCTACCCAAAAGGACCTGAGCACTCATGACTCTAACAACGAGTCGTCAACAGACCCCGAGGATGCAAAGAAGAAAATGCGAGAGGAGACTCGCACCAAATGGCGCCAAGAATATGAATTAGGTAGTGGTACCAAGTCGGTGATGGTGGATCAACTGCAGCGACTTATCAAAGCAGTCACTAACTCATCCGCAGATGCGACAAAGGCGATCTAAGAGTCAAACCATGAAGAATTCGGTGTGGTAAGAGATCGATTAGATTCAATTTTTGGCATTATTTCTAGGCAAAAATCTATGTGACCCATGATGCGGGACATCCCATCGATTAGCATTGAGCCCCGGGCCAGAAATATGCAAGTTCCCTCGACTGCAATCAATGCAAGAATGAGGAAGTTCACCAACTGCTATGACCGATCCAAAGCGTGGATTTGGACCTGAAAAATTTCTTCGCTATGGCGTTAGTGGAGTTGCAACACATTGCCACCCTGGAATTGGAAAAATGATAGATAGAACTAACTGAAGGCTATGTCTAGTCCTAGATCGTCGCAAAGAAGCTACAGAAGCAGGCAGATGAAATACATTATGTCTGGGTGCATCTGGCAGAAGAAAAGGTTTGAGAAATCGATGCCTTGAAGGTGACATAGGATGAGCTCCAATGAAAGGCTACTAAAGAGATTATAGAACTGAAAAAGGTGCAAGACCACCTGATCGTTGAATAGGCGCAGATGTGTGCCAGGTGCGGCAAAGTTGAGCAGGCTGTTTCTGAATCCTGCTAACACATTTTTGAGAACATAGCCGAACTCACCCCAGTCGAAAAGGCCAAACGATTGGGGAAAAATATTGTTTAGCTTCAAGATACCAACCTGATGCTCAATGCCCTGGGACAACCTATGACGTTGCTGAAGCAGGTTGCAGAAAGGAAAGCCTCCATTGAAGACATCACAACTAAGTTTGAAAGCATGGAGCAATAAGCTAAAACCATTATGGAAGCGACAACGCAGTTATGGTAGAGCGTTGTCCAGGACAAGTAGCTTCATCAACTGACTACACAAGTGAAAGAAGCCGAAGGTCAACTAACGAACTTGAAGACATCACTAAGGGCCATGCCACGGATGGTACAGATCACATGGGTCGAAGAACTAAAGGATTTACAGTAGAGAGCTACACGTGTGTAGGAACTCCAACAAAAGCGTCATGTTCAGCTTGATGAATTTCAGGAAATTGGTGGATAGTTGACAGTTAAAGTAGTTGCCATGCTGTAGGTAGTACAAGAGCATCGACAAATGGTCTATAGCAAGGCCATAGAATAGCACCCAGTGAAACAAGCTTTGACTAATTGTCAGACTGTTGCCGACAAAGTCTAGCTTCAAGTATGTGAGATTGCGCAACAATTTGAAGATTTCAAGGTTCAGACGTCGACACATACCCTGTCAACCTGACGTGGCTCGGGGAGGAGCCACAAGACTATGTTGGGGGCCTGTTGGCAGGGGTTTTGGTAAGTGAGTTGTGCAACATCGCGGCAGCTGTGAAACCTCATGCGGTGCTACGCAAGGCTAGATTAGCGGGATGGGTAGAAGAATAACCGCTTTGAATATTTTATATGTTATTTGACCAAGTTTTGTTGTAATAGGCCATTAGCGGTTATAAGTTAGTTAGAAGTGGACCCTCAATGTAATGGCGCAAGCCTATTTATAGATCTAGTTTTGCAAGTAGAAGGGGAGGAGAAAAAGAGGATCATGATTATCATATGAGAATCGCATCAGAGGATAATTGGGGCATAAGATCTAGTGCGATCTGGTTTTGTGAAGAATTTCCTGTGTATCTACGATTTATCTAGGTTTTCTTGATGTATGCAGTCTCTGGTTTTGGAGAAGAATTGTGTAATATGGGTCCCTTGCGCAAGGTTAATATGATATGGCAATTGTGGCACAAATATTGTCTGTTATCACTGTCGTGATCTAATATGTTATGATGTTGCGGCATGCTCTGTTGTGATGTTGTGACCTGTTTTGGTATAATGTTGTTGTGATTTAGTCTCTTTTTGTTATATCGATGCGATCTGTTTTTCTGCTACTGTATGTTGTACTATGAGTAGATATGTTTTATGGACAATGCTGCGGTATTAGCAATATTGTCACAATTGTATGATGCTATAATGATTGCATAAGTTCTGAATACACTCTACAAGTTGAGGAAATGGTGTAAAATAGACTGCAAATATCTGGATCTAGCAGTTATGGTGTCTTTTCGTCGAATCCCCATATCCTCCATCCCCACTGCTAGAAACTTGGTTTCGACAGCTCTCCCTTGAACACCTCAAGTGAGACCTTGTCTGCTCTATAAACGTTGTTGGGCAGGGTAAAACCTGTCCAGGTCGGTGCTCAGGGATATTGCGCTGGTTGGGCATCAACAGAGTGGGAACCCCTATCGACGAGGCTTTGTTGGTGGTTTTCGCCAACATTGATAAAAATAATGAATTAATTCACAATATTTTGCCACAAACCTTGTATTTCCATTAACAAGTTCTCTATTGAGGTTTCATGTAAAAGGGAAAATAGAGTGATTGGCCCTTGTTATGATAAAGAGTGCAAACATGCTAGAAAATCCATTAGGGATGCTTCTAACAAGTCCTTAAAATTTGATAAGTATACAAGTACAAAGCCCTAATTAAAAGGGGGAAATTTAGTATATAAATAGAAATCAAGAGAAGCTTTTGCACCTTTCTAAGCTAGATCCTAAGAAATTCCAGAGGAAAATTCTAAATCATAAAATGAAAGAAAACAATCTTATTCCCTTATGGGGCTAGAATACTCACCTTAAAATTTTACGAATCCCTTGATGTTGTGGAAAACATTCAAACCCTTTCTACAAAGAAAGAAGTTTTTCCTTTAGAATACATAGACTCTTTTGTATTATTTGGCTCACAAAATGGAAAGATACATCAAAGGATACCGAGCATAAATATTTAAAATTTGTGGGCATATCCTCATCCCTCACATCCACAAACTTTTAAATTTAGTAGTCAAGTAGGGTTTCCTTAAAACCTAAATTCAAAGCCTAATTTTTCCTATTTTTAAAAGCAAAGATAAGAAAATCCCCTTTAATTATAGGATCATTATGATAAACACTATTTTAGCTTCGTTATATGGAATTATTTTGGAAAAGAAGATCAACATATGGCCATAAAGTCATAGAAAATAGCTAAAGGCGAAGCCAAAGATAGGAGCTATCTTTCAATTTTGGACCACCTTGTTATGCTTAAGACCGTTGCATAGGAGTGTCACAAAATCAATCTTTTGTGTTATTTTTTTTACTTTAGAAAAGCATTTGACACAGTGCCTAGAAATAATATTTGGATTAGATTAGAAGAGAGAAAAGTTTCTTTCAAGTTGAGTATTTTTGTGATAAGGCTATAAGATAAAGTTATTGCCAAGTTTAGGAACACTAAAAGATGGTTAGAAGCAATTGATTCTAATATAGGAGTCAAGCAAGGTTTTCTCCTATCCCTACCCTTTTTGGTATGTACATTGATAAGTTAGAGGGTTGTTTGGAAGAGGCAAGTTGTGTCTTCATGACTCTAGCTAATATAGTCATCATATTTCTTCTTTAAATTGATGATATTATTCTTATGGCAAGGAGTCCCTATGTTCTCGACAACCAACTAAAAATTGTCAAGGAATTTTTCTCTAGTATGGGTATGATTTTTATGATAACCAAAACCTAAAACATCACTTATGTTAATTCATGAATGACACCAATAGATTGGAGGAAGTGTTTTGATACAATTATCTTTAAATTCATCTTTATCACAAGATTAATTAAAATTATAGCATTGAGAAAAGGATAAATTAAGGGTGAAAAACTTATTATGGACTTAAAAATAACTATAAATCAATGGTCGTTTTGCATTGGGATAAGAAGAAACTCCTCTTTGAGATTCTTGTCACTCTTGTTATCTTATATGGGTGTGAAGTTTGGGGTTTCATCATCTCTATGGAATTGTGGAGAAGTATGGAGAAAATTCAAAACCTTTATATAACTTATGATCTCAAAATTAAAGGCAATGCACCATATCCTCTCCTTCTCATAGAAGAGTCTCCACCCCATTACGAACATGACTATGACTATGTACCTAATGTACAAGAACAAGGTAAACATTGTGGGAGACAAGAGGCTTCCTAAGATTTCTTCAAACTCTGGTCAAAACCACCTTTTGGTTAATTAACATTGGGATAAAGATGTAGAGTCTTGGATAAATCACATGGGAGACAAGGAAGATGTCACTTTACAAAATAGTCATAATATTAAAAAAATTATTACATCTAAAATTATGGAGAAGTTAAGGCGTGACAAAGAATTATAGAATAAGAGAAAATTAAGATAATAATAATCTAATTTCAAGGTCATAACCAAACTAGACACTAAATTGGTGTATGAGACTCCTTGTTTGTTGGACAAGGGACCCCATTCATGCAATGATTTGTCTATTGAAGTCTATTGAGGTGTTCATAACCTACCCTCCTCCAAATTCGAACCTATTCCCTCCTATGACAAAACACGTGTTCTTAATACTGCGGCTAGGGATCTGAACTTGCAGATAAATTTCCTTCCCTAGATATTGACGCCATGTAGGATTTGAACATTTGATTTTGTTCGCCATATTTGATGATTTATTTTGCATTGCACAGGATACCAAGCTACGGAGTTCGCATTCCGCAAGATACTGAGTTCGCAGGATTTGAACATTTGATTTTGTTCACCATCTTTGGTGATTTATTTCGCATTCCGCAGGATACCAAGAGAGTTCACGTAAAGGGTTCATGTGGCTCGTATAAGTATATTCCTGTGGAGGATAGGGTTTATGTTGCTGGAAGGCGATCTGGAATGATAGTATCAAGTGCACACTACACACATTCCTTACCTTTTTTCTAATACATATCTACTACTCATATATCTCTTTTTGTTCACAAGTATGAATAATTCACCACATCTACCAAATATTTTCAAAGTTAGACCTAGAATAGTTACTCTACAGAGCCTTTGTGAGTATATAGAGTCTTCAGAGAAACGGTTATAAGAAAGAGAAGTTAAGCTACAAATAGAGTTAGAATCCATGCTGGAAAAAACATTTTTATCTCTTGAAGACAAGATCCAAAAACAAATAGAAAATAAAATAAAACTATTGGAGAATAAAATAGAGACAATGGAGATTACATTGTAGGTAATAGAAAACAAATCCAAGATACGATCCAAACCTCCCAAAAAGGAGATGTTGATACTTTAGAAAGTCTTAAAATGAAGGACATGATTAAAGAACTAGAAAAAAATGTTAATAATAATCTCACCCTAAATAGTGTGGATGGTAACTTAGATATCAAACCCATTAAAGAGGAAATGAAAAAATCGATAGAATTATACCATGAGCGTAACAAAAGGGCCTTGAACCTTATAATCTTCGGTTTGAAAGAGGAGGTAGGCAAGGATACTTTAGGCATAGTCCAGATGGAATTACATGATATATTACAAATTGAAACAACATGTCTCACAGAAGCAACAAGGTTGGGGAAATTAACTGAGAATAAAGGAAGGTTGATCTGGATAAAGGTTAGCTCTACTGACCATAAGTATGCCATAATTAGTAGAACCTCAAGTCTAAAAGGAACGAGAATATTTATAAATGAATATCTCATTCTAGAAGATCAAGCAGAATTAAGAAAGGAGCTTCAAGAGGTAAAAGAAGCTAGGAAGGAAGGAAAATGGGTAATAATCAGAAATAGAAAAGCTGTTATTCGAGATATAAACCAAAAATATAGTAATAAATAGCAATTCAATGTGCTCCGGATTCTTTCTTGGAATTGTCAGGGCTTTCCATGTAACAAAGGCCCCAAGCTAAGCTGGATCTCGAATGAAGTTGATATTATAATGTTAGTTGAAACATGGGAGCACAAATAATCTAAGGTCCCTAACATAGATGGCTTTGTACTATGGTCAATCTGGAACAAGCGATCCTATCGTAGAGGCATTGGGGGTATAGCTTGTTACATTAGGAAGAAAATCTTCCCCCATGATAGGATTTATAAAAAAGACCCTTACAACCAATTTATTTATACAAAGATTACTAACATTAATGATAAAAAAACATACATTGCAATCTGTTATTTGCCCCAATTAATTCTAACTTCTATAAGAAAAATAATTTAGATAAATATTGTCCTTACAATGGTTTAGAGAATGATATTTCTAGCCTAAGGAATGAAGGTAATATCCTCTTAATGAGTGACTTTAATGCTCGAACTTCAAGCAACCAAGCTATTCTCCTAAGAAATTATTCCAACCCTAATCCTCTTTGGTTAGATGAAGACCTTACTCTAGCTAGAAGGTACGAAAGAAGCTCTGAAGATATAGGAGAAAATTTGTTTGGGTCTGAGCTAATCAAGCTCTGTAGTGTTCAAGATCTCATAATTTGCAACGGTATAAATAAGTGGCCCAATTCTATCTAGATGACATGTATCCATGGGCTTGGTAGCAGCGTGGTAGAATAGGTTATTTCTGATATCCCTTTATACAATGAAATAATAAATTTTGATATATTAAATGACCACAAGCTTGACTCAGATCATAGACCTTTAATTGTAACTCTCAATTTTTTCATGCACAAAGATCCCATAGAAGGTAATCCTTATAGCCAAAAGAACTTGATCTTTGATAGAAATAAAAATGATCTTTTTCTAAATGAATTAAAAATTAGCTTGCGTCCTTTATCAAGTATAGACAACACAGAAGACCTCTATCATAATTTCACTACAACCCTCTCATATTCTATTAACAAGTTCTAAATTGAATTTTCATGTAATAAAAGAAATAGAAAAACCAACCCTTGGTATGATAAAGATTATAAAAGTACGAGGAGAGAAATTAAGGAAGCCTCCGATGAGTCTCTTAAAACAGACAAGATAAAAATTTACAAAGCCCTAACTATAAGGAAAAAAATGCAATATATTCATAAAAGACAAGAAAATCTCTTACACCTCTCCAAGGTGGCTCCTAAGAAATTCTAGAAGCATATTCTAACTAGAAAAACTAAAGATAATAATAGAATTTATTTACACGACTGGAATTCCTATCTTAAAAAGCTTTATGAATCCCCTAATGTCATAGATAAATTTGAACCCTGATCACAACAAAATAATTTTTCTCATTAGAAGACATAGATTATGGGTTTAAGCGTCTGGCTAATGGAAAAGCTAAGGACATTGAAGGTTACCAAGCATAAATATTAAAAATTGGAGGTCTTGTCCTCATCCCTCACATCCACAAGCTTTTAAATCAAGTAGTCAAGCAAAGTTTCCCTAAACCATGGACTCAGAGCCTTGTTATCCCTATTTGTAAAAGTGGGGATACAAATAACCCCTCTAATTATAGGACAATTATGATTAGACCCCTCTTAGCCAAGTTATATGGTATTATTATGGAAAAGAAGATCAGCATATGGCTTGAAAGTGAAGGTAAGCAGGCTAAAGGCCAAGATGGTTTTAGAAGGCATCACTCAACAACGAAGCACCTAGTTACACTTAGGATCATTGTGGAGGAGTTTCGTAATGATAAATCCAATCTATTTGTTTCTTTGTGGACTTTAGAAAGGATTTCGATACGGTGCCTAGAAATAACCCTTGGAATAGATTAGAAGAGCTAAAGGTCCCTTTCGAGTTGAGAGTTGCCACAATAAGGTTATATGAGAATGTAATTTCCAAGTTTAAGAACAACGAGAGGTGGTCGAAAGATATTAAGTGTAATATTGGAGTTAAACAAGGTTTCCCCCTCTCCCCTACCCTATTTGGCATTTACATCGATAAGCTAGAAGATTGTTTAGAGGAAGTAGGCTATGTTGGCACGATCTTAGATGGAATAGTCATCATCCTTCTTCTGTATGCTGGCAATGTTGTTCTTCTAGCAAGGTGTCCTTCTAATCTTGATAAGCAACTAAGACTTCTTAAGGATTTATGCTCTACCATGGGTATGACTGTTAACATTGACAAAACAAAAGTTATGATTATCAAATCCAAGAAGGACACTTACGCTAATATTATGTATGACAATAACAACATGGAGGAAGTGTCTTCTTACAAATACCTAGGAATTGATATTCATCACAAGGTCAACTGGAACTATAGCATTGAGAAAGGGATTAATGGAGGGTGGAAAGTTTATTTTGGTCTTGAAAATAATTGTAAAGCAGCAAACCTTGTGATGTGGGATAAAAAGAATATCCTCTTTGAAACTTTAGTCACTCCTTTTATCTTATTTGGTGTGAGGTTTGGGGTTGTAGCATCTCTAGAGAGTCTTGGAGAAATATTAAGCAAATACAGAAGCATTTTATAACGTATAACCTCAAAATTAAAACAAATACACCCTATCCTATTCTCCTTATAGAAGTGGGTCTTTCCCCTATCGATAGCCTAGCTATGACTAGGCTCCTGTTGTACAAGCACAAAATCAATAACATGGGAGACCATAGACTTCCTAATATAGCTTTAAATTCCATCCAAAACCACCTATGGCTCAAGCAAGGTTGGTATAAATATATGAGGGCCTGGTTAAACCATTGGGAGATCAACGAAAATGTTGCATTGCAAAATATTAATAACATTAAAAATATTGTTACTTTTAAGTTTAAAGAGAAAATGTGGTGTGAGAAATATTTAGAGGCTAAAATAAAGTTAAGACATTATAAGGAGGTCATCAACCCTACTCTATAAGATGAAAAGTATCTCTCTGTTTTAACTAGTTCAAAGAAATAAATTAATATAGCCAAGATAAGAACTAAGTCTCATGAGCTCCATAGTGAAACTGGTCGTTGGGAACTTCCTAAAACACCATATGTGGAAAGGATCTACCATCTCTATGAGAATATGAACATTGAGGATGAAAATCGCTTCCTCTTAGAGTGCCCTACGTACACCCACATTAGATCTCAGTTTTGTAATATTTGTTGCAATACAGACCTTCCTAGCCTTTTAACATGTAAAAGTTATAGTGAGCTCGGGATGCTTCTCTCCAAGCTCTTTGAGCATAGGAATACAATTTAAAAAAAACTAAATAATTCGTTTCTTTAGGTCTGATAGACCAAAGTTTGGTCTCAGTGGACATTAACTATAATCATCATCATCAATTGTAAGTTGTATAAGAAGGTGTCTGACCTTAATATAGAATATCAAAAGTATCTCTTTGTTTAAACTAGTGTAAAGAAGAAAATCAACATTGTAAAAATAAAAACAAACCCTCACAACCTCCATAGTGAAATAGGGCAATGGAAAATGTTGATGTATTTGTAACTTCGGAATGTATTCACTTATATTGTAACCCGATGTTCCTGTCAGGAGAATCATTTGTATTTCATTATACCCTGATGTTCCTATCGGGAGAGTCATTAATATAATAAAGTCATGCAAATTCAATGAGGTTAACCCTCCATTGTAAGTCAGGGAAATAGTCCCCATAATTGAGTTGAGGTTCACCATCCTTGTTGGTCAGAGGGGAAAATTCCCCACAATTGAGGGGCACTAGGGTTATTAGACTCTCCTAGAGATGTCAGCCCTTGTAAGTAATTGTCAAGTCAGAAACTAGTATAAATAGAGAGTGAGACTCTCTATTTGACATATACACTCACTCAACTAGGGCGCATGAGTGAGAGAGGAAGTGTTGGCACAAGTGAGAGAGATCAACTTTCGGAGATCATCTTTATGTTTTTAGGTTTTACTTTTGCTACTGGTGCTCATTCTATCTCTGAGGAAGTTACGGGGTTTTCTCCTTTATGGTTTCCCCAAAGAAAATTATTTGTGTCTCTTGTATCTTATGTTTATTGTTGTGCATGTTATTCTCTCAGATAAGATCCTAGATCATATTGCTTAAATGATAAAAATCCAACATGGTACCAGAGCTAACCTGAGAAGAAGACACTGTGTAGTTGCAGAAGCTAGGGCTTCTTAATTTTTGGGTCTCTCTCCATAGATCATCAGCAAAAGGAGGCTAGGCTAACTCTCCATTGAAGGGTGCATCTTTCTGTCGAAGCAAAATTTGATTCCGGACATTTTTCAGTTTTTGCTCCAGGAAATTAGGGCTTTTTACAGAAGAGGAATTTTTAAGTGAGCCTAGCATAGGATTTCTCTCCTCTTCGAAATCAAAGTTTATATACCAAGGTCGAAGCTTTTGGTTGAGTGAAACTTTGGGAAATTCAAACCCTAGTTTGACCCCGGGCCTAAAAAACCCTAAAATACTAAAAATGATAGTTTTGGTACATTCTCTATATCTTGGTATTAAAGTAGTCATAGGGGCCCAAATTTCATATACCAAAGATAAAATCCTGATGTACCCTGTGTAAAATTTTCAGCCTTCAATTCACTATATTCTTGGAGATATGATTCCTCTAAATCAGGGTTCCAACCTCTTCCAAGATTCATCCCTAAACATGACACCTAGGGATAATTGCTATATCCTGGGCTACAAAGGTCCAAATGAAATTTTTCAAGATGTTCTAGATATTTTATGGACTTTAATTTATGTGGTATAAGTTTCATACCCCAAAGGTGAAACAGTGACACGTGCCAGTCCGTACAAGTTCGCTATGTTGAATAGTCTTGAAATAAGTCACCTTGGGAAAACTCTCATAAGTCCCAATTGGTGAAACCAATTCTGGTCAAACTTATGGTTTTGGAAATAGGATAGACGATTTTACCTTAGTATGAAATTTCAGACACAGAGGAGTAGTACTTGTGGAGAAACCACAGAAATAATATCAGGCATTTCTGTAGAGGAAATTGGAAAACTAGGGCTTCCTGTTTCGAGAGCTTCCCTCCATTGTTTTCAGAAAAGGAGTACATTGGACATATCACCTTGAAGAGGAATATATTTATATCCAATTATATCTAAAAGATTCCAAGTTTTGAAAATTAGGGTTTCTCTGACAAACCCTAGATCAGCCAGCTCTGGAACCAGGATGGACACCTCAAATCGGTAAGATCTAATCTTTTTCTATTTACAGTTGAGGTTCTCTTTTCAAGATGAATAATCACACCAGCTTGGTGAAGAGCATGGAAGTATAGGATTTCACTGGTTCTTGAAGAAAATGAAATGGACACCTACATAAGTGGAGAGGTTCTAGTTCCAGAGGGAGATGAGGCTAAAGCCTTACACAAGAATAACTTGGCCAAGGACAAGAAGACCATTGCTGATTCAATCAAGGATCACCTTATACCACAAGTGTCTTCCCTAAAGACACCTAAAAATATGTTTGATTCCTTGACCAAGCTATTTGAAGGGAAGAACATAAATCGGAAGATGACTTTGAGAAACCAATTGAAGAATGTAAAGATCCAGAATGTAGAGACCATATAGTCAAACTTTACAAGGGTCTCTCAAATCAAAGAACAACTTGAAGCAATGGATGAAGAAGTAGAGAATACGTAACTTGTGATAACCACCTTGAATGGCCTCCCAGGATCATGGGATTCATTCATTCTAGGAATGTGTTCCAGAAGGAAGTGATTACTTTCAGCAGACTCTGGGAAGAGTGCACACAAGAAGAAACTCAGCTCATAATAAGAGAAAGAGAAGATGGGAGCAACTGAAGATCTAACGAAGATCCCTCAAGCGATGAGGAATATGAAGGACTCAATTCTTGAAGAACCTCTTATCCATCTTATAATTTGGATAATAAATGATGTTGTTGCGAATGAAGCATATGATGAAGCTGAAGGACAAGAAGGAGTCTACCCATGAAACAAATAAAGATAAGTATTCAATTGTCATTTCATGATATTATTTTGTTATGTATTTGTTTATATTCAGTTGATGTGTTATGCATGATAGAATGTTTGCATTAATGATAGTATACTGCTAATATGCATGTGATGGGTAAGTAGCTCATGGTGCGATACAACTCTCCATTTCTACTTATCTAGAATGAAACCTCTTTCCTGACATATTGGATTAGTGCACAATCTCAATGATGTCATGGTAGAGATGGAAGGCATCTAGAAAGTTTACGTGAGATATGGATGAATGTTGTATTGACTAAAATAGTTGCATGATTATATATTTATGCATAAGAATTTTTCATTATGAATATGCCTTGTGAAATGTTTCTAACCATACAACTAATGCATTTGACTTGTAGGAAATATCGTGTACTATTATCGCCTACAAGAAAAGAAGGATGAGACTTGTTCTGAAGAACAAGTGACGACAGTTCAAGAAATAATCCAAAATGAAGAATAATATGACGATACTCTCAAAGAAATAAGAGATCTCAAACACAGTGCAGTTATGTAACACTGTTGAGTGACATCATTGATGCAGAACCTTCCATGTATGAAGAAATAGCCAAGAATAAAGGGAAGGAGAATACCATTTCAAGAAGAATGATGTCTAGGATGCAGTATCGAGACCTGAAGGGAAGTCTGTAATGCCTTCCATATGGATATACACGATCTAGCATGTAGTAGATGGAAACATTGTGGGATACAAGGCAATATTCGTAGCATGAGGCTTCTCATGGAAAGAAGGCATAGACTACGAAGAGACATTTGCATCCACTGGAAGTTAAGACACGTGACAGGAAGACTCATGTGTGCAAATTAAAGAAGGCCTTGTACGAGCTCAGAAGGAACCCATGGGATAACACATACATGAGGAGCTTGAAGATTACCTAGAGTGATGAATATCTTAACCTTTGTTACAAGGTTGAATATGAAAGCCTATAGACGATGAAAAACTCACAGATGGGTGCAAGAAGAACTTTTGAAAAGGTTCAAGATAGAGGATCTTGGTATCTAGTGATCCTAGATGGATACATAGAATATTAGTAGTATAGGAAGCTACTTGTCACTCTAGTACATAATGTTTCAATACATAGAGTACGAAAGGTAGAGGGAGAATGATGCTCCACTTCAGAGGGAGTGACTGCAGAAGATCCCGAGGTTCGACATGGTATGATAGGATAGACAGTTTACTGATGCCTCTAGTATTTACTAAGAGTAAAGCGAATTCAAACTTTTACTTCATGGTTGAAGGTGGAAGACTAGTGATTCTCTTGTTGTATGTCGATGACTTGTTCCTGATATGAAAAGAGGAACTCATTAGAGATGCAAGAAGGACACTTGCTATCGATTTCAAGATGAAGGACTTAGATATGATGCACTACTTTCTAGGCATGGAGGTGTGGCATAATGCAGATGGAATCTCCCTAGGACAAGGGAAGTATGCAGTAAATATCCTGAAGAGGGTCTGGATGATGGGATGCAAGGCCATGACCACACCTATGGCATCGAACCTAAAGCTATTAAGTGATGCTTCATCAGATTCGGTTGATGCCATGATGTATCGTCAGATTCTTTCTTCATTGATGTTCCCGACATATCCGAGACATGCTCACTTGGTTGGATAGCATGCACTGAGGTACCTGAAGGGTACAGTTGAGCATGATATGAATTAGAAGACTAACCCACATGGTTATGTTGATTCGGATTGGTAGCGCCACTAAGGAGAAGAACACATTGGGATTGAGATCTAGTATGGGATATTGGTTTGGCAAGATGGAGTCCTGCATGGCGTTGAGTATAGCCGAGAGAGGAGTAGTGAAGCTCCAATATGTGATCTAGATCGAGATCTCTCGAAAGAGGGAGTTCTATCATATCCGGTAAGACAGGTTGTCAGAGCATAAAATCCTGGTGAAGCTTGTAGGTTGATCAGACGTAAATAGTCCTATAGGTTGTCCTCGGATATAATCAGTCCTGGCGAAGCTCACAGGTTATCCTTGGACGTAATCATCCCTGATGTGATTCTATGCTAGAAATGGCCAGAGTGAAGTTTGAGTCCTTCAGGGAGAAGCTTGGTGTTCTCTAGATCGAGGTTCCCTCTAAGGGGAGGTGATGAGTCCATGAGCTCTTCTAACATGGTGGCAAGATTAGTTCCTCCAATGGTCAAATGTAAGTGTGGATCCCTTCTGACATGGATGCGGGATGTGTTCCCCACATGGTCAGATGTAAGTGAAGATCCCTTCTGACAGGGATGCGGGATGTGTTCCCCACATGGTTAGATGTAAGTGCAAATCCATTCTAACATGGTTGCAAGATGTGTTCCTCCCATGGTCAAATATAAGTGCTGAGCCTTTTCGACATGGTTGCGGGATGTGTTACTCCCATGGTCAGATGTAAGTGCAGAGCATTTCTGACATGGTAGGATTGGTTCCTTCCATGGGCAGATATAAGTGTTGAGCCTTTCTAGCATGGATGCAGGATGCGTTCCCCACATGGCTAGATATAAGTGTTGAGCCTTTCTGACATGGTTCTTGGCTGTGTTCCTCCCATGGCCAAATATAAGTGCTGAGCCTTTTTGACATGGTTCTCGGATGTGTTCCTCCCATGGTCAGATATAGCTGTTGAGCCTTTCCGACATGGTTCTTGGATGTGTTCCTCCCATGGTTGGATATTCCTCCCATAGTCATATATAAGTGCTGATCCTTTCCGACATGGTTCTTAGATGTGTTCCTCCCATGGTCGAATATAAGTGCTGAGCCTTTCCAACATGGTTCTTGGATTTGTTCCTCCCATGGTTGGATGTAAGTGTTGGGCCATTCTGACATGGTGGCAGGTTGGGCCTTTCATGGTCAGATGTAAGTGCTGGGACATTCTGACATGGTGGAAGGTTGGGCCTCCCATGGTCATATGTAAGTGTTGGGCCATTCTGACATAGGGGTAGGCTAGGCCTCCCATGGTCAGATGTGAGTACTAGGATTTTCTGACATGGTGATGGATGTGTTCCTCCCATGGTCAGATGTGAGTGTTGGGCATGCCTTTCTGACATGGTGGTGGATGTCTTCCTCCCATGGTCAGATATATCTGTTGGGCGGGCCTTTCTGACATGGTTCTTGGATGTGTTCCTTCCATGGTCAGATATAAGTGCTGAAGAAGATGAAGACCTACATGGAGGCTAGGCCTACAACCAACATGAAAAAGGGTTGGCTCTATAGAACTTCCTATGATGAGTAGAATTGAGAGATAACACCATTTGTTCGAGATAACAGAAGTAGTGATGATGATGATCCAGTGATGATCCAACTTTGATGATGATCCAGTGATGATCTAGCTTTGATGATGATCCAGAGAAGAATACTTGTGCTGATGAATTGTGTCAAGAGAATACCTTCCTAGTTAATAGGGAGTGTTGATGTATTTGTAACTTTGGGATATATTGTAACCTGATGTTCCTATCAGGAGAATCTTTTGTATTTCATGGTACCCCGATGTTCCTATCGGGAGAGTCATTAATATAATAAAATCATGCAAAGTCAATGAGGTTAACCTTCCATTGTAAGTCAAGGAAATAGTCCCCACAATTGAGTTGAGGTTAACCATCCTTGTTGATTAGAGGGGAAAAGTCCCCACAGTTGAGGGGCACTAGGGTTATTAGACTCTCCTAGAGATGCCGTCCCTGGTAAGTAATTGTCAAGTCAGAAACTAGTATAAATAGAGAGTGAGACTCTCTATTTGACATATATACTCACTCAACTGGGGCGCACAAATGAGAGAGGAATTGCTGGCACAAGTGAGAGAGATCAGCTATCAGAGATCATCTTTATGTTTTCAGGTTTTACTTTTGCTACTAGTGCTCATTCTATCTCTGAGGAAGTTGTGGGGTTTTCTCCTTTATGGTTTCCCCGAGGAAAAATTTTCGTGTCTCTTGTCTCTTGTGTTTATTGTTGTGCATGTTATTCTCTCAGATAAGATCCTAGATCATATTGCTTAAATGATAAAAATCTAACAGAAAATTACCAAAACATTGTGGAATGAAATAATTTGTCATCTTTGTGACACTAATATGGTTGACGATGAAAATCACTCTCTTAGAATGTCTTGCATACACCCACATTAAGTCTCAATTTAAAAATGACCTTCCTAACATTTTAACACATCATACCTATGGTGATCCAAGGATGTTTTTCTTAAAAAATTTCAAAAACAAAAATTAAATTGTATAGAAAACCAAGTGATTCCTTACCTTTTTCTAAAATATAATAAACAAAAGTCATCTCGATAAACATTAATAATCATCATCATCATTATTAATTCAATATATATGGATTTATTTATTTTCCTTTTTAAAAAATCATTTAATTTATTATAATTTAAACATATATAAAAAATTATCTATATATTTTGTAATGACATTCTTTTCATTAAAATTCAAAACATAAATGTGGTTTTAAAAAAAAACTTAAAAGACATATTATACTTCTTATTTGTTGTTGTTATATAATATTTTCTTCTAAATTTTTTGTAAAGCCATTTGAAATTATATATTTAATTCAAGCATTTAATACTAAGCTTTTTTTACATGGAAATATGCACGAAAAACCCAACAATAATTTCCCACATTAGTGGATGGTAGAAATGGTAAACCGCCGTCCATCCTAGCAGAAGGCCTGACCCTGAAGGACTCAATGCTCGAACCCATGACCTACCCCCGAACTGAGAGAGTGTGCACATGTCTTACCAATTGAGATAACCCTTGGGGTTATTCAATACTAAGCCTGTGTTGCACTCTATTCACTTTATTAGATAGACATAGTCTCGTACCAACAAACTTCATTGACAAAACGATTACTCTCGTACCCTTCCAACCAACCACTTTATTAAGATTGGAAACATTTGACTTAATTGACATTATGAATTGATATGTCTATATCAATGTTTATATGGTACAAGAAAATGGACCATATACATTTCATTATTTCAAAGTATGTAATAATATTTTTACAATTTTAGTATGAATTATTAGTATTATTAATTTAAATTAGAAATTCGTAATATTTAAAATTATTAATTTTTTTTGTTTTATTGATATAATTTTGTTATTTGTTTTTTTTTCAAAGAGAAAAAAGTATACAACTTGTTACTCAATTACTCATATTGAATGAAAGTTACATATAAAAACTTACTACATCAAGTAGTATCATTTTCATCAAAGTGAATGTTTTTACTTTTAACAAAATCTAACTTCAAACTACCACAAATTTCATACTATATCATTTTAGCAATAAATAAATAAAACTTCCACTTCAACAAAAATAGTAATATATATATAGATATAGATATAGATATATAATATTATTTAGCAATAAATAAATAAATAAATAAAACTTCCACTTCAACAAAAATAGTAATATATATATATAGATATATAATATTATTATGTGTAGGCAAAATTTAATTAATTAAAATAATTTTGTAATGCAATAAAGAGAAAAGACTTTACCCTTATTAAATGCTCGTAATATCAAATCATTAACATATATCTTTATATTTAAAGGAGATGAAATATTAACCAATTAAAAAATAGTTTAAAGACCCATACATATTTTCTTTATATAATGAAATCATTCTCAATGCTTTTATTTATTTATTGTAAAAGTAATCTCATTAATTAAATTTTCATTTAAGAATAAGCAAACTAAATGCCCTCAAAATTAGCAAGAGCAAAAGAGGCATAAGGATAGGGATTAAAGAATGTCTAATTTTCAATCAAGCATTTGCTGCTAAAAGATTGTGGAGGCTTTCTTTCAATGAAGGTATGTGCGACAAAGTCACGAGGTTAGAATATTTCAAAGACAAATCACTAGAAAAAGGATAAGGATAAAATTAGAGTACACATATATCAAGGGAGCTTTAAAGGATAAGATTAGAGCACACATATGTCAAAGGGATTCTAGAGCTTCTATTGTATGGAAAGTTTTGGTTACAGATTTTCTAATTATAAGTAAGTGGATTGCACGGAAATTTGGAATAGGATATAGGCTCGCATTGAGGGAAAATCTGGTAATTTCATATTGTCAAGAGAGTTAAAGGACGAATTTTAAGTCCAACCGTTTTTAAGGTTAGCAAATGTTTCTATACAAGGACCAAGTTAGCAAATGTTTCTATACAAGGACCTTAGGGATTGGTTTTAGATCTTGGAGGAAAGTAATCCTCTAAACCAACAAGGAAACTTAGAAACTGAATGGAAAACTATATTTTGTTAAATTTAATGAAGCATAGAATCTCTAGGCCTACATGAATTCAATGAGAAAAGAAGGTTGCATAAGAGAGAAGAATTTACTAAAGACTGATCAATAATCCATGGCAAATTAAACACACATGAGACAAACAATTGGAAGAATAACATTACATCCATTAATCAGTAGATAGTAAGTAATACAATGGTGTTACAAATAGGAGAATTCAAATGCCTAAGATAGGATTTGAATCTACCAACTTGGACTGATTCCAGAGCTAACTCGGTGTGGGTAAATCACCACTAGAGCTTACTAATGCAACTCCAGATCACTGAATCAATTCACAACCAGTCAACTGATGTAGGTAGGTGAACAAATGCACCCTACCTCCCTTAAATCATGCAAACTAGTGCTAGGATGATTGATAGTGAACTAACTGATGGGAATTAGAGCATAATTGAACATAACTAAACATAACCGAACACCGACTAGAGTCAATTGTTGGTGGCACTTAAAGTGGGTTCCTAAATTATAGGGATTGGTCCCTGGATCTCCTAAACTCATGCATACAAGCGCATTGAGTGGTAGGTGGCCCCCAGGTGAGTCCCCCATGCACTAGTGAACTAGAAATTACCGGGCCTAAGCTAGGAAAACCAATTTGTTCTTCACTGAGCATAATTGTTGATCAAACCTTACCATCATGTAGCATCTCTCTGGGAGTTTGTAGCACCTCTCTGGAAAAGTGAATTTGCTTGATAGAGCGCAAGGCTCTCTTTTTTAAACTGAGATCTTGTTCTCCTCATGTCAGATGACTCTCCATTCATGTTCCCGGCTGGCTCAATAACCTTTTGAGCCCATTTAAGCCGAGGATTGGGAGTAGGGACTGGATCTGATTGAATTTCATCTTCAATTCCATAAACTGATTCAACGTGGTCCTCTGCTTCGGATTCTAAATCTAAAACATTAATGGAAACATTATCATATGCAAAAGGTTTAGGTAGGATGAATTTACCTTCCCTTTCAAGTGGCAGCTGAGATGGAATTGGATCCGAGTATGGCAGAAAGTGTGATAATTCATATGCCTTGGAGGCATGGTTTGCAACACATTTATTTATAATCTTCCCAATTGAGATATTTGAGCTCTCTACTAAGTCGGGACCAAATACCACTCGCTTTGGTGATTCTGTATGAGTCATTTGGTATACAGACAACAAATTTGCTACTAAGGAGAGCACATAGAGTACATTATTGAACACTCCATGATCTAACTTGATTGAACCCTTTCATTCAGCTTGGATTTGAGTGGCATATCCCATGTGAATACTTTGACCATTAGTAAGTTGTAATGAAGAGAATGATTCTTTGGATGCAACCATGTGATTGAAGGCTCCTAAATCAATAAGGAAGGCATGTGATTTTGAAAAACAAGCCTTCAATGCATGGCATCTCTCATCATGATCTTCAGTCTTGTCTCTAGAGTCATCCTTTCTTGCACCTTTAGGGAGAGAAATAATGTGTTGCTCAAGGAGTTTTGACATCTGATCTATGGTCTTCTTCATACAACATTTCTTTGTGTGGTTTCCTTTCTTATAGTAGGAGCACTTTCCCTTGTCAAACCTCTGATGTTTGTCCTTCTTAGAGCCTAAGGCTTCATCTACTAGATAAAACTCTTCCTCATGTTCAAATTGAGTGTTTCTTTTTTCTTTGTCTTCCTACGTCCTCCTTGCTTGCACATTCTTTGTCTCACCAATCAAGAGACCTTGATTTGGAGAGGCCCTAAGGGCTCCCATCTATATCATCTTGTTGTGTTCCTGTATTAGAGACTCTGTGAAGGAATCAAGGGATGGAATTTTCCAATTAGGAGTAGTTAGTCTCCCAGAGTGAAAGGTAGATACGAACACTAAGAATTCTGGGCCAAGTTTTCTCAAAATTGAGAGCACCAATTTCTCATCCTCTTGTCAATCCCGTATTGCTTGCATTGCATGACTAGTGATTTCAATTTTGAGGAAAATTGTTGTATAGTTTCAAAGTTGCTAGTTTGTAGTGCTATCAGCTCATTCTTCGGGATATGGCCTCTCACCTCATCCTATTTTCCAAACAAGAATTTGAACTTCTCCCATACTTATTTTGGTGTTATCAATCCTCAAGGTGAAAGAGTAACTCTCTGTAGATGTGGATGCACATAAATCCAAATGCTTCATCAAACTTGTTCAGATAATTCAAGTTTTCAAGATGTTTTTGGGGTTCGACCTCTCTACCCATGGTGACCTTGTACATACCCTTGTTATGCAAGACAATCTACATATTAGCCCTCCAATCAAGATAATTGAAGGGAGTGAGGATTGTGGGTCTCAAAGTTGTTGAATTCTCCATCTCACAACTTCAAGAAACAGCTAATTCTTCAGAAAATCTTCAATTTACCTGCAAAAACACTTCACTTCGAATCAAACCAATTCAAACACTCTCCACTTCGACATGTGCACTTTCTCTAGGTGCATCACACCTGGCTAGACTTCTCTGGACATAATTGAGAGGGAGAAAGGAAATAATACCATGATTTATGTGGAACCCAATTTATTTTGGTGCATCAATGGAAGTTTCTGAGGTTTGAAGCTAGCCTAGATACTCGCTATGATACCATGTTAAATTTAATGAAGCATAGGATCTTCAGGCCTGCATGAATTCAATGAGAAAAGAAGGTTGTAGAAGAGAGAGAAAAGCATTCAATAAATATCGATCAATAATTCATGGCAAATTAAGCACACATGAGACCAACAATTGGAAGAATAACATTACATCCATTAATCAGTATATAATATGTAATACAATGGTGTTACAAATGGGAGAATCTGAATGCCTAAGATAGGATTCGAATCTACCAACTTGGACTGACTCCAAATCTAACTCGGTGTGGGAAAATCACCACTAGAGCTCACTAATGCAACTCTAGATCACTGAATCAATTCACAACCAGTTAACTAATGTAGGTAGGTGAGAAAATGTGCCCTACTTCCCTTAAATCATGCAAGCTGGCGCTAGGACGACTAAGAGTGAACTAACTAATGGGAATCAAAGCATAATTGAACACCAACTAGAGTCAACTATTGGACACTTCTGGTGGCACTTACAATAGGTTCCTAAATTATAGGTATTTGTCCATCGAGCTCCTAAACTCATGCAGACAAGCGCATTAAGTGGTAGGTGGCCCCCAAGTGAGTCCCACATGCACTAGTGAAGTGGCAATGAACTCCAGAGCTAGGAAAAGATAAATAGACTATGGTGGTCAAGGGAGGATTAATTAATAATCCTAACATAATTTCAATATAAAATCACAATGCAATTCTCCTTCAGGATCATGACAATGAGCTCAAATGGACTAGGATCAAATATATAGGTAATCTTACTGCAAAATTGGGACATCAAGCATTAATTATGCAAGATTTAGTTAGGGAAAGGGGAAGGGGGAAGTGGTTTTTTTATTTTATTTTTAATTTTCAATATTTTTTTTTGTTATTTAACAAAATAACAATAGTTTTTTTTGTTATTTAAAAAAAATAATAGTTTTTTTCAAATTTTAATCTTTTTTATTTTATTTTCTTTGTTTTTTTTAATTTGATATTTTCTTAATTTGTTATGTTTTTAATTTATATTTTTTTTCTAAAACTTTTAATAATTTTTTTATTTTGATTTTGAAAATTTTTAAATTTTTTAACATTGTTTTTTTTTTCAAATTTTAATCAATAATTTCAAAAAAAAATATTAATTTTTTAAATTTATGTATATTTTTTTTAATTTTTAAGGTTTTTTGAAAAAAATTATACATTTTCAATGAATTTTGGTTTTTCATGTGATTAAAAAAAAACAGTCGTCGAGTTTTCAAAAATTTGTAATTTTATCTTCGAAAAAATGGTGTGTTACTGGTATCACCTTTTTTTGATTTGGGGTAAAATAGCCACTAAATGCAACCTACAAAAAATAGAACTATTTAGAGTTCTCGTCATGTTGTATATTGTGTTCAATAACACCCATTGATTCTCTACACCAAGAGAACTTTTCATTACTAACAAACTTTATGATTGAATTTGAAACATTCTTCAAGGTATCAACCTTCTCCAACAATACTTTATTATATTCAACCATGCCTCTAACAAAATGGTACTATACATAAATATTCTTTGTTCCAAAATGATAAGCATGGTTCTTTGCTAGAAAGTTTGGACTTAAATAGTTATAACCTATTCTTATTGCTTTCTAAACAAAACCAATACTTGAACACAATCTTTTGAACTATATGGCTTCCTTACTTTCATGAATGACTTCCATGTATTCAACTTATGTAGTTGACAATGAAACTACATCCTCCCTCTTGCTCATCCAAATGACTGCTACACCATATAAGTTAAAAACATAACCACTTTTAGATCTTTTAAAGTCAAGATCTCTAACCTAGTCTATGTCAACAAATTATTATATATCTATTTCCATGTGAGTTCTAGGTTTCCCTTGGTAGATTGCATAATATGAAGTTCCGTGAAAATATTTGATGATCCTCTTTACTATTGTTTATTGTTCCTTTCCTATTTTTGGCATATACTTGATTAAGGATCCCACTACATTGGCAATGTTTGGTCTAGTGTAGACCATAGCACACATCAGGCTTCCAACAACACTAGCATAGGGAACTTGTGACATGTCTTCTACCTCTTCTTGAGTCTTTGGACACTAATTTGTGTATAACTTTGCACCTACATGAATAAGGACCTTTACTAGTTTACATTTCTACATTTCCTCTAACTCAACAAGAGACTCTTCTTGGCCCAATCTC
Organism: Pseudotsuga menziesii; assembly: GCA_001517045.1. Taxonomy (NCBI): domain Eukaryota; kingdom Viridiplantae; phylum Streptophyta; class Pinopsida; order Pinales; family Pinaceae; genus Pseudotsuga; species Pseudotsuga menziesii. The sequence goes on along the minus strand of LPNX010136326.1, from coordinate 213,641 downwards.
TTTCATATTTCATGCCAAAAATAAATAAATAAAATTATCACTAAGATCTTTCATATCAAACTTATAAGAGAACTAGGATTTGACATGCTTAATTATTTCCTTGTCGTTTCCAATCAACAACATATCATCATCATAAAAGACCAAATAAATAAAACGATCACCAACCTGCATGGAATAGACGCAGTGATAAACTTTGCCTCTTGAGAAACCAAATTAGAATCTATAAGTATTAAACTTTGGATACCACATTCTTCATGTTTGTTTTAATCCATACAGGAACTTCTTTAGCTTGCATACTAGTTCCTTCTTTCCCTTCATTGCAAAATATTTTTGGATATTTTAATTAAATTTCTTCTTCAAGCTCACCATGTAGAAATGTTGTCTTCACATCCATTTGCTCTACTTCAAGATCAAAAGCATCAACAATAGAAAAAGAAACTAATATAAGTTAATTTAGAAGCAATAAAAAAATCTCACCAAAATCAATTCCCTCCGCCTGGGAATATACTTTATCTACTAGGAAATATGTGTACTTATCCACCTTACCTTTTGCATTCAACTTCTTATTAAACACCCATTTGCTACCAATAGATTTTCTTCCAGTTGACAACTCAACTAGATTCCAAGTCTCATTTTATTCAAGGGATCCATTTCTTCAACCATTTCCTTCTTCCAAAGTTTACTATCCTCTAAATCAATTGCCTCCCTAATAGTTCTAGGATCATAATCATTCATAGATAAAGGGAAATTAGAGAAAAATTAGAGCAAAAACAAGGTGGGATATACCTTTTTGTTTGCCTTCTTTCACTAATTGATATCCTCATGGCTAGAACTTGAGGCTATTCCACTTTTGGTTCATCTTTTTCTATTGATTCAAACTCTTCACCCTCCAAATCAAACTCTACTATCTCTATTTCTTCTTCATTTGGTTGGACTTTATGTTTGGGAGGAATTTTAACCTCTCTAAATACAATGTCTCGACTATGTCTTCTAAGTTATTGGATTTCAAAGTTTCTAACCTTTTATACCATACTTATAACCAATAAAGATACAATTTATAGTTTGTTGTCTAGCTTACTCATATTTTTCCGTGGAAGATGCGCATAAGCATCACAACCAAAAATTTTGAGATGTTTAAGAGAGGGTTTTATTTTATTTTTACAAGAACGGATAAAAATTTATTTAGTGTCTGGAAAATGGGCTGCTAGGGCCTTTACAATGCATATTCCAATAACCTATGTTGAGCTCCTTCTTCAGCTTAACACTTATGACAATTACTGTGCTTGGTCCTGTCAGATCTAGCTTCTTCAAAGCTGTAGTTGCCCACGTGATGAGGCAAGATAGAGCAGCCTTAGCCTTAGGGAAGCGCATAATTTGAGCTTTCTCCATTGACAATAAGTTGGCTCTTATTTAGCAGAGTACCACGGTTGGCTTCAGCATCCGATAGACTATTTAGATTCCTTAGAACATGATGAGCCTTATAAATTCTGAAGTGAGACAAAAGAAGAAGGATTTTCCTGTAAATTTGGGCAAGATTGATATCCGTTGGCACCTTCTTAGTGTATAGCGCTTTAATAATCAGTCTAGAGTCGCCGAAAATAGTGAGCTTTTGGATGTTCAGCTTCCTTGCTTGATTTAGACCCTGCCACAGTGCCAGATACTCAGCTTGATTGTTGGAGGAATAAACTAGACCCCAAGCGTAGGACAAATGGAGTTTGCCGGATGGCTCAAAGATGATGCCTCCTCCTCTAGCTTGACCGGGATTCCCTTTCGAGGCCCCATCAAAGAAAAGACACCATTCGTCAAGGACTGATCTCCACTTAATGAAATCCTATTCGTCCAGCCTGATTTCCCAATTTTCCTTTTGAAGAGGTTTGATGGTTTCCATGCTTTGATGATTTGATTTGTACTCCTTAAGCTAGCGATCTTCATCAGTACAGAGGGTGGCTGTATTGCTGATAACAGGCTTAGTATTTAAAGCTTCTGATAACATGATCTTAGCTTTGACAGCGACTTGGGGTGGGAGTCTGTTGTTCTCCTTAAAGATTCTATTGTTCCTCTCCAACCAGATCTTCCAGCACAAGAATTTGGGGATCCACATCCACGTGGTCTTGAGGAGGTTTTTTTTGCTCAGGTCGAAGGGAGAGAGGGAGTTCCAATGACTTATAATCTCCATTACTGAATTTGGCAAGCTGACAGCGATGGATCCTAGCATAATCCTCCAAAATTCTGGGGTGAAATCGTAGGTGATGAACAGGTGCTCGGCAGTTTCCTTAGTACGATTGCACAGATGGAAACGAGATGGCCCTTCCCATCCTTTTCTCTTGAGATTATCGCTGGTCAGTATACTGTTGTGAAGCAGAGTCCAAATGAAGATGTCGATTTTTGGGATTGACGAAAAATTCCAGAGAGCTTTCCACGGACCAGGATTGGGAGGGACCCAAGGAATCTCCAGTATAGCAGCATAGCTACCAACTGCTGTGTAATTCCCCGATCCTGAGCCCCAACCCCGTTTATCTTTAGATCCGACACTAATGGGCGATTTCCCTTGAAGGAGTTCCAACAGTTCCAGCGCTTCCTCCTTGAGCTCATCCGGATAATCTCCAAGGTTCCAGCTTGCCCAGGCTTCTTTGTCATCATTTTCCCAAGAATAAATGTCCCACAGAGTGCTGCAGTTGTTGGCATTAAGCCAAGCTTTGATGTTCTCTAGCTCTTTTACTCCATTGAGAGGCTGCTCCCCAAGGATAGAGTCTTCCCAAATTTGAATTTTTGCCCCATTTCCCGGGATCCACGTGAGCTTTGAGGTGAAGTGAGGAAGGGCCCTTTTGCAGAGCGAGAAGATCGGGGATCCTTTCTGCACTTTTGTGGGATTTTCAAGACATCTTTCCTTGTCTCCTGTAAAGTATTTTTTCCAGAGGATTTTCTTGCTCCAAGTTCTTTTCCTAATGATCATGTTCCAGAGAATTTTTCCACCCATGGCTAGGTTTTGGGTGGCCACATATCTGATTTGAAGGCCCCCCTCTATTTTTGGCTTCTTGACCTTGTCCCAGCTCACAAGGTGAAGTTTCTTTTCATTGTTTTGACCACCCTCCCATAGGAAGCGATGGAGCAGCTCATTAATCTTGTTTGTTATGGTTTTGGGAGATAGAAGAACCGAGCATTGGAAGATTGGAATACTGGTAAGGACAGAGTTCATCAAGATTACTTTACCTGCTTTGTTGAGCCAATTTTCTCCCCACGCATGGATTTTGTTTTTTAGCTTGTCCAGAAGGGGCAGCCAATGGACAACTCTAGGGGAAGCTTTAAAGATTGGAATTCCCAAGTAGGTAAAAGTATCCTAGGTTGTGATGCCTTCCATTTCAAGAGTCCGGGATAAATCCAGCATTTCATGGGGAGAGCAATTCCAGCCATAGATCTTACTTTTGTGGAAGTTTATTTCACTTCCAGAGTTGTTTTTGTAAAAATCAAGTTCTGATTTGAAATTCCTAGCTGTATTGAGATTGGTCGCTCCCAATAAAAGGGTATCATCAGTGAACTGGGCGTGGTTGACATCCTTGACCTTTGGGACAATTCTGATGCCTGAGAGAGATCTATTTTTGAGACTTCTATTCAATTGGAAGCTTAGGACAGAAGCTTGGATGACAAAGAGCACAGGGGAAATAGGGCAGCCTTTCCTTAATCCTCTTGAGGCCTGGAAGAAGCTGGTGGGACGTCCATTAACCAACGGATCTATCCAAGGGGATGATATGCAAGCTTTAACCCACTCTATGAATTTTTTACGGAACCCAAAGTTCCTCATGGCTGCAAAAAGGAAATCGTGCTTGACTCTGTCAAAGGCACTGGCCAGGTCCAAATTTACTACCATGCCTTTCTCTTTTTTCTTGTAGCTGGTATGAATGGCTTCTTTGACTAATATAATATTGTCCAGAATTTGTCTTCCCCTCACAAACCCGCCTTGATTTTTCGGGATCAATTTTGGCAGGATTCTTTTCAGTCTGTTAGCCATTATTTTGGTAATGATTTTGTATCCCGTGTTACAAAGGGATATAGGCCTAAATATGTTGAAGTTCCTGGCACCTTTTTATTTTGGAATGAGGGCTAGGAATGAGGAATTGGTGCTGCCCCCCAACTTGGTGCAGTTCTGAGCTTTCTTGACCATTCTGTACAAGTCCTTTTTAATGATGTCCCAGCAAGAAATGTAGAACCGAGCTATGAATCCATCCAGCCCAGGAGCTTTGTCTGGATTCATTTTAAAGAGGGATTTCTTGATTTCCCAAATACTGACAGGACTATTCAGCAGCTGGTTGCTTCATCATTAATCAAATTTGGAATCTCTGAGAGAGGATAGGAGTTTGGGTCCACAGGTTCCTGATCCGGTGCCGAATAGAGGTTTTTGAAAAAGGATTGGGCAGCCTCCTTAATGCCACTGAAATCCTTTATAACTTGGTCTTGCATCTGAATTTCATTGATGGAGTTGTAGATTTTCCTGGCTTGGGATTGCTTGTGAAAGAAAGTGGTGTTCTTGTCTCCGGCTTGGAGCCAAAGCGTCCTTGACTTGACTCTCTAGTAGATTTCCTCTTCTCTACAAGCTTTGTGGTACTTCCTTTGAAGATCAGCTTCCCGGTTGAGCAAGGAAATGGTGACTGGGGACTCTTCCAAGACCAATTGGTGTCGTTCTAGAGCCTTCTGAATTATTTTCCTTTCATCCGTAGGAGATCTTAGGCCTTTAGCCCAAGCTTTCAGTTCAGCTTTGAGTCTTCTGAGTTTCCCTTCCCAGACATAGAAGGGGGATCCATAATTAGGTTCTTTCCAAGAATTAGACACAATGTCAAGGAAGCCTTCCTGATTTACCCAGATTGGGCTGAACCGGAAGGGGATAGGACCTAAATTTTCCCCGGGGTAGAGGGAGAGCAAGATTGGTTTATGATCAGAGGTATAATGCGGGAGTATCTTGGAAGTCGCCATAAGTCCAAGTGTAAGGAAGGAGGAGTGAATAAGGAAGCGGTCTAGGTGGGAAGCTATATGGCCAGGTCCTATCCGTTTATTGGACCAAGTGAACTTTCCACTGTAAGGAATGATATCTTCAAGATCCCAATCCAGCATCAAGTCTCCCACCCACTCTCTTGCAGGATCCCAGACAATTGATCCCCCTTTTTTTTCGGCCAGAGCAAGGGTTACATTTAAGTCTCCAGCCACTACTAAATTTTCAGGATTATGTTGGTTAAGAAAAAATTTTAAGGATTCCCAGCACTCTTTTTTCTCAGCATAAGAGACCGAAACATACATATTAAAAAGACTTACGAGATGACCGGAATCTTTATGTAACAGCTTGGTGAATAACCAGTGTGTGGTTCCTTCTTCTTCTACTAGATCGAGCTTTGCAGAGTCCCAGAACATTACCAAGCCTCCCGAAGCTCCTCTTGCACTCACAGCCCTGCCCGGGCCTTTCTTCCAGAATGAGTTACTTGCTCGGAGGAGGGCCTCCTCCTCCAATTTCGTCTCCTGGATTAGGAGGACTTCTGGCCTCATTAATCTTACTAAATCCCTTATAGCTTCTTCTTTTAAAGATCTTCTAAGTCCTCTGTAGTTCCAGGATATGTATTGCATTATTTACCTGGCTGAGGGGGATGGCCCCCTTTCGGGTTTTTCCCAAGTTTCATCCCTGATCTGGTGTTCATCATTTCTGGAATGGTATGCTGTGAGCCTTGAACCACGTCCTTGTAGGATTTCTCTTCCCTTCTTTTCTTCTCAGTCTTCCGTCCACGCTTTGGTTGGTTTAGGGTGCCTGACAGGCTGCTTGCTTCAGTATCTCCTTCCTCAGAGGATTCAACTCCTATTTCTGAGCCCAAACTTATGTGTTCCTTTAAAGGACTGGAGACAGCAGGTTGAGGGTCTGGGTTGATTGGGGCTTGTGGCGCCCAGACTTCTTCAATTTCTGGAATGTTTGTGGGGGTTTGAGCTTCATTAGGAGTTTCTTGAGGATTAGACTTTGAGTTTCCTTCCTTTGGAGGTTCCTGGGTTGTTTTCTCCTTGCTTTTGCTATTATTAGAGATTTTCCCTTTATTTACTTTCTGCCATCCTTCCGCATCTTCTTTCCCAATGGTCAGTTTGGGACAGTGTTTTGGAAGTGGCCGTGCTCTTGGCAGTTCCTGCACTTGAAGGGCAGGTGCTCGTAGTCCAATTTCTAATAATGGGTCCAAGATCCAATTGTTAATTTTACTGCCTTCGGAAGGCCGGCTTTAAGATCCACTTCAACACAAATTTTGGCGCAGGTGTATTGTCCTTTATTATCGACTTTGTCAATCAAGCGTCTGATTCCATTCCCTATTCTCTGCAATGAATCGAAGTCCCAGCAATGCACCGGGAGATTAGGGAGCCTGACCCACACCAGCACCTCTTTAGGGAGATCGACCGTGGGGTCAAAATCTGGTGTCCATTTGTTCACGTAAAGGCCCTGTGTCCCCATGAAGTAGGGGACATTTCTAAATATTAATTCCCGATCTTCTTCTGAGATGAATTCGAAAACAAAAAACCCTCTCCAAACTGGGTAGCAAGTTACTCCATGTTTCAGGTTGGGCTTCCAATTTCTCTGTATCCAATCATCTATGGTCTTGGTGGAAGGCCATAACCCCATAAACTGACCCACAAGACCTCACTTGGCCAATGCCAGAGCTATCTTCATTGGTTTTTCTTCAGGCAAGGTGATTTCAGGAATTTCCTCCAGCTTCTTGATCAATTTCGGGATNTATTGAGGAGCCTTCTGAAGGCTTCCTCATCCGATCTCAGTGGCGGGGGGGGGGGCTCCCCTCCCCCAGGCGCCGTCATACTCGCTCTCTCTCAACAGCTTTGCTGCTCCAACCCTAGCGCGCAGAGCGACTCTCCTCCAGCGTCAATTCTAAAATGTTTTTGTTACCATTGTGCTTTGTTTACTTTTTTTTAGGAGAGGGTTTTATTAGTCGTTACCTCATGTGGAGTTTTTTCAACTAGTGATGCTAATGTAGGTGATCAATTTACCAAGTAACATACAATATCCACTACCTATGCCCATAATTTATATGATAACCTTGCACCACCAAGCATTCTCTTTGCTTTCCCCGTCAACATCTTTCTCATCCTATCTATGATTCCATTCTATTGACTAGTGTATGGAGTATTATTTCTCCTTACTATTCCTATCTAATTCTTACAAAATACCTCAAACTCATTTTTGCAGAACTCTCCATCGTTATCTATCCTCCACGTCTTTATTTCCTTCTCTATATAGTTTTCTACAAGAGATTTAAACTCTTTAAATTTACCAAAAACCTCAAATTTCTTATGGAGGAAATAAATTCATGTGTTCCTCAAGAAACCATCAATGAATGAAACATACTGTACATATTTGCATAGCGATGGAACAATAATATGTCCAAACACATCATTATGTATTATCTCCAAGATTCATTTTTCCCTTGTAGCATTAGATGGGAATCTCACACAATTTTATTACCATATATTCAATCTTCACATAAATCAAAATCTAATGAGCAATCAGACATACCTTCAACCATGCCTTTACCATGTAATGCTTAAAGGCCCTCTTCTTCTATATGTATCAATCTTTGATGCCATAACATTGTCTTCTCTACATGGACAATACAGGTCCTATCTTTTGCATTGTTATCTTCAAGAACAACAAAACTATTACACCCATTAACAAAATTGCTTCCCAACCAGTTGTACAGAGTTCCAATTTGAACTTATCTCATCAACACCATTTCTCCTCAAACCATCTTGCATGTATCATTTTCAAATACAACATGCACAATTTCATCACCCATGTTACTTCAGATATCAACTTTTGGTCCAAATTTGGAATGTGCAAAACCTAGAGAAGATTTCTAATCCTTCCATCTTTGAGTAGTAGCTTGACCCTTCCATGTCCTGTTTTTTGGTCATCAATTCATCTCCTAGGAAAACCTCAGCTCCATTATACTTCTCATAATTAAAAAACACTCCCTATGAGGAGTCATTGAAATGAACCACCTAGGTTGACCAACTATACATCATGATCTACATGTGTAAATGTAGATCCCAAGTAAACATCACATTATTCTTCTACAGAGGTTTTAGTTTCTATGGAAAGAGCAACATCAGATCCCTTACCTTTATCAACGTTATTAGATCTACAATCTTTCTTCTAATGCCTATCTTTACCACATTTCCAACATTTCTTTGCAATAATTCTTGGAGATTTAGATATACCTCTAGATTTAGATATGCCCCCATAAGACTTATTTTTCTTCTCTTGGTGATGACCTCTCGTAGATAAAATATCCTTTGTCACACTCTCCATGGAATTTCTCAACATTTCCTTTAACAATAAGGATGCAACTACATCATCAAACTGTAATGTGGAATGAGTGGTACTACTAATTGCTACAACCAAATTATCCCAAGAGTTTAGCAAAGAAAATAACAAGGTAATACACTTATCTTCTTCCTCCATCTTAATTTCAATAGATACCAATTGAATTACCAAAGTATTAAAGGAATTTAGATGATTTTCCATGGAGCCACCATCCTCCATCTTAAGATGATACAACTTATTTTGAAGAAATAACTTGATTACTAAGGAATTTGACTGATTTAAATTCCTTGGCTTATCCCACACTTCATTGTACTATCTTCTCCAAAGATGTTCAAATCACTGAATTTGAGAGGTAGAGTCTAATCGTGCTTTTCTTTCCCAATCCTCTTTCAACATACTAGTGGACTTTGTACTTGGATCATCCAAAGAAACTCCTTTTTCTATGTATACAAGAAGACATTCTACCTTCAGATTCCATAACTCGAAGTTCTGGCCACTAAACTTCTATATTTTTATTCTTAAACTTATCAACAACTTCTTTACACAAGATTCAATGTTCAAATGGTCCCACTTCAACATAGGTTTATCATAGACCCAATATACCCTTTCTCTTCATAGGATAAGATAAACCCTAGCAACAAAGTAGTCTTCTTGAAGCCAATAACCTTGATCTAATACTAGACGAATAATTTGATAAACATATGTGATAAAATCAATATCAAACATAAACTTAAAGACAATAATTAAAATTCACACACACACACACCTTATACATAGATTTACCCTAGAAACCCAAAATTGACAAAACCAACCTACTTGAGAGTTTCTTCACTCCTTATCTCCTTATATTATATTTTATGTTTACAATAAAATTATATAGCATCCAAAACCCTAATCCATTATCTTGTGTTAGATTACAACCCTAATACCTTAACCAAAATTAGTTTACAATGGGCCAAAAAACTGTTGGTTGAAAACGTTGAAAATAAACAAAAAAATTCTTTTGGGAGCATTGCACTCCTCCAACCAGGAGGCTAATCAAACCCCCTCGACCCCCTTTGCTTGAGGAACCTATAAAGAGTACAACACATGTCCAAAACCCATAACCGAAGCACACTTGAATACTCAAGTTGAGATTTTTCTCTGAGATATTTGAAACCTATTTGAAATCAAGATGCTTGCTTAAACCAAAAATACATTCTGGAGTTTCATACCAAACATAACCAGAATAAACAAACACCTAATTGGTTGGATAAGGATTCCCTTATCCTTGTAAAGCAATTGCATGAATTCCCTAACAACTATGACTGATATATATATAAGTATAACCTCAATGATTTTTTTGTTCAAAGACTACATTAAAGCTCACATGTAAACCATTCATTTACTAAATGTTAGGGATGAGGATGCGGCATATAGATTCTCCCCTTTCACCTTCCAAAGTAAAGTGGTTTCTTGGTTCTATATGAATATCATTTATATTTGGTAAGAGTTTGATGTTATTTTTCAAGATAAATTAGGGATGATCAAAACCCTAATACCCTGGCTCTAGAACTAGCCAAAATGAGATTCCAATCAAAAGAGAAATCATGAGACTTGAATACTCAATTTAACACCCTATATCTTCAAATTATTGCAAACAAAATACCCCCTTGCATACCTAAATCTAGAATTTTATTTGAACCTCCTTGATATAATTGTACATATACTCATTAAAAGGGAAGAAAATCTCCCAAGTTCAAGTTGGAGTTAGCTTACACTAATACTATTAGAATCATAAGGGACTCATGCCATCTATATATGGAAATTCACCTCTAATATCAGCATTTGACAATCATTTCCCATAATGTTACAAAAAGAAACGCAATTACTTTCCCAAAATATTCCATTAATACGTTATTTCAAACCAACACCTAACAACTCAAGTAATGAGTTGGAGATTCCTAAGTCTCAATATACCTATGGTATGTTAGTGGAAACAATGAGGTACAAATTTCTATTGAATAAATAAATAAATAATGGCCATTCTATTTCCTCGTAGAGAAACATGACATTATTTGAGACAATATTGGTTTTGGAGCCACACCTCCCATTTCCCACTAAAATTCAATGCTCAGAAATAGACTTTCTTTCCTATAAGGTAGCGAGGGTGAGGCTAACTTTTCTCTCTCCCACCGAACCCCTCAGTACACTCATGGAACAAAAGGACTAGGAAAATTCAATGGCAAGAGTTTCTAGTTTCACATCTAATCATTTCAATTCTCGAGTTCTATCTTTTCATTCATTTTTCTCCTTTTAGGGATAGGGGAAAATGGAAATAGTGATGAACCACCCACCCCTTAGTGAAAAACGTCTCTAAAAACTATCTAATATATTAATCTACTTATGAAGGAAAGTAGGGGGAGTTACATCATACAACCAAAATTTTAGGATTGTTGATAACTACCCAAAGATCAAATGATAATAGTAACCTAATTCCAAATAGAATCAAACCAACCCCTATAAATCATAAGTCTAAACTAGTGAAGTTGTAATGGACTGTTGTTGTAGATTTCATTAGGATTCCCATAGTGAGAATGAATACCCATACTTACTCAATGCATTGGATATATTCACCCAACAAGCCAATGGGATAGAAACTAATAATAGTGATGTATCCAATGAATCAAATCCTCAACCCTCTACCACAATAGTATTATGGGATAATATGCCATTCAAAATCATATAATCCCTTGAAATGTGGAGGAGAAAGAAGGTATCCATGAAGTGGAAGAAATACAAACTAGATAGGGGAAGAAGGGCTATCATTTGAGAAACAAAGTGAGCAACCTATATGCGCCAATGTTCCTTCCATTTCATTGGTCATATCTCACACATAACCCTTCACTTCTTATTCTATGTTTGAGAACAAATATAATAATGTAGAGGAAATGAAGATGAAAAAAGGAAAACATTACCCTTCATAATTTGTCAAAGATAAGTGAACAACGAGAATTACTGTTAAAATATTGAAATGGCCTTGTTCTTACTAATGAAAAATATATTGTGAATGTAACTACAAACAAAAGGTCCAAGTCCAAAACTCCTTATTTATTTCTCACTTCCAAGTCTACAACAAAATCTTACACAGTTGTCTTAGAGTCGTCAACAAATGTCATGCCATATTCAATTTGTTAAGAACTTAACTCTAAACATATTATGTCTCCTTTGCAAAGTATTCAATTATATAAATTATAAGTTAACGTAATAGGTGAACTAAAAAAATGTGTTTTTTCAAATCATATTTAACCCTCGTATACACCAAGTGACTGACATCATGGCATGAAATATTCTAGGGGCATGCAAGAAGGTTTTAAGTAGAGATTGATCTCAAAACTTACAATGATATTTTTGTTAGAAAAAAAACCCTCCACGTAGTTACCTAGACCATGAATTGATGGATATAGTGGTCCAAACCCATCCAAATTGACCACCTAAGTCACTCTTGAGATGCATTCCTAGTTTTTGGGGCACATACCTTGGTTTGAGGAATTGATCCCTTATTTTAGGATTGATCATGTCTATAATTTTTTGAGGAATACATGTGCTCCACTAATATAGGTCATAAATGGCCCTAACTAAATCTAACTAACCCTAAGCTCCTCAATTGAGATATTTTAATGCACATACAGTCAATTGCATCACATCACTCAGTCATAACTAGTGATTGGGTAGCCTTGGGTCAATGTAACTCAGATTAGTGAGTGTGAATGGATAACTGAGGGTCTTTGGCTCTAGTTAAGCCTCACTCAAAACTCATACACTATATGAGAAATTCAAATATCCTCTTGACCTAATTCGAACTGCCTTGTTATAGATATTGTTCATGTCCATTCATTAATGAAAAAAGAAATACATCATTCCTTATTATTATCTATTCTAGTTTTTTTTTGTAATTATCTATGATTTCTCATTTGTTACATGAATAGTTGATTATATCTCTTCCACATTATATATCTATTATATTATTTCATAGATATACTTGCTCAATTTTTCATTGGTATCAAAGTTGTAGGGGTGCTAAACTAGACATTATTCTAGTGTTTGTTTTCAGGGATCAAGTTATTGCAAGTTAAAGAAAGGATTTTGCAACCATAAAAGAGCTCTTGGAAGCCTTGGATATCATATATCCCTAATATATTTTAACCCAATTCAAATATTATGAATGGAAATTAAGAGTATAGATGCTCTTGAGGATGAAGGGGCTCTACCAAATCACAATGGATACAGAGGTGGAACCAAATTCAGTAATTGAAATGTCTAAATACTAGAATAGAATGGATGAAGCATTCGGGTTGATTCGATTTTCTATTTATCCATATATACTCTACCACATTGAATCCGATAATAATCCAAACAAATTTTGTACTACATTATCCACTCTCTTCAAAACACAAGATGAAATCAGGGGCCATCAATTGGAGGTGGAATTCATGAACTTGAGATCAAGTGATTTTGACTCTATTGAAGAGATTTTCACAACGTTTAAATCAGCTCTCTTGCAGATAAATATGTTTAATATCAAGAAGTATGAGTCACAAATGGTACTCTTTATCCTCTCCAAATTGGGTCATGATTATAGTATCTTTAATTTTTCTTTCCATTCTACTAAATTGGCTCTTGGACCCTCCTACAAAATTCCTACTTTGGATGTTTTTGATGCCTCCCTCCTTTAAGAGAAAGATAACTTCTCATAAATGGGCCTCCAAAATACCTCAAAGGTGCATGCACTTGAATCCAATGAGGTGAGTAATGGCGCAAGCAAGCAAAATCCCCCATACAAGGGAAAAAGGGAGCAAAAAACAAGTATTTATAATGAATACTTAGACTTCGATCATGGAGAGACCAAAGAGGGGAATTCATGGTGTCCTCACTGCAATAAAGGACCACATAAAGAATAAGATTGTAGGTACACAAAAAATTTTGAAGAAAAGGAAGAGAAGGAGCACAACAAGAAAGTTGTCACACTAAAGACAGCTAGTTGCATGTATTCACTTTCAGAAGTTTCTACTCCATGCTTCCTTGATTCATAAGACTTTGGAGAACGTGTCCCAAATCAAGTTCTAATTGAAGAATCCATTGGAGTAGTTGTCCCAAATCAAGTTCTTATTAAAGAATACCTCCCATATGTCTCATTAGACTTTCAAGCTACAACCATTGCTCCTACTAGTCACTAATTTCCACAAAAAACTTTATGAGTAAGTAAACCTAATCTTCTTTTTACATTCTCTTTTATGGTTTTTTTCCATGTGGTATTTTCCCTCTTACCCATTCTTTAGATCATTTTTATCTGTGCATGGGTTCCTAATATGGATACAAATTGCAAGGACCCATTTTTTTTGTATTCTCACCTAGTTAGGCTTATGGGCGAGTGTTAGATAAAAAACCCTCTGCCTTGTTACCTAAACCATGACTTGATGGCTCTAGTGGTCCAAACCCAGTCCAAATTGAACATCTAAATCACCCTTGAGATGCATTCCTTGTTTTGGGGGTGCATTCGTTGTTTTGAGGATTTGTTTCCTAATTTTAGGAGTGTCTGAGTCTATAACTAGTTGAGGACTATATGCACTCCACTAATATAGATCCTAAGTAACCCTAAGCACCCCAGTTGAGATATTTTAGGGATTTACATGCACATACAATCAATTACAGGTACAACACTCAATTAGAACTAGTGATTGGGGAGTCTTGGGTCAATATAACCCATGTTAGTGAGTGTCCATGGTTCATTGATGATCTTTGGCTCTAGTTAAGCCTAAATATCACCCTCATGCACTGCATGAGAAATTCAAATAGCCTCCTAACCTAATTCAAATCACCTTTCTATAAATGTTGTTCACCTCCATTCATTAATGGAAAATGAAATGCATCATTCCTTCTTACTATATATTCTAATTTTTTGTGTGATGGTCTATAGTTTTTCATTTGTTACATGAATATTTGATTATTGGTCTCTTTTTCATAGTATATCTCTCTTGTATTAGTACCTAGATCTACATGCTCAAGTTTTACAATTTCTTCATTGATTGTTCTTATTTGTGGCTTCATGGAAAGGGATACCAAACCATATTAGAATTCAAAGGGAGAAACCCATGAAGCACAATATGACTAACAGATAAAAGGAACAAATTGGTCATGCACTTCAGAACTAGCATGGGAATCTTATTCTTAGTTGCACTCTCCATATTTAGTAAATAGAGTATTAACCCATCATAATCCAAAGAGCTACAAGCATAAATCCTCTAAGTGACTTAGTCACCCTTGAATGAGATTGATTTTCCTTGAATAGATTTTGGCAATGCCACTTTAATGGAGCTAAATACAAAGTCAAATAAATAGCAAGATGTGTCTTGGTTGATCTCGACCAATGTAAAACACTCAAATCATATATATATATATATATATATATATATATATATTGGAATTCAAATGCACTAATAACAATGGAGTTTGAATCCCTCATTCTATGACTTTAACAGGCTACCAAAAATAAAGTACAATATTTAAAAAAATTGGTGACTAAGATAATATTTGACCAAGTTAGGGACCAGGGTAATTTTTACGAACGAAATTTCGCCAATTGGTTATTTTTTGGGTTTTTTTCAAAAAATAAATTCGCTATTTGGTCATTTTTAGTGTCTAATATCGCCTATATTTACATAAAATATGTTTTTTTAATCATAATATTCGCCAAAATTTACACAATTCAGTGTTAATTTTATGTTTCATATTTAATATTCACCTACCTATCTATAAACATGTTTTTTCAATGCAAAACAATCGCCTAGAATACTATACTTCAATATAATATTAGAATCCTTAAAAAATACCATGTTATGGACACAATACATTATAATTATCCTCATTTGAAGAGATATAATAAAGAGGTGTGTGAATGGTTGATTCATTCATAGTGTTTAATCTTCAAACCACAAGTAGGTGTGATAACATCAAAGATTAGTCCTTATCAACTTCATTTATAGCATTATCCCCATTGACAAGTCCTGATTTGAATAAATTCTCATATAACTTATTTTCAAGCCTAGTGTACCTTATAATCTTAAGAATTTGCAAACATTCAATGAATCTCAACATATCATACGAATATTGACCCGTGAAGGTACATCTAGTGACATTGTCTTAAATGAAGGAAAACATGTTAAATTTATGGCAATCAAACATGATGGAATGATTAATTTTAAAACCATTAAAATTTTAAAGGGTATTGTAACCCTAGAAAATAAATTTGATTTACAAGATGGATTTTAGAAACCGACCAATACCAAAATAGACAATTCTTGAATGAAATATGAGATGACCAATATTTAAATCAAAGATAATAAAAAATAATCAACATCAAAGATAATTGTACTCTTGCAAATGGTACTCTTTATCCTCTCCAAATTGGTTCATGATTATAGTATCTTTAATTTTGCTTTCGATTCTACTAAATTGGCTCTTGGACCCTCCTACAAAATTCCTACTTTGGATGTTTTTGATGCCTCCCTCCTTCAAGAGCAAGATAACTTCTCATAAATGGGCCTCCAAAATACCTCAAAGGTGCATGCACTTGAATCCAATGAGGTGAATAAGGGCGCAAGCAAGCAAAATCCCCCATACAAGGGAAAAAGGGAGCAAAAAACAAGTATTTATAATGAATACTTAGAATTCGATGATGGAGAGACCAAAGAGGGGAATTCATGGTGTCCTCACTGCAATAAAGGACCACATAAAGAAGAAGATTGCAGGTACACAAAGTTTTTTGAAGAAAAGGAAGAGAAGGAGCACAACAATAAAGTTGTCACACTAAAGACAGCTAGTTGCATGTATTCACTTTCAGAAGTTTCTACTCCATGCTTCCTTGATTCATAAGACTTTGGAGAACGTGTCCCAAATCAATTTCTAATTGAAGAATCCATTGGAGTAGTTGTCCAAATCAAGTTCTTATTGAAGAAGACCTCCCATATGTCTCATTAGACTTTGAAGCTACAACCATTGCTCCTACTAGTCACTAATTTCCACAAAAAACTTTATGAGTAAGTAAACCTAATCTTCTTTTTACATTCTCTTTTATGGTTTTTTTTCCATGTGGTATTTTCCCTCTTACCCATTCTTCAGATAGTTTTTATGTGTGCATGGGTGCCTAATATGGATACAAATTGCAGGGACCCATTTTTTTTTATTCTCGCCTAGTTAGGCTTATGGGGGAGTGTTAGATAAAAAACCCTCTGCCTTGATACCTAAACCATGACTTGATGGCTCTAGTGGTCCAAACCCAGTCCAAATTGAACATCTGAATCACCCTTGAGATGCATTCCTTGTTTTTGGGGCGCATTCGTTGTTTTGAGGATTTGTTTCCTAATATTAGGAGTGTCTAAGTCTATAACTGGTTGAGGACTATATGCACTCCACTAATATAGATCCTAACTAACCCTAAGCACCCCAGTTGAGATATTTTAGGTATTTACATGCACATACAATCAATTACACGTACAACACTCAATTAGAACTAGTGATTGGGGAGTCTTGGGTCAATGTAACCCTTGTTAGTGAGTGTCCATGGTTCATTTATGGTCTTTGGCTCTAGTTAAGCCTCACTATCACCCTCATGCACTGCATGAGAAATTCAAACAGCCTCCTAACCTAATTCAAATTACCTTTCTATAAATGTTGTTCACCTCCATTCATTAATGGAAAATGAAATGCATCATTCCTTCTTACTATATATTCTAATTTTTTGTGTGATGATCTATAGTTTTTCATTTGTTACATGAATATTTGATTATTGGTCTCTTTTTCATAGTATATCTCTCTTGTATTAGTACCTAGATCTACATGCTCAAGTTTTACAATTTCTTCATTGATTGTTCTTATTTGTGGCTTCATGGAAAGGGATACCAAACCATATTAGAATTCAAAGGGATAAACCCATGAAGCACAATATGACTAACAGATAAAAGGAACAAATTGGTCATGCACTTCAGAACTAGCATTGGAATCTTATTCTTAGTTGCACTCTCCATATTTAGTAAATAGAGTATTAACCCATCATAATCCAAAGAGCTACAAGCATAAATCCTCTAAGTGACTTAGTCACCCTTGACTGATATTGATTTTCCTTGAATAGATTTTGGCAATGCCACTTTAATGGAGCTAAATACAAAGTCAAATAAATAGCAAGATGTGTCTTGGTTGATCTCGACCAATGTAAAACACTCAAATCATATATATATTGGAATTCAAATGCACTAATAACAATGGAGTTTGAATCCCTCATCCTATGACATTAACAAGCTACCAAAAATAAAGTACAATATTTAAAAAAATTGGTGACTAAGATAATATTTGACCAAGTTAGGGACCAAGGTAATTTTTACGGACGAAATTTCGCCAATTGGTTATTTTTTGGATTTTTTTCAAAAAATAAATTCGTAATTTGGTCATTTTTAGTGTCTAATATCCCCTATATATACATAAAATGCGTTTTTTTAATCATAATATTTGCCAAAATTTACACAGTTCAGTGTTAATTTTATGTTTCATATTTAATATTTGCCTACCTATCTATAAACATGTTTTTTCAATCCAAAACAATCACCTAGAATGCTATACTTAAGTATAATATTAGAATCCTTAAAAAATACCATGTTAGGGACACAATACATTATAATTATCCTCATTTGAAGAGATATAATAATGAGGTGTGTGAATGGTTGATTCATTCATAGTGTTTAATCTTCAAACCACAAGTAGGTGTGATAACATCAAATATTAGTACTTATCAACTTCATTTATAGCATTATCCCCATTGACAAGTCCTGATTTGAATAAATTCTCATATAACTTATTTTTAAGCCTAGTGTACCTTATAATCTTAAGAATTTGCAAACATTCAATGAATCTCAACATATCATACGAATATTGACCTGTGAAGGTACATCTAGTGACATTGTCTTAAATGAAGGAAAACATGTTAAATTTATGGCAATCAAACATGATGGAATGATTAATTTTAAAACCAATCAAATTTTAAAGGGTATTACAACCCTAGAAAATAAATTTGATTTACAAGATGGATTTTAGAAACCGACCAATACCAAAACAGACAGTTCTTGAATGAAATATGAGATGACCAATCTTTAAATCAAAGATAATAAAAAATAATCAACATCAAAGATAATTGTACTCTTTCTCTTGCACCATTAGAGACATCCAAGTTAATAGTTAATTAGGTTTTTTTATGAATAAAAGCTATATCTTATAAGCGAGACATCCTTCCTTGGAGAGTCTCTCTTGTTAGGCCTTTGGCACCTCTATTTTCCCTAATTAGGTCAAATCCAACACAAACATATGGTTTCTTGGTTTTCCCTAATTCATCAAATTGGATTGCCAATTCTTGAGAGGAATGCTAAACATGATTCCTTAATGGCCTTGAAGGGAGGAGACTTAGGTCTTTATTTCCCTCATCTTCACTTGGAATATTTCTATCAAATTTATGAACTATATTATGCAAAACTATAAAAAATCATATATTGTGAAAAAACCTAAAATTTTCATATTTTTTGCGAAAAACCAAAAATAGTTATATTTTCTTGTAGTAGTTATTTTATGAAGTTGTTAATTGTAGTAATACATTTCATATATTTATAAAATATCATAAAAATCCAAAGTTCAAAAACGATATGGCAAAGAAATAAAGTTTATGTGCTAAAAGTTACCTAAAGGAGGTGTCGTCGTCATAGGGTTAGCTGACAATTGTCCTAAGGGTTTTTTTTCAGTTCTAGTTATTGAGTTAGTTTATATCAAAGGAAAAGTCAAACACTATGGGTTTGAAGAAGTTTAGGTCAAACCCAAGATTACCTAGAAGGAACATGGGGGGATTTGACGCCAAGGAATTCTCAATTTCACCTTGACTATGGTAAGTTACAGACATGAAGTGTAAATCAGTTTCAAAACATATCTTTCATCAACCAAAATAAGTGCACCCTTGGGGGGGATAGGTACGCCCCTCCTTGTTGGTTGTTGGGAGGTCAATTTCACGCAGTTCCAATTATTGGTTTGAGAGATATCTATTGTTTTCTATTGATGGTTTTTAATATAGAAAATTGCAACAGTAAGTTAAATATTCATTATTTCTCCTAACCTTCCAAGACAAAGTATTATTTTGTACATATTTATTACTCCATAAGGTACTGGTATACTAATAGTCGGGAAGGTGTTGTAGGGATATAAGCACTTGCTATTATGTCTATCACATTTCTACCCTTACCGTGTTTCAGGGAGCCTCCAGTGGAACAAGGAGAAGGTTCTAAAGAGGAAGGGGGTTACATCAAGGTGATAGTGGGTGTACTTCCTTTAAGAGTTGTTAACGATAGCACTAGGTCCACATATCATAGCAGGGTCCACACATTACATTTGTGTCCACACATCTAAACAAGGTCCATGTCTCTTTAATCGTGGACAAGTTCTAGTTTTTTAGGAAACACTTTTTTCGCATCATTGCCAAGTATGTCTTGAAGCTATTGGGTCAAATCCATATCTCTCTGGTAAGAATGACAGATTTGGTAAGAAGGTCTAGGTAAGTTATGTTTTGTACTTTGGTAAGATTATTGTTCAGTACTAACTTTGTAGTTCTTATCCAAAAAATCCACTGAAGAATAAATAAGTAAACTAAGTATGATTTAAAAACAGGACCCTCAGCTAGTGATGACATTTGTTATGTAAAAGGTGAACAAATCCATCGGTTGAGAAGAAAGAAAGTTAATCTTGGATACTCCACTAAAGAATCTTGTATGACATGGAAAACATTTGTGCTAATGAGCCCAATTTGATGCATGAACTCGATGGCCCCTTGGAATTTTCAAATATTTCATCTCTCACTCATGAAGAACTAGACATAGCTTCATGGGAAATTCCAAAATTTTGTGGCAATGGGTATTTAGTTCCATCTCACCTTATCACCTTTTTCAAATTACAAGACAAAAGGTCATCATGAACTAAGATGGCATGATGGATTTCGTATTAGCTAGCTTCAAGGAATATGCCTTGTGTTGGTATAGATCTCTTGGAAAAGGAATGATCACAAATTTTGGGGTGTTTTTTGAATATTTTACAAATTTTGGTGTTCCAATGACATTGAATAATGGCTACCTGCTATTCAAGAGATCATGAATTTATATGAAACACAAAAGTTTGTTGAAGAAGGTTTCAGAACACCCTTGAAGGAAGATAACTATTCTAGTTCATTGATAAAAGATGATATGGCATGGATACATGTTTTATTTTATCCATTGGATTCCTAGGGAACCTCATGATATCCTAATCAACACTGTGGTTATTGAATCTAGATAATGATGATTGGAAGATCATCCCGAAATTTCATCCAAATAAGGATTTAGCAGACTAACATGTTATATCATTTATGAAGGTTATTTCAAACTTAATAATGGTTCATAAAGATGTCAAAATGAAGATGTTCATGTTGTATTTTGACCTGATGGATGTGTTGAGGCCTGGAGATTCGCAGGCGGCAACAGTAAGGGATTCTCCCCAATCAACGTTCCCAACTAGCCCGTTGACTGTTTGGTATAGGGAATCCGTCCGGTTTTACAGTCCGACTACCGTAGGTCAAAGTAACAACAAGGGTTTACCGGTTGCGGCCCGGTCCACCGGAATTTGTATTTTTTACTTGAGAATGATATGCAAGTATCTAACTAATTATGCAGGGTGGTGAAGGATGCGGGGAGCAGTCACAATGTGATGTGCAGGTTCTTACCTCTCGTCTTAGGCCCACCATGCATCTGAATCACACATGCTAAAATGAGATAAATGACTACCTATCTATATGCCGACTCATCTACCTATTCTATCCTATCCCCGGGGAGCCCACTTGTGATTAATATGAATGAGTAATGTGAATGTGCAGGCATAATAAAAGCAACTACAGATAGCTGACATTAACTTCCACACGCATGAACAATGGAGGATATTTCACAACCAGATAGCTAATTGTTTATGACTAACATACATTACTCATGGTGGTTATTTCATGAAATAAATCAGAAATCATCAAACAAAGACATAGGTCGTAAAGTTAGAACGATCTCACGATTCATGGATATAATGCTGAAAAACAAAGTAGTTCATCTTTCGACTATCCATGGCAACACATTTGAAATCCCACCAATCTTCTTTCAACAGGCAAACTGTAATATTTTATTGCAAAAGGAAGTAGTTCTTCTTACAATAACCTTCCAGTCTTACTGGGGAAAAAAGCCCCTTTTCCTCTCTACATTTCCTACTTTTATACAAGAAGCTAAAATTTGGTTGGGCTGCCCAAAATAACTTTTGGGCTTCCCAACCCTGGGTTTTCCCAACGCTTCATTTTTTCCCCAAAATCTTTTACAAAATTTTAATTAATACAAAGCAGACCGGTCCCCTATGAGGAGGGTCCTGCTTGGTTTTCTAGGAATTTTTTCCATGCTGCTGCCTCAGCAGCGAGACCTTCAAACGAGCTAGGCTCTAAAAACTGGATGTTTAGCTCAAACTTCCCAGCCTGGTTTCTGATGGCGTCCACCCTGGCTGTGTTTAATCGCACCTGGTCTTCTAAGAGCTGCACACTAACAGCTATATGACCTATCTCATTTCTCAGAACTTGGTCATTGATGGCTTGGATGTGCTATACTTTTGCTTCTTCATCCTGCTGTCCTTTCTGCAACATTTCTACAAACAAATCATGATCTGGGAACTCATATAGCCTCTGCTCGGCTTCTACCTGGCATCGGTTGTAGGTAACTAGGGCTCTCCTGAAGAATTATGTGCAGGCTCCCTTTGTCTTCTTAACCGTTTTCTTGAAATATTCTATAGTATTGATAGCGAATTCTATCAGATCGCAGTCCCATTTGAGGGCTTGTTTATCCTTGGAGGGTAGTTCTGCCGGAACTTCCTCATTATTCTCCGCCCTTGCTATCCTTGTAGTCAGTATTTCGAGGATGTATTGAGACCTGTCAACAAAATAAGAAGCGGTGTCCAAGATTTCGTCCAGTCGGCTATCAATCTGGAGGACCTAGCATCTTTCTTCTTCCAGAGCAGTCTGCAGGTGTACCACTTTGGCTTTCTAAGCCAGGATATGTTCTTTAAACGGCTGCAGATCGACTTGCTGCTCCTTAGTTGTCTCCAGTTCAGCAGTCAGAGAAGCCAGCTTATCTTTCAGCTCTTTGATGTATTCGGTATTGGACTCATATATGATATTCTGCTATGCCTCTAGGTCTTCCACTTTTGCCCTCAACCGTTCCTTCTCATTTCTCAGATTTTGGACTTCCTGTTGTACATTTTCTAGAGCCTCTTGTGATGTCTCTTTGGCTTGTGCCTCTACCTGGAGGGCATGGATTTCACCCTTTGTGGATTCCATTTCCCTTAGCACGTGCTCATACTTCCTTTTTAGTCTATTACCCTCATTTCTTTCTTGCCTCAGCTTGTCTTTTAGCTGAGCAGTGGTCTTCTTTGCCGACTCTAGCTCAATCATTATCTTGTTTACATTATCAGCGGAGGCATCAATTAGTGCAGCCCCGGCTCTTATCATGAGCATGGGGTCTTTGTCTGTGCCTAGCATGACTGTTGTATCTGTGACCATTTTTCCTAATAGATCTTTTTCCTCCACCTTCTTTTTCGTCCTCCTCATGATTCTTTTGGTGGCCCTGTCGTAATAGATAGTGCTGAAGTCTGGAACTTCTTCCGCTTTCTTCTGGACGAAAGGCACTAATTGGAGCATAGGGGTTACAGGAGTGCTAGCAGTAGGTACTTGAAGGATTTACTCCTCAGGGTTTTCCTCTTCCTGACTCTGCCCTGTTGGTGTTTCAGAGGCTGACTGTTGTGTTAAATTTATCTTCCCAGCCTCTTGCTTTTGAAGCTCTTCATCTAGCTTTCTTTTTGCTTCTTTGGCTACCAGTCTAGCTGCTTCTTCAGCCTCTTTGGCTGCTTCTTGAGCTTTCTCAGCTGCTTCTTGGGCAGCTTTCCTCTTTTCTTCCTCTCCTTTCTGCAGCCATTCTGCAGCTTCCTGTTCTTGCTTTTGGGCCTCTTCCTGTCTTTTCTTGGCCTCTTCCTCAGTTCTGGCTTGCTCAGCTTTGGCTTGCTCTCCCCCTTTCCCACCTTTGGTGGGGTTCTTTGGTTCGAATCTTCTACTGAGTGCCATCATGTTTGGAGCCCTTCGAAAAATAGATTCATCCTTATCATAATTATGGGTATATTCATAGAAAACTTTATGATTCTTGCAGTGCTCAGCCACTTTACACTGAGTGTCATTACGCAGGAAAGGAATCTCCCCAAAATGGAACTTCCCTAGTTCCTCTATAAATTCCACAGCTTGCTTCACATTGGTGAATCTGCAGCTGCCTAACTTGAACGGTAAAGGAGGATATGCAGCCTTCTTATGATGGAACAAGAAATGACCAACTCCGTCAATGAACACTTGTCTGACCGCCTCTTTGTGGATTATATAATCTGTTGCATATTTTGGCAGTAGATAGGGTGTCTTTGAGCCTCCATACATTCTAAGATACATATCATTTTCTGTCAAGAAATAATCTCCATACTCCTCTATTACCTGCATAGCATCTTCTGACATGCAGTCACATTCCTTCCGGAAGATAAGCTTGTATAGTGGCATAATGAAATGCTCACATACTTCTCTGTAATAACTGTGGTACTGATGAGCCCACGGTGGTTTGTAAGCTGCATATACAGGCATTCTCTCCCTGTCCCAGGCACACGTGAGGTCGGGGAAAGGCTGGTTACATAGTATGCAGTCTATCAAAATTGCACTCATATAGAATTCAGATTTCTTACGGGCTTCTCCTCCTCCCAAGGCTGCAGCTACGCAAGAAGAGAGACTACTTGATACGAGGATGGCCCAGTTGAAGATTGTTCCTTGGGTCGCCACATGGAACATAATGGGGACCCATTCAAATTTGAAGAGTCTGCCATTGGCTCTACCAAAGATCCTGTTTAGCATCAGAGCTACAAATCTGTAAGGAGCTCTTAAGCTCACTGTATCATAATCCTCGGTTGTTCTGTGTCGATAGAGCTTTCCTGGCAAGAGAATCCTCTTCAGGGTTTCTACCAAATCCATCCTGAGGTTATCCAACCAATCATTTGACAGGAAGATTTGAGGCTCTGGCAGGTGGTAAGCCAGTGCCACATATCCTGGGCTAAATGCAGCATAGCCCTAACCTTCGACATTTCCTATAAGCATTGTGTCGCTATTTGTGTGGGGCAGAATCCATCTCATAACATCAAAGCATGGGAACAGCTCTGGTCTGGTAGCCACCTTCACGATGGCGGATTTCTCTATGTTGGCATAAATGGGCTCCTCTTCGAGACCCATGTCTGGGACTTCCCTGCGGGAAATCAATCTGTATACCTCATCCCATTTATACTCAGGCTCAACACCCGAGACACACTGGGTGTCCTCGTATATATATTCTACCTGTGTAACGACCTCTATTGCTGATTGTTCTTTGACCATAGGGGCCTTCTTTTTCTGCCTTTTGGACATTGTAAGCTCTTCCTGCCATGTATAACATTTTATCATTAAGCAATTCGAATTTGCGAACATTGTGCAGCCATTTATTCATTCTCCAGTGTATTATGACTTGTAATGAAATTAAGACATAAGCCCTTCAGGCTAAAGAGTTGAGCTAGTATGCAATACTGTGTACTGTGCTAATATCCTATGCAACAAAAGCATGCATTGCACAGCTCTATAATGCCTTGAGACTAGGGTGCAATATTTCATGACTTGATTTATGTGAAGCATACATAGTTCTGAACAACCTACCACTGTTGCATGATATCAAGCTTATCAACTATGTTTGGGACAGCATTAAATCTACACCATTATGTGACATGCCAATTTCCCAGGATGGCAATTCATTGAAGCAAAATATGCACATCATATGCAGAGTGCCATAAAGTGAAGGTAGGCCTAGAAACTAATGCATGTATGCACAACCCAAGCATGCCCTAACTAAAAAACTAAATCCCGCACGATACAGTGAGCCACCATCTCGCAATGCCGTTTCTCCTATTAAAATAACTTGTAATGCAAATGAATGAAGCTTAAAAGCAAAGGGCCAAATGTAACTATCCACAATTCAAATATTTCGAAGACATGGCGCTATTAAGGATAAAAACGGAAATAGTTCATGCTGCTCGTGGAAAGGTAATTACATCGGTGCGGCTAGAGACTACGGGCATAAACATTCCTTTTCTGCATATGAGGTTTTCATTCAATCAAGCTATCTTCAAAATGAAATACTACAGCAGCGAAGCCCTAGGTTTTAAGACAGCCAAAAACGACGACTTGCGCGGCGCGGGCAGAGATTAGGGCTCGAAAATGGGCAAACAAAAAAGGGAAACTGATCAACAGAGGAAAATTAACAAACCCTCAGCAAAACCCCCATAGGAACTACTTCCTAGACCTCCTTACTACAGGTGCAGGCGGCATAACGGCCGCCTGCACCGCGCCTTCCTCCACTGCACGCAGGGCGGACCTAAAACAGCCGAGGTAAACAAATAAAACGCGGGCTCTATAAAATAAAATGACTACCCCCCCTTTCTAACCGCAAACAGCTACCCCAACCGGACATTATCTCAATATGCGGGCAGAAAACACAAGACAACGACTATGGCACCTAGCCGCGGGGAAAATTCATTATGCGGGCAGGACAGGAAGTGTATACACAACCCTAGTAATACCCAAAACCCCAGCACATCACCTAATTAAAACCTTGAATAGCACTAGGTAAGGCGGTAATGATCCTACCTGGCAGTAAGGCGCAGCTGGTGAGGAGACAACGGTTAAGCTTCCAACCGACACCTGGACGCGGGTACAAGCACGGAGCTCCACAAAGTTCACAGGGTCGACAGCACGGAGAAGACAATGACAACTCAGGCCCAAAATAACAATAAAAAATCCAAAACCCCTGCCCCCCATATATAAACAAAGTCGCATGTGCGAGAGCTCTAAATCGGCCGCGGAGCCAAACCTGAGTCGGGTAGCTAGAACCCCAAAACCGTCCACAATGGCGGACGGTCCCCAGCACCAACTCACCCACCATGGCTAATAGAATGCATGAATCACAATGATTGGGCGTGGAACGGAAGTGGAACAGGGCGGCGAGAGTCATAGACCTTCCGCAACGGCGGATAGTTCCCAGCGTCAATTCACCTGCAACGGCGGATAGACCACGTAAACGAAATATCGGGCGCTGGCGGAAACCTACATCGGAAGCCAAGAAATGGGACTCCTCCGCAACGGCGGGCATTCACAAGTTGAACTCCATCCGCAACGGCAGAAAGCGCGAAGCTAACGGGCTCCGATACGCAGCCGGAAGACAAATCAAAGCGCAGATCAGAAGATAAGGTAAAGTCAAAGCCCAACATGATCCGTAACAGCGGACGCCCAGAAAGAAGATCTGTCCGCAATGTCGGGCGAGGGAGAACTCAATCCTTCCGATGAAGAATAGAAAACCACCCGAAACGTCAGAGAATCGAAACTCACCCGCAACGGCGGGACAATAAACCATCTGTAACGGTGAAAAACAAAGCAGGCAACCTCCGCAACTGCGGGAAGAACAAATGACTCAACTCCTGATGAAAAAATGACTTTAAAGACATGCAAAAGCAGAGATGAGCTTGATAATGGAAGGGATCATTTAAAAGTATCAAAGGAGTAAAACAGATCGATTGATAGCAAATCAAAGTGCTGTAAAACCTTCCGAAAAAATCATAGACCAAAATCGAGAAGAAAAACCGACTAAATCAAAGTAGAGGAGGGTCCTAAAAAATTTTAGAATTTTGGGAAATTGTTGCAGGTGCAACAGGATGATGATATATACAAATGGTATGAAAGGATTCCAAAGAAAGGAGTTACCTCACGCGAAGAATTTATCAAGGTTTTTTATGAGAGATGGGATCTTTATTTCAAAGGGGATATTGGATATATCATGGATGATGACACTTTTAGCTCATCAAATGAAGATAGTGACGAAGATCAATACCTAGAAAGCTCTCATGTGGGATCCATTATTGAAGTGTCTTATGTTCAATTTTTTATTGAGGAAGTTAAAGACGATGATATCTCAAGTCATGTAATCCAATAAGGAAGTACTCTTGAAATAAAGATGAAGGTGCTCCATAAAGTGAAGTTCAGAATATTTGTGATGAAGGCCTAGAGAAAGACTTTGAAGACAAAACACATGAATATCAACAATCCCTTTTAAAAGAAAATGGTAAAATTTGTGTGTGATGGAGAAGGCGATGATTATTGGAGCTTTCTTGACCCTCCCATTTGTGATTCTTTAAGGGGAAAAAGTATTGTTCTTGTGCCTTTTGGGAAAAAAGGTTCCAAAGTAGATGCATGTAGTTTTATTTCTCCTTGCAAAAGTTAAGAGGGTTTCATTTTGGATAAAATAGAGCTGGTTTTTTTTATACATATCCAGAACACAATGAAGAAGCTTTTGAAAATCCATCCTCTATTAAAGAGAATAATGAATACATGGTTGATCCATCTCTTTTTTCTCTTAAGGATGATAGGTGTGGGGATCATTTTGCTATTGATGATAATTTCCATGGATGTGATAATGTACATTTTCCTAATGAGCATGATATGGGTATGGTTTCTTGAATTAGTTGGAAAAACCCAATATAATTCTTTCGATGAGGAAAGTGAAAATTCTGAAGACCTCGGAAGACTAATATCTGATGAGAACCCTCAAGTTTTGGTTTAGTTGTGCTTGTTTTCCATTGATGATGATAAAGGGGTACAAATGGGGATACTTGTTGATGATGTTGAGCAACCAAGTTTACCTTTTCATACAATGTATTTTTGTTAGCATTCTCCATGTTTCTCAAGGACTAAAATAGGTTTTGGACAACATGAAGGTACTAGTAATTTTTGGATGATGAACTTTGATGGGCTCAAGTCTCAATAAGGTATGGGTGCAGGTAGTGTATTCACTTATCCTTATGTTGATAAGCATGGTTTCCCTATACACCTAGAATTTGAAGGTACTAACCATGTTGTTGAATATGAATCTCTATTCCATGGACTTCAATTAGCTAAAACTTATGGTATCAAGTTTTTAAAGGTTATTAGTGACTCTGATTTAATTGTTATGGAATTCAAAGGAAAGTTTGCATGTGAAAATAAAATATTGAAAAGGTACAAGTATACAATGTGATTGGCCAAGATAAATTCCAACGCTTTATCTTTATAAGTGATTCCTAGATCTTAGAATCAAATAGCCAATTCACTAGTAGTGTCTGCTTCTATTCTTTACCCTTTCAAGGTCATCCTTGAGTCGGGAAGAATACAAATAGTTTTAGACCTTCAGTTCCTAATAATTGTAAATATTGGTAGATTTTTTATGTCGACGAGAAAATACACAGGTTTATGAACAACATGACATAATTTTTTCAACCCCATTGTACAAATATCCTTGTTGGTTTTGAAAGACATTAGGGAAATAGATATATTTTGGAGAACATGTATATGATTAAGGAAATTTTTACTTGATCCTATTCCAAGTATGGATAGAAGGGGCTAGTGAGAAAATAAGTTCTATGTGGCAAGAGTTTGAAGGCTTATAGGTCCATGATCTCTTCTACCAATGCATCTCCATTCCAATGAAGTTAATGGCACATACTTAGTTCATCATTGATGTGGTTTTGTTTGGTATTATTTCCAAAGATAAAGGGAGAAGTCCTAGCATGAATAATATGCTAAGGTGGCTTCACTAGTGGTATGATTTCACATAACTTATCTTTCTTGTCATTCTTAGAGTAGGTAGGTAGGTCGCATAGTCTATTGCACTATAATTTTTTATGTGTCATATACGATTACCCATTCTTTGCACCTGTTGTTTATTGCATTTCATTTGATTTGAATGAGGTAGGATGAACGTTTCCGGATTTGATGTGTTTAATGAAAACATTGTTCGAAGTGTGTGTAGGTCTATAGGTCCCAAAATATTCAGAGGTTATCACACACTTCTGAGAGAAGCGCATGTCCCATGGTTGCAACCAACTGATACCCTCTAGATGTCTTACAATGTGCCATATCAAATTTCCATAAAAGAGGGGTTCATTTTTCTATGTAAAGGCCAAGTTTGGGCTTATTGTATGTAAATACATGGTCTTGTGGTCCTCTAGACCCGTGGTCTAGTCGTGGAAGGTGCTCTTGGTTTTCATTCCATGGATTCTTATCTTAGTGGCACAACTAACTACTCCTTGATGTTGAGTAGGTTCCCCATCATGTTGGGCCATTTATGCCTTGGGTTGGTGTCCAATGCTTTTAGGATGAATCCATTTGGACACATGGCTTAGAGGCTCTTAGACAGACTCGTCTTTATGATTTGTAGAGGTGATTGGACATGTAAAGGTTGGCATACCCATATTAGAACATATCATTATGCCCACTTGGACCTATTTCTCTTATGTATTAACCCTCCTCTTGGACCAGGCATGCCAAATTAATGATGATGTCATCCTTTTGAAGAGGTTGTACCACCTAAAGGAGGAAGGTGTTTAGGGAAAAAAATAATTTCGGGGTTATATGAGGCATGCCACCCTCGTACATTACTCAACATTTCATCCAAGTTGCACCAATTCATCATTTTCATCATTATTTTATGTCTTATGTGGTATAGTCCTTAGCTTGTGGGTGACAAACCCTAAGCATTCATTGAAAATTCATTTTAAGTTATTTTAGACATTTTAGGTTGGTCAGCTTAAAAATGAGGTTAATTTATACTAAGTCACATATAAATAAGACAACTCCTCCTCGTTTCAAATCTAGATCATGGAATAAAATAAACTTATCTCTCTCTTTATTCTTGTCTATTTGGGATAGTGGTGTGCCCCTCTCTTCTTGGTACTCTTGGAGATTCAATGTGGTATTTTATTGGTGTTTGAAGGTTGAAACTTAATATTACAAGTTTGGTTTAAGGAAAGGGATTCTTAGGAGGTTGTTATTTTCTCCCTTTTTCTTCATTTATGGTAATATCTAGAGTTCTTTTTCTCTTGCAACCTTAAAGACAACCAAGGTAAGAGTTAATCAGGGTTTTTTATGAATAAACTTAATGTATTGTAAGTGAGAAATACCTCCCTATAGGGTCTCTCTTGTTAGGAATGTGTCACCTCTATTTTCTCTAATTAGCTCAAATCCGATGCAACCATAGGGTTTCTTGATTTTCCCTAATTCTTCAAATTGGATTGTGAATTCTTAAGAGTGTAATAAACCTAAATGGTTATTACAAGTGTTAATTAATATCAGTTTACTAATTAATCACTAATAGGTTAATTAATTATTAATTATTAATTATTATAGGGCATGTCTATTTATTGATAGACGTGACTATTACCCTATCATCCATATTTAACATGGCTCATTATCTCTGTAATTCATCATTCAATTATCATATATATATATATATAAGGTTTTATCCTTACAAGTGGTATAAGAGTGGTTTTATCATTTACCTGTGGTCAAGGAAGCTCCTAGAAGAGGGAAAGAAGAAAAATGAACAAAAAAAGGGAAAAAAAGAAAGAAAAAGTGTAAAACAACACATGGTTTTAAATAAAACTACATGTGGTTTAGAAAAGTTAAAAATAACAATAAAGTAAAAAAAAATACAAATAAAGCTTGAAAAAAAGGGAAAAAAAGTTAAAAAGAAAAGAATAACGAAGTAAAAATATTTATTAATATACATTCAAAACCCATAGCTTATAATAATATATATTATTATAATCTTGTTTAAACCCTAAATTCTCATTTTCCAACAAAATTATAATATTAGAATTATTGTTATAATACTTTAATCCAAAAAAAAACTATATATATAGTTTATAAAAACAATAGTAATAAATTATATTATTCATTAATTAATTAATTAATTATTATTATTATTAAAAAAATTGAAGATTTTGTATAAGACAAAATGGTCTTTGATGTAGGAATTTATGGGTTTTTTAAAAGAGAAAAAACAACTCAAGAAGTTAAAAAGGAATTAAAAGGGGAGATTGAAGAAATAAAAAGCAAAGATCTTGAAGCAAAAATATCGGATATCGACATGGCAACACAAGTTCTTCATGAAGATATGAACGAATTAGTTGAAGAAACGAAAATGTTGATAATACAACGATGAGAAGGATAATCTAAGAAGCATGTGGACAAGGAACAATTAGAGGCGCATGCGTCCTACTCCTCAAGTCAGTTGAAAGATGAAGAAGCAGTTACGCCATATGTATTTTCAAGCACATAAGAGCAGGAAGAAAATTTAGATGATATTAATAAAGGACAACTCAAAATCACTCCTGCACCTACGCCAAAACAAAAAACACATACATTAATTCCTTACATTCCCCCTCACGGAAGGTTCAGGGAATCATACGTAAAGAAGGATAAGAACCATCGTTTGAAGTACAAGACACAAAAAACAATGCCTAACCATAACCACGGTTCAAAGTACAAGACTCAAAATAAGATGCAAAATCATGCACAAGTTCCAGATCTTTGTTGTAGCTTCATAGAAGGATTGGAAATGAGTCGTATAAATTGTCTAGACTACACAACCATAAAATTGGTCAAAAAGGCTTGTGAAGCTCCAAAACAAAGTCGGATCATAAGCTTGGCTTATAACCCAAACTAAAGCCAAGGCCATGATAATAAAAACAATAACATAGAAGATGAAACAAAAGATGTAAAGGACAGTGATAAACCCCAGAGTATAAAAGATCAAAATGAACATGAAGGAAAATTACTTGAGAATAAGAATGACAAAAGGATAGATGCATTTGATGACAATCCTGATGCCAAGCCCAATTCTAAAGAATATGACGATCTCATAAATTGTAAAATTGAAACACCAAATACCGATAAGTATGAGGTTGGTGTAAATGACAATTATGAAAAAAATGAAGTTGTAGAATGATACAACAATAAAAATTAAAGCACCAAAGACGATCCTAATCATGACAACGTAGAAGAAGAAAACTCAGAAGACTCTTTGACACATGAAGATATAAATGTTTTACAGGTTGTTGCAACTCAGTATGTTCGATATCAAATGGTTCCCAAGGAGCAACTTGAGACAAGATCATCAGACAAAGACAATAATATAAATCATTTGAATATTTTTAATCAAACCCCAATAGATGAAATAAATACAATAAAGGGCGCTTCATCCTTAAAAGTATGTGACGAAACTACAAATGAAGACTCTTTAAACAATCAGATTGAATTAAGTAAGTTGTCAGTAGTTCCCAATACATATATGAAGATAATAAGAAATGCAACTGAATATCCAACCATGTTTGAATATCCATCGATCAACACTGAAGAATCTATATTTCAAATATTAACTAGTGTCACACCAAAGCATGCAAAAATAATAGAGTTCAACATGTCGACACAAGTTCATCATGAAGATATCAAATGGGAAACACAGAAGAATACTTCCAGTAGTCATTATGGTTTTATCTATAGAATTATATGCATGAAGAAATTTGAATGGAAATGTGACCAACTATTTCAAGAATTATTAAACCGTTGTACCATTATTTGTGGAAATAGTTCCTTTGTCAACATCAATCACACGTATGCCTTTCTTAAATAAAATTTCATTAAGCACAACACCTCTATTCAAGTTATGAATAATCAAGCATTTAAGAATTTAAGCTGAGCACTCTTTATACAATATTTGTGGTCGAATCTTTTCAAGGCTAGATGACTTGTAATTGTTAGGTGGAATAACTCCCAAATTGTTATTATTTCTCCATAGAATGCTTTATTTATACATTTACAGTGACTCTTACACATCCGAGAGTCTCTTCATATTCCTAATATTTACAATAACGTATAATCCTGACGGATTATATTCCAATAATCTCCCCCTTAATCCGAAGGGATGTTAGTAAGTCCGAGCATGTTTCTGAATCTTTCAAACTTTTCTCGTCCAAGCGCTTTGGTGAAGATGTCTACAACGTGTTCATTTGTGGAACAATGTCGAAGATGGACTGTCTTGGCCTCTACATGATGTCGAATCAAATGATACTTTGTGTTCATGTGTTTGGTTCGATCATGGAATCTGGGATTCTTAGCCAGCTTGATTGCAGAAGTGTTGTCGATCAATAATGGAGTGGAGTTCTCTTGTTTTTCTTGCAAATCTTCAAGTATCTTCCTGATCCATACTATTTCTTTTGTTGCTTCAGCTGCAGCCACATTTTCTGCTTCTGTTGTTGAATCTGTCGAAACTGACTATTTGCGTGATCTCCATGAGACAGCTGCTGATCCAAGACTCATAGTGTATCCAGAAGTTGATACTCTTGTCTCCTTATCGCCATCAAAATCTGAGTCTGAGTACCCAATAATTTTGAAGTCATCCACCTTAGAGTACTTGAGTCCAACGTCTTGAGTCCCCTTCAAGTATCTTAGAACTCTTTTTGCAGCTGACCAGTGTCCTTCACAAGGTTTATGCATGAACCTTGAAAGTATGCCAACAACATAAGAAATATGCGGTCTAGTTGTTGTAAGGTAGATAAGTCTTCCTACAAGTTGTCGATACTTGGTCGCATCTTCAACTTCTTTTCCTTCGCTTGATGTGAGCTTCATTTTCTGTTCCATTGGAGTAGAGATAAGGTTGCATTCTGTCATGCAAAATTTGTCTAGTAGTTCTCCAACATATTTTTTTTGAGATAGGAATATGTACTTAGGATGTTGAGTGACTTCAATTCCTAAGTAATAGTGGAGATGTCCCATATCTGTCATTTCAAAGATCTTTTTCAAATCTTTCTTTATGGATGCTATATATCTCTCATTGTTCCCTGTTATCAAAAGATCATCTACGTACACCACAAGATACACAACAGATCTTCCAACTTTCTTTATAAATAGTGTTGCATCATCAAGATCAAAATGTTCGAAATTTAACTTCAAAAGATGCTTGGTTAATTTTTCATACCATGCACGAGTCACTTGTTTTAGGCCATACAAGGATTTGACAAGCTTGCATACCTTTTGTTCTTTTCCTTTCACAACAAAGCCTTCTGGCTGAGACATGAAGACATTCTCTTTCAAGTCTCCATTCAAGAAAGCAGTCTTCACATCCATCTGATGAACTTTCCAGCCATTCTGAGCAGCTAAAGAGAGTAAGGTACGGATGGTAGCCCATTTTGCTATAGGAGAAAACGTTTCTTCATAGTCAATTCCTTCCTTCTATGCATAGCATTTTGCTACAAGCCTTGCTTTGCGCTTGTCAAGTGAGCCATCTGATCTGTATTTGTTCTTGTACACCCACTTGCAGCCAATTGGTTTGGTTCCAACTGGAGGGTCAACCAGCTTCCAAGTTCCATTCTTCATGAGTGCATCATACTCATTCTGCATAGCTTCTTTCCACTCAACTTGAGTATAAGCTTCTTCAAAGGAAGTTGGTTCAAAGTTAGCAGATAAATTAAATTCACAATCAAATGATACATCCATGTCATCACCTAAATTATCTGCTTCTCCTCCATCTTCATGTCTTTTTGAACGTCTCGTTCCTGTCTTTCCAACTTCATCCGGATGGACACTTTCAAGTGTCTTTGTGGCCCATTTAGGAATCTTCTGTGATGGTCCTGGTTGATCAGCTAGTGGCACTTCATTTCCTTCAAGGTTGAGTCTTCCAAGTCTCTTAATCACATCATCCAGTTGAATCTCTTGTTTAGGTGAAGTAGCAAGAACTTCTTCATGCGGGGGAGTTGGTGCTTCATATGGAAATTCCAAAGGTTGATCCAGAATAGGAATACCCCCTTCAAGGTTTGGAATTTCATATTCATTTTCAGAATATTTCTTTGGATGAGGATATTTTTCCAAATGATCAAGCTGTCTCTCAATGGACTGGTCATTTTTATTAGTCTCAAGAAAAATGACATCTCTGGAAATAACAAACTTTTTTTTTACCTCATCATACAGACAGTATGCCTTGGAGTTTTCTTCGTACCCCAGGAAAATGCATTTTTTGCTTCGAGCACCAAGCTTGTTTCTTTGCTCCTTTGGAATCAAGGCATAACAGGTGGAACCAAAAACTCTAAGATGCCTGACTGAAGGGAGATGGCCAAACCACACTTCATGTGGACTCTTGTTATCAAGAGCATTTGAGGGACTTCTGTTTCTCAAATAGGCTGCACATTTCACTGCATCACCCCCAAACATTAGTTTTACATTCTTAAAAAACATCATTGATCGTACCATATTCATTATGGTTCTGTTCATTCTTTCTGCTACACTGTTTTGTTAAGGATTGTAGGGAACTGTAGTCTGATGTGCAATTCCATGTTGGTGAAGATAATCTTCAAAATCATTTGAAGTGTATTCTTTCCCATTGTCAGTACGAAG
>LPNX010136326.1:162432-177565 GCA_001517045.1 Pseudotsuga menziesii | reverse complement strand
TCAACAAACAAAGACTGTTATAATTCAGATGACCAAATCTTGCATGCCACAATAAACTTGATGATAAATTACCTTCTCCATGTTGAGAGAGGTAGGCATAGTTCTGAACCCTTGCAGATGAACCCTTTAGCTTCAGCAGCTCCCCATCTTCGTATCCAGTCATGATGACTTGGTTGTCAAAGGACTTTCTTATTTCTACGATTCCATCAAACATGTGGATGGAATGGCCTTGCTGTCGAATCTGCACCAAGGACAGTAGGATTCTCTGCAACTCTAGAAGATAAAGAACATTCTTCAACAAGAAATCAGGGAATCCAGGCATCTTCAGTCGAATGGTGCCCATTCCATTTGGTTTAAGACTTGACTTATCTGCAAAGTAAACTATGTCATTTATTGTTTCATTAAGTTATTCAAAACAGTCTTTTCTAAAAGTCATGTGTGATGTTGCACCAGTATCAAGTAGCCAACAATCTGTGTAAGATGAAAGTGAAGTCATTTCATTAATACCAAGATTACAATGTGCAACAATACAATGAGCAGAATCTGAAGATTTACTAGCATCTTGGTTCTTATTGTCATCTTTCTTTTGGTTATGTCTGTCTTTGATGGAGTCCCACGAAGCCCAACACTGATCTGCTATGTGTCCAATCTTTCCACAACTCTTGCACTTCAAATCTGATCTTTTACTGGAGTTGTTTCTGCCTCCTCTACTTCTGAAGTCTCTTCTTCCTCTGCCTCTCTTGCTGCTTTCTCCTTTTGGATGATCTTTGGATCGGTCTTTGGTGTGGTTCTTTGCTTTTTGATCAAATCAAAGTGATTCTCCAGATTGCATCTTCTGTGATTGAATCTTGCAACTAAAACAATAGGAGAAAAAGAAGAAAGAGTAAAGGTGCAGGTCTAAGTCTCTGCCACCTTCCTCAAGCTTTACAACAATGTCAATGTCTCTGCTATTAAGTGTATTTCTTGAAGTATATGAATACCATGCACTATCATATGAATAACTCTTGAATTCAACCAAGAGAGATCACTCACACATGGAATTCGCAGCTCTCAAAATAAATCTCAGTTATCAAATGCAATCTCAGCTTTATATTCATTATCTTGGCAACATATACAATCATTCAGTTCGCACAACTCAAGAAATAAAGAGCCTCAACTTTAAACCAACCAAATAGTAGGGTTCATGGAAGATGATAGCTGTCAAGAAGTTCATAAGCAAATTTTTATCACTAGAAGAACTGCTCAGCAATACGTCAAAGGAAATACCATTGTTTGTGAACTGGTTACACAGATGTACAGTCCTCACATAGGTGATGGTGAGGGAGAGGCACAGCTCTCAAAGAAACACAGGATTATAATGTAGCCTTCTTGTCTCTGGCTCTGAGATATTCCTCAATGTCACAACTCGAATACACCATACATAGCATTCATAGTATTCATGGGCTCATACGCAACAGTCACAACATTCATGACTTATACACAGCATTCACGGGCCTCTTTCACTCAACACAAATGAAAATGTTTGCAGAATTTACCACTCAAACTTCATGCACAGTTCTAGGGTAGAAATTAGGGTTTCTATAGTTCCCAACAGTCACAAACAATTGCAACAAAAATTGTAAAAGGGTTTTACCTCCACTAGCGTGATTCTTTCAACAAGCTCTCTCAGCCTTTTGCAAATCGCTCACATCCAAATTCAGTTGGTACACACAGGCTCAAGCATAGTCTTCCACGAGTTCGCAACTCTCAGCAATTTTCTTGGCAGGTCGCAGCAACTTCACAATCAATTGTAGATCGTTGTCTCCAGATTTGGTAGTCACAACTCCAAGAAAGAAGATAAAATGCATAGTTCTAATAGCTTCAAATGGTGGTCACAAATGTGAGGAGGGAGTGGCAGATTGCACACCCTCTCCAGGAAGATTGCAAATAGTCACAAAAATGTGGAATAGAGTGGTCGCAGACAGTCACAAAAATGTTTGAGGATTGAGGGAGTGACGAGATGCAGATAATCACACAAAAAACACGGAGGATTGAGGGAGTGACGGGAGGTGGAGGCCATATTTCCAAATGAGAGCATAGCTTCTATCTCACTCTAAAAATTGTTCCTCAACATGGGTCTGTATCCGACCAGAGAATAACGACTATAATGATGGCAAGCAAGCTGGCAGGAGGGAAGAGCAGAGGGCAGACTGGCGATGGGTAGGAAGCCCCGGAGAAGAATATTTCAAAGGGCAGAGCAAATCGACTGGCAAGTAGAATGCCAAGACTGAGACACAGCAGCCAGGAGTTATGACAGACATCACTGATAGGCATGCAAGCAGGAGTTATGGAGCTCTGATACCACTGTTAGGTGGAATAACTCCCGAATTGTTATTATTTCTCCATATAATTCCTTTATTTATACATTTACAGTGACTCTTACAAATCTGAGAGTCTCTTCATATTCCTAATATTTACAATAACGTATAATCCTGACGGATTATATTCCAACAGTAATAAACCTAAATGGTTATTACAATTGTTAATTAATATCAGTTTACTAATTAGTCACTAATAGGTTAATTAATTATTAGTTATTAGTTATTATAGTGCATGTCTATTTATTGATAGACGTGACTATTACCCTATCAGCCATATTTGACATGGCTCACTATCTCTGTAATTCATCATTCAATTATCAAATATATATATTTATAAATAATATCCAACATGTAAGGTTTTGTCCTTACAGAGAGGAACGTTAAACGTGATTCCTCGGTGGCCTTGAGGGGAAGAGACTTAGGTCTTTATTTCCCTCATTTCCACTTGGAATAATTTTATCAATTTATGTACTATATTATGCGAAAATACAAAAAAAACATATATTGTGAAAAAACCTAAAAATTTCATATGTTTGCAAAATTCCAAAAATAGTTATCTTTGCTTGCCCTAATTGTTTTAATTATTATTTTATGAAGTTGTTAATTGTAGTAGTATATTTTAGATCTCCATAAAATATCATAAAAAAACTATATAGATAGATAGATAGATATTGCAAAAAAGTCAAGTTTTTGTGCTAAAAGTGCCCTAAAGGAGGTGTCATCATGACTGTCCTGTGGGGTTGTTTCATATCTGGTTATTGAGTTATTTTGGTTCATCTCAAAGGAAAATTCAAACCCTAGGGGTTTGAGGAAGTTTGGGTCAAATCCAAGATTACCTCGGAGGACCTTGGGAGGATTTGAGGCCAATAAATTCTTTGGTTCAACTTAATTGCGGTAAGTTGCAGGATTGAAGCATAAATTAGCGCCAAATCATATTTTCATTCACCAAAACAAGTGCACCCTAGGGGGGATAGGTGTACCCCTCCTTGTTGTTTACTAGGATGTTAATTTCATGCAAATCCAATTATTGGTTTGAAATATATCTTTGGTTTTCTATTGTGGGTTTTTACTGTATAAAATAGTAGAAGTAAGTTGCATATTCATTATTTCTATTAACCTTCCAAGTCAAAGGATTTATCATGTATATCTTTGTTGAATCCATAAGGCACTGGTCTACTAACAATCGAGAAGTTGTTGTAGGGATAGAAGCACTTGTTATTGTGTCTCTCACAAGTCTGTCCTTGTTGTGTTTCGAGGAGCCTCCTTTGGCCCAGGGAGCAAGGTCTAAAGAGTAAGGGGGTTACATCGTAGTGACAATGGGTGTAATTCCTGAAGATTGTTGATCATAGAACTGGGTCCACATATCAAAACGGGGTCCACATATTACATTTGGGTCCACATATCTTTGTCGTGGAAGAGTTCAAGTTTTTGAGGTAACAAGTACAAACTATGGAAATTATTTTTACCTTTTCACATTTTTTGTATGAGCATTCCACTATTGTTGTGATAAACCATAAAGATTCATAAGGAAAGGAACATCCCATTTATTTTATGAGAATAGGTTTAAAAGAGTACAACTGAACTACTCCTTGGTAGAAAAAGAATGTATGCCTTGATAAAGCCAATAAAAAGTTCATGGATTTTATTCTAAAGAGTGATACTATCCTAGTAGTCCCACATTTTACAATTCAATAGTTATCAACACATAGGGAGTTAAGAGAGAAAAGTGGAAATCATATCAGGACTATCTAAGATGGTGACTTAGAGATCAAGTCGACCAAATTTGTTAAAGGGAAATACCTCTATAAATTGGCAGCTGCAACTCAGGATGTGATAGATAAGTAAGGTTTGGTTAATGGAGCATTAATGTATTATGATCATGTCCAATTCATCCCAACAACAAAATAATCCTAGTGATCTGAATTAAAATTATGTCCCTAACATGATAGTTGTCTCAACTATCTCTCTATTAAGTGTAAGAGAGATAGAGGCTAAAATTAATTTAATACATGTGGATTAGAAGTACTCCATATATAGTACTACAATAGAGGAAATGAAAACCTACTTATAACTAATTGATATGGGTCATTTAATGTTTATAAATATTCCCCGTCTTTCCATTGATATTTTAATTCCTTCCTTGAGCACTTTAATTTAGCTTTGAAACCATCATGCCTCTCCTTTTTTTTAGAACTAGTCTTTACCAAACTGCACTAAATTCTTGTAACTACATATGAAATAACGGTCCATGTCGCACATCAAAGTGTGGTCTAGATACAATCACTAAGCTAACAACTTGCTTGATATGCTTGAGCGGTGATGATGTACTATGATTATGATCACCCTATCGATTATCATGGATGAGTACTAGTTGGCAAATAATGCACTAACATGTGTCATTCATTCCATACCAAGTCAACAACACACCTTCATCTAGCTTGAAAAATAGATTAGTAGAAGTCAATGCCTAGATGCAGTTAGTGCAACCTAGAGGATAAAGCAACCTTATTTGAGAACATTCTAACCTTATAACTTTTAGTGAACTTGGCATTGAAGATAACCCTTTAACAAATAGTTTCCAACAAATTACATCATTAGCATAAGTAGGAATTTATTTATATATTCACATGAATATTCTACATGCATTTTCTAGTAGCATATTTCTCTACCCGTGGAGGGAACAATTTGCAAAACACATCCACTACCCCTAGAATTAATTATTGTAAACACAACAATGCATGATTTTTATTATCCATGCAGGATCACATATGGTTAACGAGAAAGTTGTAGTTAATGTGCCTTAAGGGCCTTCTTTTGTATATAGAAGTCAAATTTATTGGATGAATAGGATGGTAGTTAAGTATTTGATGTCAAATCAAATAAACTTCATAGTTTAGTTGTTCACATCATTGAATCTTGTGTCTTTTTTTTGTTGATTTGATTGGCTTCCTTCATGGAATTGTGTGTATACTTTGAATTGGTGTAGTTTGACTAATTTAGTGTTGTGATGTACATAGGAGGGATAATATGGGGTACCTAAGGAGGTACCAAGGGGAGAATGCATGTAATGTGGCCATAATCATGGAATACGACCACTTGGTTGTTGGTGGGTAATAAATAGTCCACTAGGTAGTTAGAGGAAGTAATATAATAATAAGGGTTAGTTGGCATAAACCCATTAAGAATACTCGTGAGAAAGTAAAAATATACATGAGTATCATTGTATGAGTTATGTTGGATGTATTGTTTTGTAGCAATCATGGCTTGTGGAGTGATTCCTCCCTTAACGAGTAATTAATGGTGTTACCCTACCTTAAGGGTCTTTCTCTATATCTTGGGTTTATTCTTGTGGTGAATGTATCTTAGTATTTTTGAAGTAAAATGGTTCTATATCATTGTTGTGATTTAATTTTTGGGTTTGATACCACTATGAGTGGTATCATACCACTTTCCAAGGGTAAAAAAATTGGAAGATTTTTTTCTTTTGTAGATCCTTGAAGGGGAAAAAGGAGGGTAGTATTTAGCTCCATTTATACAACTTTATTTGCATATTGTGAATAATCTAGTTTCATATATGAGTTCCTCTTGTTGAGACGCCCAATTTGAAAATAAAAAAAACAGAGTCTAGGAAGTGAATTTATTATTGATTTAAAATCAACTATTTATTAAGGTTTTTTTTTGTGATAGTTGAGTGGATTGCAGAACTGATATCTATTGATAGATTGACTAGATTTCTGTGAAACCAACTGTAATATATGAAAAAT
The DNA here is from genome assembly GCA_001517045.1 of Pseudotsuga menziesii. Taxonomy (NCBI): domain Eukaryota; kingdom Viridiplantae; phylum Streptophyta; class Pinopsida; order Pinales; family Pinaceae; genus Pseudotsuga; species Pseudotsuga menziesii. The sequence goes on along the minus strand of LPNX010136326.1, from coordinate 171,441 downwards.
GATCATGACATCTCATCATTTTGGTCCATAAAGATTTCAAAAAATATTGAAAAAGATGATGTTTTAAATTTTATGTCTCAAAAATATGTGATTTTTGTCAAAAACCCTAGTACGATTTTTAAAGTTATAACAAGCCAGACATCTTATTGATGACATTAGTATTGAAGAGTACATATGTAGAAATTTATGATGAAAAGAAAATTGGAGATATTTATTACTTTATGGTTTGAAAATCAACGACACACCTTCAACTAATAAACACATAGATGCAATTAATGCAACCTAGAAGCTAACGCAAACACATAGATGCAATTAATGCAACCTAGAAGCTAACGCAAACACATAGATGCAATTAGTGCAACCTAGAAGCTAACACAATCTTACTATAAAAACATTCCAATATAACTTTTAGTGAACTTAACAAACTTTATTTGACAACATTCCAACCTTATAATTTTTATTAAACTTAACATTAAATATAACCATTTAACAAATAGTTACCACCTAATTACATCATCGACACCAGCATGAATATATTTATATTCACATGGATATTCTACATGCATTTTCTACTAGCATATTTCGTCACTGGTGGAGGGAACAATTTCTAGAACACACCCACTTGCCCATAGAAGTTATGGTAACCATGTCAAAGCTTTTTTTTTCAATTCAAGCATCATAGAGTTGGAAAGAAAGTCGTACTTAATGCGCCTTAGGGTACTATTTTTATAATAGAGGAGACAACTTTATTGAATAAATAGGACGAGAGTTGAGTATTTGATGTTTAATCAAATAAACCTTTTTTTTCATAAAAAAATATTTATATTTTATTAATCTATAAGTTAAATAGTTTAGTAGAAAAAGACATAAGTGTACTACTAAAGTGGACATAGAGAAAGATCATAGAAAAATATTGAATTGGTCCCAAAGAAAAGCCACCAACCATTGTGGCCAAATGGACAGAAGAGTTAGTCCCACCATGAAAGAAGAAAGTTCAATACTAGCCAAGGAAGTAGACAAAGAACATGGTCAAACCAATAGTGCAAAAAATTAGTACACATAGAAGGCCCCAAGAAGTTAAGGCCCAAACCAAGCTTTAAACAAAATTTGACTAGAGACTGCCCTCCGAGACATGTGTACCCGCCAACCAGAACTCAAAAAATGTGTAACCATCAGAAGCATAGAGAACTCTCTTAGATAACAAATCAGTCGAACTGTTCTGCTCCCTAAACATGTGTGAGAAGGAAATGTTATGGAAGCAACCAATCAAAAGTCTAATTTTTTTCAGCCATGACTAAAGATAAATGAGATTTAACCCTTGAATGTTTTTGGTTTAATCAATGATAATACTAGAGTCATCATAAATATGAATCCCATCCAAACCAAAGCTCCAAGTAAATTGAAGAAGGGCCCAGAAAAAGAAAATCTCTCTCTTCGTATTGGAACCAGAGTTACAGTTCATCCATATGTTATAAAAACAAAAGTCATATATCCAAAGGATAGCACTCACTCCACAAAGAGTGGAATCCTTACATGAGGCCCATCGAAAAATCAATTTTAATCAAACAGAATTCATAGTTTAGTTGTTCACATCGTTGAATCCCATGCCTTTCTTTTTGTGATGATTTGATTGGTTTCCCCATATACTTTGAATGATTGTTTGGAATAATTTTCTTAATTTGATTTCTTTTATCATAATTATCACTACTTTGATTTTATGATGAATATTATTTTATAGATTTAAGTGATTATTCACTCATTATGATTGTTAATAACATGTTTTTCATATTATGTCAAGTATGATATATATCACAATTTAATACTAAGTTTTTAATTCATTTATATACATTTTGTTTTATAAAAAAAGTTTTTAGTTTTTTACTATAAGTTAAAAAACCGGTGTATATACGTCATCAATAAGTAATAGCTTTACATTTGGCCAAAGGAATATATTAGATAATGTATCTAGGCATAAGCCTTTATATATAGATTATATATTTTTACATACAAAAATTTGCAAAAATTTACAGTGCCATATAGCCGTAAAAAAATATGTCAGTAAGAATGTGCAAGAAGCACTAAAGAAACTCATAAAATGCCATAAATCCCAAGGATATTTCCTTCTAATACCGGATGCATAAACCACATAGACAACTACGTACAAGATGAAATCCCAAGCCCCAGTAACAAATTGCAGCTAAAGTTCCACTGGAGAACATCACACTTCGGGACCAAGCCTAAGCCGATGCTAAAGCCCTTGCCTCTGACGCAAAGTAACCCCACAATTTGCCATAGCCTTAGAATGCTAGAGACAGACCAGACCACTGCAACTGTCGAAACAAAGCCACGCCGCAATACATGCCTCCAACATTTGTCAAATAATACACCCCTGGGAGATTGCAGAAGAGAAAGAAAAAAAGGTTAAGGTAGAAACCCTAGCAACAAAACAAGCTCCAAATAAGCCGACTGAAGATTGAGGATACCTTCGCATACAACACCTTATCTACACATACATCGTGGATAGGGAAAACACTGCCGACAACAAAGGAGAAACCACCATGAAGCAAGCTCCTCTTCCAAAGAGTCAGTTGTTGGGAAAGCACCAGATGCCACCACCAGAACTGCCTCTTCAGTCGTCGATCCTACCGCCACCCCACCACAAGATTTGTCACTGCATAAGAAAGAACTGCAGGTTGTCATGTAAGGGTGAGAACACCATGCCACGGGGAAACACCACCGAATTTAGTCATCTAGAGGGGAAGTAGAGAAGAAGGGGAAAGCATCTAGGAAAGAAACCCTAGCCACCAAACTCAAACTAATAACTCGACTCTCAAACCTTAAAGAAAATACAAATCTCTACTAAATAATAGGCGATATGGTTACATGTGTAGGTGATTCATTTTATACACATGCGTTGAGTATAGTGTGACTATTTAACTTAAAAAACTTATACATAATCAAATATTTAATTATATAAATATTATAGTGTGACTATTTAACTTAAAAAACTTATACATAATCAAATATTTAATTATATAAATATTGATATGATAGACAAGTAAAAAATCAATTCTAAAGTTCTCTTCATTTTTAATATGAACAAAGTAAATTTTATAATTAAAACGTGAACATCATGAAATCTAACACATAATCAATCCTTTTATAATCTTATTGGTATCCAACTTAGGAAGCATACTTTTTAACATATTATTTTTTACAAATAATCAAATGCTTTTATAATCTCATTGGTATCCAACTTTGGGAAGCATACCTTTTTAACATATTTTTTTTAGAATAATTTAATTACAGGGAAGAGAAAGCTAACGAAGACAACTCATTATGATTGTATGTTTTTTGTACATGTTAATTCATGTTCCAATAATGCCTATGTGTCATTTTATTTTATTGTGTAATTTATAATGAATTTAATGTATAAGATTATATAAAAATTTATTTGTGGCCAATTTTTTTCTTGATGCAATAAGTTATTGTACTACATTTTATCAAAATTGTAACACATTAATATGTTCTACTTTATCCATGTCACATGTTAATAACTAAATTTACATACCCAAACAAAATTTTAGTAAACATATTCATACAATAATTCTCATAATGACCAACTTAGTTAATATGCAGCCTTATTTGAAATCACAAGTACAATTATTTGAAAAGAAATTTTGGTCTTTACTTAACTCTCTTCTTGTATAGCAAAGAAATTATAACTAAGACATGAACGGCAGTATATAGAATCATCTTTAAGATTTTTTAATTTTTTTTTGTGTAAATAAAAACTATATTATTTTTAAAGACTAAATACATATCGCTCTATAAGAGTATCAGAGTCTCAAAATCAACCGCCTTTTTTGGCAATATAGACATGCTCAAAAATACCAGTCTGTTTTGAATAGGCTTCAAAAAAAGCTGATACAACCTATTCCATTTTTTGCTATCTACTATTACTATTACTACTGCAGTACTATGAAAAAGAAACTTAAACTTAAACTTGCACGGAGCTAGCCTCTGAAACTCAGACCGGATTCTTGGAACAATCTCCTACCCTTGTGCCTTCCATAGTCATTAGCTTGATCTTCTCATCCGGCTTCGTCTTCTTGCCCTCCCCTTGCTTCAGGTCTACAAGTCTAACTCTGACTTTTGTTGGTCCCGCCAGTCTCCACATTCTACATACCAGGACAGTAGAACGAAATTCCCAACTTGGATGCAATCAGGTCTATTTTGCGATGCATTAAGCGACTTCCTGCGTTATGGTCCTTCCATGCCCAACAATTTCCTCATCCCCCTGACTCTTAACAGTGTCACCCATGGCTGCGAGCGATATTAGGTTCTTCATCACCCAATAAACTATTATCATCCTATCATATGCAAAGGCCCTTCCAGTCATGGTACCAGGGTCTACAACCTACTCTTCAACTTCCATCTAAATGTCCTCAATGGGGATTGTTTGCACCTCTTCCCATATATGCTTCTCGATGGCTTCGATCTCATCTCGAATCATAAGAGGAATACGGTCCCAAAAGAAGGTGGTCGCAACTTGGTCCTGAGTTTGGGCCCTCGTGACATGACCCCCATTTCCTCCTGTCCCTTTCACCATCTTTATGTTTCCCATCCTCCTACAAGCTCTTGAACCCATCCCATATTCCAACTTGATATGTCTTTTGGGAGCCATACTGGAAATTTTCTAAGGGAACCACACACAATCAGTTGATCGAACTACTGCGAACTTGTCACTTAACATATCCCAAGGATACTTTCCATTCACTAAAGAAGAAAAAACATTAGCGCTACGAGGATTGTGGGTGGGACTGCACTGAATTTAGGAGGTTCGTTGCAGCAAGCTCTGGAGTATTTGAATCAAAGGAGCTTTGAGCATTCAGGAGGTTCGTTGCAGCGAGCTATGGGGCTCTCACTTACAAAGTTAAACCATCGATTTCATTGGCATTTGATAGCTACAGAAGGTAGTCATACCTAGATATCACGTTAATATAGTTTGTGCACAAGATTGGATACTAGCTGAAAAGGAAGCACAATAAAGTTACTTTTGTCGAAGTTGTATGTCCAGTTATTTATGTTTTCTGAAATATAGATATGGCCACTAAACACATTTGCATGTACTTACATATTTCCATCACCTATGCAGATCCCATCGCCTCTGACATTGTCACTGCTTCTTCCTTTCTTAGAGCTTCTTCATATCTCTTCATGAAGAATGCAGATCGTCACCACTGTCACCGCCTTAGCACTGCCTTCACCACCTATGAATCTATGAAGCCATTTGTGCATTTTTTTAAATGCATAATCATATCTTCTTAATGCTTAGAAAGAAGAAGCTTCCTCTTACTACAAGTTCTAGTGCAAGTTATGGTTCTGTCATGGAAGGAAGGATTATTTGTTGAACTTAAACATCAATTGCAACATGCATATAGACATCAAATTTAGAACAATTCAACTTCAAAACAATATGTAGAGACATCAAATTTACTAGGTTATTTGCATTCCCCTTTGCTCTTTGCTTGTCTTCTTTCCCTGTCATATATTTTTTGCATTTCGATTAAACTCGTAGACACAATGTAAGTTGTTACACAAACTTTGATTTCAGAATCTAATTCTCCTACTTGTTTTGATTATAACCATAAACAATGGAAGTTGGGTGCTTATTTTAACTAATACATTGATCAGAATCTTCATATTGAAGCATGTTAATTATCTAGGGTACTCATTCTGACCAGTTCTTCTACAACACCTTCCACTCTAGCTAATTGTCCATCCTTGATTAACTTGACTTGGACGACATAAAATGCAAAAAACAAAAAATGTTTGTATAGGAAAATAACAAAAAATATGGCAAGAAAAGTACGGTTGCAATCTGGGTAACCCTCTGGAACGAAATCACTTCTATCTTTGCTTCAAGATTCTAGATGATAAGCTATGACAGGAAAGAATGCTAGGAAAGATGATTCCTCTACAAATCTATTATTTTTATAATTAAATGACACATAACAGAGCACTTAGTCCATTAAACTAAAGGTAGGAAGGAGATTGTTAATTGTGTGAACAATTTGAAAGTAAGATGTTGATATTCTTTTCAATTTTACCCTGAATTTTTTAGAACCACAGATTGTTTTCAAAATTAATTGATTTTGTTACTTATAAGTCTAAAAAAAAATCAAGAAGACTAACCTAGAAAAAAAATAGGAAGTCGAAGCTATCGAGGCAAGGTTTAATGTCTAGCCATAATGCACTATGGGGCAATCACCATCCACCTAATTCTCTCATCTTCAAAATTGTATCCAGAGCAAGGACCAATAAGACTTATATGTAACCAACCTCCTGCTGCAGCTAACTTCCAAAATAATGTAGCAGCAAACACAAATTACAACAGCTAAGGAGAGGAGGCTATAGTGCAAAGTCACTCTTCTGATCTTATTCCTTCACTAGAATGCAATGTTTATTGGTATTTAGCTTAGTTCTAGTCAATGAAAGGGCTAACATGTATCTACCATGCACACTGCCATGGTATCACAGCATGCACGCTGCCAACGTTATAGTACCATGCACACTGCCATGGTATCACAGCATGCACGATGCCAACGTTATAGTGCCAACATCGTAGAATCATAGCAATAGGCTCATTGCTCATCGTAAGAAAATTAATCCTAATATAAAATGTTACAAAACTAATGCTACCTAAAAGTTAACATTAAATCATCCATGAGTTTGATATTAATTATTTGCATAAAAATTTTGCCTAAGTTGTATCGATTTGAGGCCAAATAAGGACTCAAATGTTTTGATTGGCTTTGCATAGAACTTGATAGTATTTTGATTGGCTTTACGTAAAGCTTGGCTAATATTTCAATGATATTTGGATGAAAACTTAGGTTAAAAATACCAAAAATACATTTATTTATGTGTAAAAGTAAAAAAAAATGACATGCCAATTGCTATAGTCCCTGCAACCAAAGGCAGAGACTAAGAATAAAAATATTTATTTATTATAAGTTATATTTTCGATCTCCTAATTTACCAAATGTTCTCCAACATAAATCTCATCGATACAATCCTAAAATCTTTAACTCTCAACCTTACCACTTTAAACAACTATCCAATTCATATTGCAATTTATATATCTATACAAATGAGCTTTCCCTCCATTAAAACCTTATAGCTATATTTTATATTAAAGCATTTCCCTCCATTAAAACTTTATAGTTATAATTTATATTAAAGCATTTCCCTCTATTAAAACTTTATTATTATATTATATTTTAAAGTATTTGTTTTTTTTTCTATAGAAACTAGATCACAAATTTATTGATATAAAATCATATTGTTCATTGACCTCTTGGTCGTATATATTGCAATTGTGTTCAGTATATATCAACAAATTATGCATACATATATATTTTCCATCTCTTATATATGTCCTTTCGAAGACAAACAAAAACATAAACAAAAAAGTGTACTCAGTCATGGAGAATAATATTTGCATAATGGATATCAACTAAAAATTTGTTCATATCTGAACCCTTCAGATATTGGTATTAGTGCCATGAATTTTCTCCCATTTCTCCATAGTACCAATAGGAATAAGAAGTCCTTGTTTGGAAAGCAAGTCTGCCTCAGTATTGCGTTCTCAGAAAATAAGCATGTATGATATCCGATGAAAGAGTAACCTGATCCTTTTGATATCCTCATACAACAGTAACAAGAAAATGTTCCATGGTGGCTTGTTAAGCTTCATACAATCTATAACAAGTTTAGAGTCACCATAAATCTGAATTTGCAGGATCCCAAGTGAATGAGCAAGATTCAATAAGATTTTAATAGCTGCAAATTGAGCATGGTGGTTCTTGACATCGCCAAGACCCGAAGTGAATGAGAGGCAATGAGTGTCATCTGAATGTAAAATCCCACCTACACCACCAATCCTTGGCCTACCCTATGAGGAACCATCCACATAAGCCCAGGGTATTGAAAAATATATGTCAACGGCCTGAATAATCCGAGGAGGCTTGATAGGAACACCTTGAGGAAACGATTTGAAGATGCCAAGACATTTCCTAGCATAAATATGAGAGGGAATAATAACATATTTGAAGATGTCATTATTCCTGGAAAGCTATACACTGCAAATGATGAATATCGGGAGCCCAAAATAAGAATGAAAGTTGATGTTGTTAACCCATGTATGTCAAGCTTCTTGTATATTGATACCACACCATACAAATGGAACATCGGTAAGTATAGTAATTTGGTGCCACATTTCCAACATATATGGACAAGATAAGAAAAGATGTGCAATATCTTCTGCAGCCGATGCATATAGGGAATATCTACTAGGACTAATTCTGAATCTATGGACCAATACGTCCCAAACCAGGACCTTGCCCTCAAGAACGAGCTAGAAAAATATCTTGATCTTGTATAGACAATTAAGACGGCAAATACTCTTGTACCGCCATCCGAGAGATGGAGAGTCTTCAGCCTCTCTGAGAACTATATATCCTAGATTAGGGACATAGCAAACACCTTTTGCATTCTTAACCCATAACAAGACATCATCCTTGTCACTATGATAAACGTTGTTGTCAGCAAGTGATTGTAAGTATCTATCCCAAAAGCGACTCTCTAAGTCATTTAGATCTAAATCAACTGCAGAGAGCCAAGATTGTCTAAGAATGTTGATGTCATATTTTTTGATCTGGTGAAGATAAAACACAAGTGAATTTGACCACAAATTCCGACAGCCTAAATGTCTGATTTTCGACATAGTGATGTCGGCAATTCGAAATTTTGATTTCTTTTAAAACATCGGTGGAATTTCACGTCGATTCCGACAAAGAAAATAAACTCGTCGTATTTTTACACCCCTTCGTGGCAGAACCGACCTCAAATGGCACTCCATACCCGTCGGACTATGATGATGTTGATGACAATGACGACGATGATGGTGATGATGACAATGTTGATGCTGATGATGATGATGAT
>LPNX010136326.1:129932-157432 GCA_001517045.1 Pseudotsuga menziesii | reverse complement strand
ACAACAATTATATGAACATAACAATAATAATTGCCTTCATGAAGACGTGTCAATCATGCGTTTTGACCCTCGCAAAATCACCTTTATTTGTTATGATATTCTTCATGTTCGCACAAAATCCAGTGGGAAATTTAATTTTCCATATGACTTCTTTTACAACATTACTTTGTTGCTCTGTAAACATCCATGGAATTGAGTTTATATTAATTTGTTCTCTGTTGCTATGAAATTGAATGATGTCTTTCATTGCATGGTTGTCTTCTTGAATGTCTTTGCAAAATTTCACAATTTTTTCTTTCTCGCTCCTAAGATCCAATAGTTGCCATAATGTTTCAGTCACAATCTTTCTAATATGCATTGTATCAAACAGATGAGCAATTTGTAGGTGCTCATAGAAAAGCAACCTGCTGAATTGTATAGGATAACTTTTCATTCCTCATGGAATCCCATTAATGCCTTCATGATCACGACGGACAACATGAATATTAATTTATAAATAAATTATAGAAATAAATTATGGCCACTACAGTAAACAACACACAATAAAAAAAATGAATAACAATTCATATACGATGATCCATACGTACCAGCTTGACGATTTCTATTATATTGCATATTCCAAAGGTGAGGAGTCATTCTTCGTGGTTTTAATGCAGCCTCTTGCTTCCCATTAAAAATATTTTTTTATTGTTCTATACCTGTGAGTCTTAGAGAGGAAGTTCCTATACTCATCAAACACCTCCTTTCTTAATCTTTGTGAGCGACGAGATTTGATCTTAGGACCACAAACTGGACATGCAAATTTTCCCTTTGTCTGAAGACCTCCAATATATAGATATGGAATATCTATGTCAATTATAATGATGTATAAACTATATTAACTATTTCATATAATTAAATTCAATTAAAGTGGAACTTAAAAATACAAACCACAAAAATGGGTTAACCCTGGGGCATCGTGTATTGCCCATACAACCATTGCATGGAATTGAAATTGCCTTTGTCGTATTGGTCTAGATACGTCATACATATTGATGCCATTCCATAACTTTGTATCTCGACTATAAATTTTTTGATATATACATCCATATATTTGGCTTGGAACTTACCTGGTTGATTTGAAGTACATATAAAATATATAATTATGAGAACCATTAAGATATATAAACCATGCACAAGAGTAAAATAAAAAACATATATATGACATTAGGAAACAAAATACAACAAATGAGATGCCACAAATACATTAAAAATAAAATAGTTGTAGACACAATATACCTGGAATAATCATCAACAACATTATGTGCTCCCTCTTTATTGAAAACCATGGAGGAATGATATTGTTGATAACAAAAATAGGCCACACCATGTAAATGGGTCTTATCTATGAAAATGGATTAATGCCATCTTCTTCAGAGGGAATCTAAAGATTGTGGGTTTCTTCTTTAAAGTGAGGCTACTTTTCCTCCATATCTCTAAATGTAGAACCATATGCAAGCGTTCGAATAACATCATCTCGACTTATGTTCCTTTCATGGTAATCCATAAATTGTGCTATGTTATTGCACCTGAACAGTCGTTGCAAACGTGGAATGATGGGAATATAACGTAGAACCTTGTGAGGCACATTTTTTGTTACTTGATCTGTTCTATATCTACTTATATGGCATTCCATACATTCTGTTGCAAATTCATGCCGATTATAATATATAACATGTTCATCGGGGCATGCATGAATTGCTTCATAATGCATTCCAATCTCTTTCATGATGGAAGATAAATCTCGGTATGTGTGAGGTAAAATATTTGACAGTGATAACAAAAATTCAGCTATCAATCTGCATCAAATAAAAATAAAAATAGAGTTAATGTAATATATAATAATATTAACGAAACACACTTCATCCGTATTAATTTGAAATATGAATTAACCATACAATTATTAGAGAAATAAAGATAAAATTTATCATGATCGTATATATGTGATGGATTATTTTCCATACCTTAACATCTGTGTGATTGATATGTTTGAAAGACCATTCATAACCTTCAAGTTCATTATCAACAATATAGCAGAGAGAAGATTTGTTTGGAGCCTTCATAAAGGGGTTTGTATGCCTTCTCAAGAAGAGGTATATCATGAGCATCATCAAAGTCATCAATATTTTCATGATCATTGTCATTGTCATCATCCATTCTAACATTAAATTAATCATGGATCAATGTATTTGTACCATCATCTTCAACTACATTATCAGTATGATCATCTTCTTCAATATGATCATTCACTTGTTCTCCATTAAGCATAGCTTGATGTTCCTCCGGTACTGTTATCATCCCAAATGGCACTTCGCCATCCGAGTGTCGACATTCCTTATGTTGGTACACAAAAGGACACTGTAGGATTGAAGTTTTCCTAAACACTATAGATGGGCATGACATGAGATGCATTTATCCTTCAATCAGCTTGCCATATTATTTTTCTAAGTGTTTATTTCCATACACGAATATCTTCATTGAAACTCGTATACGTACGCGATTATTCCTGTTGACAACTCGCGTACTGTACGTGACTATCTCCATTACAACCCGCGTACAGATCCATGTGCAGGTTTCCTTTAAGCAACTCGTGTGTCATACGCGGGTTTCCTATATTAATAGTCGCGTACATCTCCATTGGACATTAAAAAATATAAATCATGATTAATGGAGATTACTTGGGCCCTAATCATTAACTACCCCAACCATCTCAACCTCCTCAACCTTCGAAACCACTCTATTTCCCAAAGTATAAATAGAGGCCTTGGGGAGGGCATTAAGGAATCAATTTTGGAGAGCAAAGTTATGCCAGTGGTATATCTTCAGAAGTCTTGGAGCAGCATAACTCAGAATCCTTTGGTTGCAAAGGAATCCTTGTCTCAGGCGTTGGGTTGTACACTCATCTCATTCACTGATTGTTAATAAAGAGAATTCTTCTTCCAACATTGTATTGAATCTCTTTCATGTATTATGGTTGATGAATATATTTGATTAAGCAATATATATATTGTTTTTCTAACCTGTCATATATACATGTATAAGATTGTACTTGGAGAATTTGCTCTTTGCAGGTGAAGGAGGTGCATCCCTGAAAGCTTTGGAGAAAAGCAAAGCGGAAGAAGATCAAGCTTGGATCAACCATCGGTAATCGGGTGAGTCCAATATTTCTTCCTATTTACTTTCTATACTTAGCTAAAGCTAATTGTCTGCATGTTTTAGAAGTAAGTTGGTAACCCCAGACCCTAGGTTTCAAGGGTGTTTATTCCTAAACAACAGAACTGGCGACTATGCTGGGGAGCCCAGCTTGCTATGGGTTAACTCTGTAGATCCGTGCCCAGTCTTTGCTTTGATTCAGTGTGTGGTGTCTTATCTTGGTTCATACTTGTAGTGGTGTTTGAATACCTTTATAATTTTTCTTTTTGTTGAAAAATTTTACACCTGTACGCGGGTTGTTGTGCTACACAGTCGCGTACAGAGGTCTGCGTATGCGAGTTGTTGCATTAGACAGTCGCGTACAGTACGCGGGTTGCTCTTGTGAACAGTCGCGTACAAGTCTGACCAGCAAAATTTTTGGGGTTGGGTTGCTTGTCCCTGTCCCTCTGTGGATTTTGTCTTGCTTAGTGGTCTTCAGTACTAGCATTGCACTATAGTTTTGATTGCCTTGTTAACCATACTTTGTGCTTTTTGTTAAGCGCTTGGGTTTTTATTGGTTGGATTGTCTTTCTTTTAGCATTTTGAAGTAGATTTTCCTATTGGGTAATATGTCCAAGTGCTGGTTGTCTGAATCAGTGATTAAGGTTCTGGATACCGTACATACTTTTCTATTTCCGAATAGTGTTGGTTTGTCACTTGCCTTTGATTGATTTCAGTGATTTATATTCATTGTATCTTCCCAGCTGGGTGTGTTCCAAGTCTTCCTTAGGTGGTTGATTTTTGGTTTTTATAAATCTGGTTTACTTCATTTTGCTTACTTTATATAGTTAGATTATCCAAGCATACTCAAGAATTTTGCATTTAGGTCCATTGGTAATCTTTGAGGAATTTGAAAAGTGAAAAGAAAAACATTGGAAACATTTTGCATTTGAATTGCATATGATAGTTTTACTTTCAGTTTTTAAATAAAATCTCAAAAATTACAAAAAATAAGTCTTAGTTTTCTCTTTCATAGTTGCATTTTCATTAGTTTATATTTACAACAAAAAAAAAAAAAGAGAAGCTTGTTTTAATTAGTGATCATTTGCTTTGAAATTGATTTATACACTTGTTTTCTACATTTATGATCGAGTCAATAACATCATAGTCTTTCACTCCACTTGCCTTCTGAGTAAAAACAGCCCTTAAAATGAACACCATAATTAAAATTTATTAGTAATTTTTGTTTTATAGGGCCATACACCTACTAGCTTAGGATATACTTGTAGGATAGGAAATGTAAACTCCCCTTAAGTACTTAAATTCAGACATAGTGAGCCTTTCAATAGGTAAATCCTTCTCTTTATTGATAGTATCTAGGAAGCTCCTCTCAAACGGGAGTTAAGTACGAGGCCGCGTGGAGGCATTGGACTGAGGAGGTAACCCTCCGATTCCTTGTCGAAACATAGACCAAGGTTTTTACGCATCTGGGGATTCTGTCCTAGACAGAGTTTTGGGCTCAGCTACCCTGCCCATGTGTACGAATCAAGCTTGTGACTGTCCCCCCAGACTATTGGTATAGTTAAAGTAGCCTCTAGTGTCTTGACATCTAAGGTTCATACACAGGTAAACCGAAAGGTTATTTCTGGTTCACCTTGGACGGGCTTGGAAGGTAACCCTTGTTGAAAGTGTAGGAGGGAGGTGGGTGATTCCTCTGCTTGTGCCTAAGAACCTCTTCAAGGACGCCAAGAAACTATCTCTCAGCTTTCTTCAGGAAAGCATATCTTGTACACCTTGTGATTGTTGAGACTTTAGGAATCTTTATAGTGATTGCTCTGTAGTTTGTCTGTGTTTAGCCAACCTTAGGGTTTGAAAAATCAAATTTACAATCGTGGAGGACCAACCTATCAGAAGGTCATGAAGGTTGCAAAACCTTCCTCTGCTTATTACACGGGAACCTCCACCTCCCCCTCAAAGGCGGAGATTGGACACAAACGGTTCTTTTGAACCGATAGGAGTTTGCGAAGTTCCGGGTGAACCAGAACTTAGGGAAAACCGTCTTAATTTAAACATAGTTGAGATAGAAGACTTGCAGACTGACGAGTTTGCAAGGAATTTTAATACACCTCTAACTGAATTAAACGATCCTATGATCGTTTAGGTTCATCCTTTTGATCCACCCGTGATTGGTGTCCCTGTGGGCAGAATAATGTCTACTACAGGAGAAAGTTCTTTTATTTCCACCTCAGTCGCTCCGGCTAAAGGGGTGCCACCTCCCTCGGTAGGTGCTCCTAGATCCAGTATACCTACTACGCCCTTAACTCCAGCGAGCCGGGTGGTTCAACCACCGGCTCCCACAATTCTAGCAGGTGCTTCTGGTGGTATGGTCACTAGGATTTATAATGTAACTATATTTCCTACCTCCTTCGCACACACTGCCCAGAGTGGTCCTATAGGATCCTCGGCTTTTGTCCAAGGATTTCCTTGGAATGGGGGGAACATTCCCCCATCCACTCCATACGTTGGCCCAACACCCTCATATGTAGGGGTGCAGTTTGGAAACACTAACCCTTATTGTCAAGATTTCCAAACTCCGGTTTCTGCTCCGTTCATGAGTTCTCCCTTTTTGCTTTTTAGCGGAGGGATACCTGCTCCTGTATTTCAAACCCCAGTTTTGATTAGGGCAGCCAGAACCTCTTATACTGCACCTTACACAAAAAATCCTGTGGCTTATGGATGGAACCCTTTTCAAAGCAACCCATCCACTTCACAACCGGTAGTAGGGAGAAACCCCACCTTCACATATGGGAATGCGGGGGCAGGTCCCTCTAATCCCCAAACGGGTACTTTTAGTGCTTTGGTTAGACCCAAGCTTCCCTTCCTGGCAACGTTAAACTTGCCAAATTTGTCTAAACAGATGAATGACCCGGTGAGGCATGATCCCGCTTGGCCACCCGTCCCTACCAAGCTGCGCTCAAATATCCCAAAATTCAAAGGCAAAGTTGGTGAAGATCCTGGAGCTCATGCCACTACTTTCCATTTATGGTGCTCTTCCAACTCACTGAATGAAGATTCAGTTTGGTTGAGGCTGTTCCAAAGAACCTTGACGAGTACTGTAGTAAAATGATACATTGAGTTTCCTTCTGCTACGTTTAGCAGTTTTTGGGACTTGGCTAACGCTTTCCTTAGTCACTTCCAGCTTCCTGTCCGATATGATTTCGGAACAGACTTGTTGTCTACCTTCCAGCAGAACAAGGCCACCCATATATCAGAGCACATCCAAGAGTGGAGGAGGCAGAAGAGCCTTATTAAAGCCATTATTCCTCTTGAGTTCTTATTAGAATGGTTCCGTAAATCCCTATTGCCTTATATATTTAAGGACATAGCTACGTCAGGAGTGACGAATGAGGAAGAAGCTATCCCAAGACCTAGCAACTAGATTTGATACATTCTCAATCTAGGATCTTATATGAGATTATCCCTGAGGCACCGAGGCCAACTCACGATGTAGAGAAACCTAAGCCTAGACCCCATGCCAATGGTGTGGTTGGTTTCGTTAATTCTCCCACTGTATAATCTTTGGCCAAACAACTCCATCAGCTGTCTGTCAAACATTCTACGACAGAGGTAGCAAAGGCTTCCCCCTCACCCCAAAATGAAAATGTTTTTGCACAAACCTCTTAGAAGGGAAATCAGCAGCCTGGTGGGAAAAAGAAGAGAGGAAAGAAAGGGGAGGGAAATCAAAACAAGCAAAAACCCGCAAACAATGCTGATGGGAGCAAGAAAGAAAAAAAGAAGGTGAAATTCCCATGTAAGTTGTGCCATGAAGATCACCTCACCCATATTTGTCCCCTTATGGAACAAGCTCAAAAGTTGTTAAAAGCTCAACAACCGGCTGTCCTGAAGGATCCTTTTCCCCAAGGACAGAATTCTGCTTCAGCTTCAAATGCAGCAAGGGGCACCCCAAATGCTCCTGACCCCAATTATATCAATATGGTTTGATCTCAAACTTTAATACAAACCAAGAATAAGAACTACGAAAAAGAGACCTTGGAGAAGGGTAAGTCCATAGGTGAAACTTCTAACCCTCTCACGATTGAGAAACCTGTCGAAATTATGCCCAAGATACCGAAAGGTGTCTTTAAGAAGACTTTGCATAATCCTAATTCTAGGGCTGCAACAAACTACTCTGTAGTTGAAGAATTAGCCCAAACACCTTGTGCAATGTCGGCTTTAGAGGTGTTATAGAGTTGTCCTGCCCAATGGGATGCGCTCTTAGCAGCCTTAGGCAGTATGGACTCATCGAGTCCCATGGCAAAATTGAACTTGTCTGATGTCAAAATTTGCCTACCATATCATGTATCCTTATCGATAGATGTCATCCATGGTGGAAAGACAATTGGAAGGGAAGTTGTCGACAAGGGTGCTTCTACATGTGTTATGTCATTGTCGTGTTGGAAAGCTCTTGGATCCCCAGAGTAGGTCCCGTCAAACACCCTACTTACTACTTTCGACGAAAGGTCATTCCGTCCACATGGTATCCTACCGGATTTTGAAATTAAGCTGGCAGGGAAAGCGGTGTCTGTTGAGGTAGAGGTGATTGATGCACCTTTGGATTATAATTTTCTCTTAGGAAGAAGTTGGACTTATGCCATGTCTATTATTGTATCGGCCGTTTTTCGGTTGGTAGTGCTTCCACATGAAGGGAAGTTGGTTACTATTAACCAACTCAGCTTTACTCGAAAAGGCCACATGGAATCTAATGAGTCCACTGTGCCATTGGTTGATCAGGTCAAACCTGCTTCAGAGAGCTTAGGGGCTGGAATGTACACATCATTGATGGGCACATTTGATCTTCCAACTCCTATTAATTATATAGGTTCTACTAGTGTGGGGAATTCCATAGCCACGGTTGTTGATAGGACTGATCCTTTAGATATGGTTTTACCTTCTGATGAAGCCATTCTAGAAGCCATGTGCGGACGAGATAAGATCTGTGAAGATCTTCACCATCGATCCTATGTTCTTCCAGAGTTAAGTAGGATAGAGAATCAAGAGTTTCATATGAGACTGGCAGATGATGTTGATATGCCCATTAATCTCTTACCAAGAGAAGGAATGTTTGCTGAGGGGAATATGGAAAATATTTCTGCTACCATCCCTATCAAAATCTCTATAAATCCTGACGTTGTGGAAAATATACATATCAGCGCAAACTGCTTTCCTAAGGAGATTGCGATCTATACAACCTTGTTTAAGGAATTCCATGATGTTTTTGCCTGGTCATATGATGAGATTCCAGGAATTGATCCATCTATAGTTGAGCACGAGATCCGAACATACCCTGATGCTAAACTTGTTCGGCAAAAGTTGAGACCTATTAACCCGCATAAAGCGGCGGCAGTGAAGGTTGAAGTGGAAAAACTGCTGAAAGCCGGTTTTATTTATCCCATAACTTTGACGTAATGGGTATCGAACCCTTTTCCTATTGATAAAAATCAAGGGACCATACGTGTCTGTACTGACTTTCGAGATTTAAACAAAGCCTATCCTAAGGATAACTATCCCAAGCCATTTATAGATCAAATTATTGATGCTTGCATGGGAAGTGAAGTATTTTGATTTATGGATGGTTTCTCTAGATATAATCAAATTCAAATTAAACTGGAAGACCAACATAAAATAGCTTTCATTTGTCCTTGGGGTACCTTCACGTACAAGAAAATGCCCTTTGGATTGAAAAATGTTGGGGCAACCTTTCAGTGGACAATGAATTTTTCCTTTCACGATATTAAAGCCATTGTTGGACCCTACCTTGATGATCTACCTGCACATTCTCGTAAGAGGATCGACCACCCAGATCACTTGCATTTGATTTTTGAACAATGTAGATACTATAAAATTCGCTTGAATCCCCACAAGTGTGTGTTCTGTGTCGATTCAGGGAGACTGCTCAGATTCATTGTTTCTAATAGAGGCATTCAGGTGGATCCATTGAAAGTTGAGGCCATTGTAAATCTGCCTCCTCCTTGTTCTATCAGGTAGCTTCAGAGCCTACAGGGGAAGTCCAATTTTCTTCGATGTTTCATTGTAAATTATGCCAAGATTACTAAGGGTTTCATGCGCCTATTAAAACAGGACACCCCATTTGTATGGGATGAAATTACACAACTCGCTTTCGAGGCATTAAAAAAAGCTTTGTTGTCGGCACCATTATTGCGTTCGCCATATTACTCTAGGGATTTTATATTGTATCCGGTCACATCTGAGTCGACCATAGGGGTAGTCCTAGTCCAGGAGGACGATAAGATCCAAGAGCATGTTATTTATTATCTCAGTCGTGCTTTAGCCAGACCCTAACTTAGGTACTCCCACGTCGAGAAGTTGGCCTTAGCAATTGTTTATGCTGTTCAGAGGTTACATCACTATGTCTTACTAATGACTACGACGGTAGTGGCAGATGTTAATCCTTTTCAATATGTTTTGTCTCGATGGATAGTTGGAGGCAAATTCAACAAATGGATAGTCATTCTCCAAGAGTTTGACTTGGATTTTCAGTCCACCAAATCCAAAAAATCCTTAGTTTTTGTTGAGTTCAATGCAAAATTTCTAGTAGAGGAAGATGTAGCTGTTGAAGAAGACTCATTCCCAGATGAACACATATTTTTTATTTTTACCTCTAACCTCTGGTACGGAGATATACTTATATATCTCCAGATTTTGAAGTATCCTGCAACTTTCTCGCAGTAAGAACGACATAAACTACTCCTACATGCCAGAAAACTACCTCATCATAGTAGATACTTTATACCGTAGGGGGGTAGATTATGTTTTGTGTCTATGTCTTGCCCACGAGGAAGTGAAGATTGTCCTCAATGATGCCCACAGTGGAGCATGTGGGGGTCATTTATCTGGGTGCGCAACGGCCCAGAAGATATTACGTGCCGGTTATTTCTAGCCCACAGTCTTAAAGATTGTGTGGAAGCCGTGAAACATTGTCATCCTTGTCAGCTTTACACCAGAAATATGCGGTCACATCCCGCTCCATTATTTCCTGTCATCTCAGTGGGCCCCTTCATGAAGTGGGGGATTGATTTCATGACGTGTAACCCAGCCTCGGCTGGGGGCACAAATATATCATTGTCGCTGTGGACTATTTTACAAAATGGGTAGAGGCAATGCCCACCTTTAAAGCTGACAGGGAAACTGTAGCTTTTTTCGTGTTCAATCAAATTATTGCACAATTCGGTATACCTAAAATGATTGTCACTGACCATGGAAGTCATTTCCAAAATAGCATGATGACTGAATTGACCACTATGCCAGGATTTAGACAAGAACATTCATCTTCTTTTTATCCTCAAGCAAACGGTCAAGTCGATCCTGTTAATAAAACTTTGAAAACTATCCTCAAACGTACTATTAATGTAGCCCGTTCCAACTAGCATATCATGCTATATCCTACACTTTGGGCATATCAGACCAATGTAAAAACTGCTACGGGGTTTTCCCCCTTCCAACTCGTTCATGTTACCCCATTTTAATGTGAAATCCTGTCTTTAAGAATTGTTATTCATGTGTTACCTGATACGTCTGAGCTAGAAGAATGTCTATTAAATTTAGAACATCTAGATGAACAGCGTAGAGATGTGTTGATAGCAAACCAAGCTCATAAAAATGGGGTCAAAAGCCAATATGATAAATTGGTCAAGCCTTGGATTTTGTCTGAAGGGGAGCTTGTATTGCTCAAGGATCAAGACAAAGAACCCCTGAGGGCAGGAAAATTCAGGTCTATGTGGTTGGGGCCTTATGTCATATCAAAGGTGTTAAAGAAGGGCACATATAAATTGATTGATTTTGATGGGAATAAGCTACCTGAGCCTAGAAATGGGCTCTACCTGAAAAAGTACTATGCTTAGGCTTCGCACCTTTTCTTGTATTTTATTGTATGTATTTTTATGTACACTAGTTCACCGGTTTATGTTTTTTATACCATCTGTTGGTTGTTTCAGATGTCTTCCGAGAGGTTCATAGGTTTTTTTTATGGCGCTAGTCGCCACACTTATAATTTAGCTTCGGCTGCATGGGTCATTTATTCACCCTCAGGATAGTTAGTTGCCTCAGGAGGTGCTTGCTTAGGTCCTGATTCCAATAATGTGGCTGAATATAGGGTTGTCATTGAGCTTCTATGGGATGCTTTATCACGTGGTATCACTCGGCTCGAAGTCCGACTGGACTCTCAACTGGTGGTTTCCCAGCTCAATCGGGCTTATCAGGTGTGGAACCCTATTCTATTGCGTCAGTTTATGCAAGTTAGGTTATTGGAAAGAAATTTTGAGTTCATTACATTCAATCATATTCCAAGGAATCAAAATTCATTAACAAATGCATACACTAATTACATCTTGGATTGGCATTTAACACATTTTACATAAAAGTATACAACAAACATATAAAAAACATTTGTAAATAAATATGTGTGTGTGTGTATCTATCCATATAGATAGGTCGAGTCTCTGATCCTCAGATCCAGTCATAACTGTATAATATACAAAAATATATACAAAATATGGATCAAAGTCCATCAAATGCTCCTAGGTCTAAGCTTGACCACCCTGGTGCCCCCGATCACCCTGCACTCGGGCTTCTTCAGCCTCTTTGGCTTCAGCAGCCTCAACAGCATCTATGTACACAAGTACTGCTCTGGCTACTCGCCTCAAAAAGCGTATCCAGACAACTGGTACACCAACCACTAGCTCCTGCATGATGGCTGGGATGTGCTCAATCCGTAAGGTATGTACTCTCTGGGTAATCCTGTCCAGCTTCCCCTCAAGAACCCTAATCAATCCCAGGTCTTCTCCCCTAACAAGATGCACATACATGCGTGGATGCCCAGCAGGGCGGACTGGTCCAATATCTGCATTTTGACATTTTTAAAGGATTATAACTTTTATACATATGTATATATCTCTATATTTAAAATTCATAAAAATTTTAAAATTTGAAAATAAAAATTACCTAACTCTCCCCATGCTCCTCTTGGAGGGAGGACGAGGTCAGCATCACCACGGAAATCCATTCCAGCATATGGAAACTGCTCATAAGCTAGCAACTGTCACTCCCACCAAAAGTAGAAGTCGTCATCATAGACACTCTGGACCGAGCCACCGCTGTAGAAATAATAGATCAATGCTTTGTGCAATGATGCTAAGAAGAAGCACAGGAAATAGATCTTGCAACTAAGAATTCTCACAAGCATACACAGGAAAATAGAGAGAAGAAAAGAGACTGAATCACATGAATGAAGAGATGAATATTGGTGTGTATCCTTCCATTGAATAATGATGAATAATAGTGTACATAAATAGTACATCCCTCATAGGAAAATCGAATTGTATGGAAACAACTCATAAATCTCAAAAAGGCTGACTTACCAAAATATAGCAAACCCCCATAGGTGGCTAAAGCACTTACCAAATCTATCAAGGACCTCACGAATTGGAAAAAGCATGAGTGAGTTGTCAAGGAGATGGAAATAACATGCTAATCCTAAAAAATGGAGAAAAACTAATGGAGGATGGGTTGGAAACAAAAGCTCCCAGTTTCCTAGTTGACTAGCTTTTATCTTATCCATAGAAAAGCAGGAAAAGCAGAAAAATCAGAATAAAGCAGAATCTGTTGTAAAGTCCTGTATACTAATTCTGGATGGTCAAAAGGTGGTCAAGATCAACCCAGAATTGGAAATAAATCATTCCTAGGATATAGATGGCATGTATTGACTTTAAGGTGCAAGTGGATGCCAACTAATTAAGCTAGTGGGTGAATAATTAATCAAATAATGATTAATTATTTTATCCTAAGTTGTGAGTGGGTTTAATATATTCCTACAACCACCTCCCTGGTGGAGAAAGATATCTCCCCACCTAATCAGCCTAGGCTGACGGGGAGAACAAACTGGCAAAGGTACTACAGGACTCAATCCCAACACTCTCTCAAAGAAGAAGGCTACTAATATGCTGGAATAACCAAAATTCTTCCTCCTGCCTCTTTTGCAGTCAAAGAGTTGTTTTCTCATAATTGAGATCACTCCCGAGTACCAGTCATATAGGGCTCCCTGCATACAATCTACTGCTAGTCTCATATGGTTCCAAGTTGCAAGGTTAAGTGATGATGACCCTGCAACCCTCACTATAGTGCTTGTCAACACCTGTAAAGGAAAGTTACGTATGTGAACAATAGGGATGCAGCTACCCCTCTTTTGAGTGCCTGGCTCACAATATATATCAATATAGTTCTGTACACTTAGAGGGTCACCGCCTCTGCCGGTGCCTTCCAAGTTCACCGGAGCTCCCCGTCATGATAAACCAGCAATGAAATAGACATTCTCCGAAGTAATCTCCAAAGACTCACCTTGAAGGTCAAACATGCCCAAATCATGATCCCAATAATTTATCAAGAACTTTAAGAGGCGGACATTGGCCCGCATAGGTGAGGTACAGAAAAACTTCAATAACCCACGTTGACGTAAAACATTCACTGTTGGGGCATCTTGAAGAGCTTCTTGGTCCATGTCTTCATCTTCTCTCTCCCTCCACTCAAGTACCACCTTTCAACCTAATAATCAAGCAATTTCAAACCTTTAGTTTCATATAAAATTTTGAAATTTTTACCCTATACACTATTTTTCTACCTCACGTAGCGTACGCGACTGTCTTTTTAGGCAGGTCGCGTACTGTACGTGACTGTCTTTCGGGAAACCTACATACATAACGCGTGTACATGACTATTAACATACCATACCCGTGTACACAATGTTCCTATTTTGAGGGCACTTAAAAACATGAAATTTGGGCTCAAATTTAACAATTGCTTGGATCAAATGAAAGAGCATGGAGTGTAGTTTTACCTAACACTTGCGGTTTTGCGAATGGTCCACCGAATCGTCCACACCGAGCAATTGAAGGTAGAGGTATAAACTTGTTTTTAATGGTTAAAAATCAAAATGGTGAGTTTTTAGTGGTTTTTATTCATATTTTGAACTATTTATAGAAAAATTATTTCTAATGTGGGTTTTTTCCCTATAGTTCATAATTTTTAAACTAATACCATCTATTTTCTGCCATGTGACAAGTTTATCGTCATTTCTAAGTTGTTTTTTGCTCATATAGGATGGTTTTTGGTCATTTCACATGCATTTTGCATCTATACCTACTCCATCTTAATCCTAGCATTAACACTCTGACCACAGACTATGGCATTTTTAACCAATAGCTCCTTGTCTTTACCATTGTTCTTCCATGGATAGGACCTTCCTCCTATGAGTATCCTCATTTAGAACCATTGATACTCATACTGCAGCTGTCATTGGTTCAAGGGAATCTTTTTTAGCTATTTTTCACGCCAAATTGAGCTTCATTTTGGTCTCTTTTTACAAGCTATCCCTTTATAGGACTCCCCACCCTTATGGAGTTTCTTTAGGCCCAGGTCTAACTCCTTAAAATAGACTTGACTACCGAGTAAACTTGTCCGTTCCAGCTAGTTAAGAATATGTGAATGGGCATCCACATTGGTGGTAGGTTATCTCTTTCTCGGACCATGTGGAATAATACGAGAAAGGATCACTCTCTTTTCTATGGAATTGAGAAGAGTATTCTCAGGTACAGGTTTATCACTTTTCCGGACATGAGGGACTAAATTTACGGAAAAGGAACACCCTATATGAGCTCAGTTTTCTCTTTTTCGTGCTTTGGACCTAAACATGAAAAAGATTCCGAGTGTACTTTATGTCTTTGTCATGCTCGTTAAACACCAAGAACAAAGCATCGAGTTTATTGTTGTAAGCCTCATTTCTCGTACTCAAATGGATCTTTCCAAGTGATCTTTCTTTCCTTCACACTTGTAAAACTCAAGCTATATGATGCTCTCGAAGGAGCATTGGGTAGGTGGTAACTTAACCTTTTTCGGACCTCCTTGACTAAGTACAAAAAAGGTTCACCTTTTCTTCTACGGAAGTTAATAGAGTTCTTTTGTGGTATGTTTTATACTTTTCCGGCCTCAGTACACTAAATTGAACGAAAAAGGACCCCCCTGGAGTCTTCTTTGGAGTTTTCAGACTCTCTAAACGTGAAAACACCAAGTGAGCATGTACTAGTTTGGGCTCATAAAATCCATGAATAAGTGACACTATCAAGCATTATTCCCTCTTCTCTTCAAGCTTGTCAAAAAATGAAGAGAGATTCGAGTTGACTTTCCCGGACTCGTTAAAATTTAACATGGAAGGTAAGGAAGAAGTTTTCTTCTGGTTCTCAATTAGTGGCGGCATGTCCTCCTTGAACATAGCACTCTCCGTTTTTTTCGATACTCATGTCTCAGTGTTCACTTTCAGTTTAGCTATTACTTCAAGTTTCTTACACCTCCTCTTGTCAGTTCTACCTAGGGAATCTGATAATGTCTCCTACATGACAGATAAGTCTAGTTGTACTATCTGTAAAGTTAAAAGCTGCCTTGGGCCATCTTTGTGTTGTGCTCACTGTTCAAGGACTTAACCCTGTGTCTAATCTATATCCTGATTCCATCATTGTCGTATCTGTTACTACTTGTGTCTCCCTTCCTTTACCCAGTTCCTAGTCACTCTTGTGATTTGTTGGAGGATCTATTGCCTTCCTTATCACAGTATGGTTCCGCATCAGCAATTCCTGACGACGAAGACCTAGATTTTTTATGATCGTACCTCAGGATTCACTTTCATTATTGGTGAATTCCTTTGCTTCAATTATCGATTATCACCTATTGATTGAAAATATGTTGAATCTACTCCATGTTCAACTTCAATAACATCTATTCACATGGCTAGGATTGTACTGGTTTTTTGAGATTGTTTATGAAGACCTTAGTTTCACATTCATGGACTAAGTTGCGCAAGATTATGTTGTGGTTACTTACACAGCTTCCAGATCTTTGAATATTCATCATTATTGTATATTATGGCTTCGATCCACCTTTGTAATATACGTGGTCTTGTACCTGTACTATATGATGTACTCAAATATTGTAAAGGAGCTAGTGTTCCAGTATATTGAACATAGAATCCTCTTATATGACTTTTTATATGACATTATTATGTATTTGTTTCAGGTACTACCTCTGCTCCATTGGACTTCTGAGTTCTCCAAAGATAATGATTATAATATATTTTGGTCATCGCTTCCCTCTGACCTCACACATTAGGGGGCATCTATTATCATCCCAAATGGCACTTCTCCGTCCGAGTGCCAACATTCCTTATGTTGGTACACAAAAGGACACTGTAAGATTGAAGTTTTCCTAAACATTATACATGGGCCTGACATGAGATACATTTATCCTTCAACCATCTTGCCATATTATTTTTCTAAGTGTTGATTGTCATATGTGACTATATTCATTGAAACTCGCGTGCGTACGCGACTATTCCTGTTGACAACTCGCGTACTGTACACGACTATCTCCATTACAACCCGCATACAGATCCATACGCGGGTTTCCTTTAAGCAACTCATGTGTCATACGCGGGTTGCCTATATTCATAGTCGTGTACATCTCCATTCGACATTAAAAAATATAAATCACGATTAATGGAGATTAGTTGGGCCCTAATCATTAACTACCCCAACCATCTCAACCTCCTCAACCTTCGAAACCACTCTATTTCCCAAAGTATAAATAGAGGCCTTGGGGAGGGTATTAAGGAATCAATTTTGGAGAGAAAAGTTATGCTGGTGTTATATCATCAGAAGTCTTGGAGCAGTAGAACTCAGAATCCTTTGGTTGCAGAGGAGTCCTTGTCTCAGGCATTGGGTTGTACACTTATCTCATTCACTGATTGTTAATAAAGAGAATTATTCTTCCAACATTGTGTTGAGTATCTTTCATGTATTATGGTTGATGAATATTTTGATTAAGCACTATATATATTGTTTGTCTAACCTGTCATATATACATGTATAAGATTGTACTTGGATAATTTTCTCTTTGCAGGTGAAGGAGGTGCATCCCTGAAAGCTTTGGAGACAAACAGAGCAGAAGAAGATTAAGCTTGGATCAACCGTTGGTAATCGGGTGAGTCCAATATTTCTTCCTATTTCCTTTATGTACTTAGCTAAAGCTAATCATCTGCAAGTTTTAGAAAAAAGCTGTTAACCCCAGACCCTAGGTTACAAGGGTGTTTATTCCTGAACAACAGGTACTTGTTCGGAAAGCACTTCCTCTGGACGATATGTTGTAGGATGTCTTTCCTTTATAATTACATGATTAATACATCAATTGATATAAGTTAATATATGAAATATTAAAATAATACATACATTTACCAAAGCAAAAAAATATAAAAAACTTTATAATGCTAAACTTACAAATGGATGATATTCATTCCCCCCCTCAGCATGTCCATGTTTCCTACAGTGTTTTGTGGTTGTTGTGATCAATATTCTTCTCCTCTTAAATTTTCTGCATTGACTACATGGACAATAACATTTCCCATCACCCCTTCTTTTCACTACATCCCACAGTCTAGCAAGAAATTGTTGATTTTGTTCATTTGGATCAGGAATATTTCTATTTGACATTTTGTCAAAAACTTCGTGAATTAAGACTATCAGAAATCTTAAAAAATCAAGGTCCACACATCACTATTTTCGCAAACAGTAAGTTTGTCGAAGAATAAAAACAATTCCGCAAACCGTCTCTCGAAGAATAAAATGATGTCCGCAAATAGTCCATCGAAATATAAAATAATTATGCAAATTTTCTGTTGAAGAATAAAACAATTTCTCAAACCATCCGTCAAGGAATAAATAATTTCCGCAAACCGTCTGTCGCTTCTATGGAATACATGTCGGAATGTTTCTATAATTTATATTTTTTCAAATTTAACTATCGTCGAATCTTCGACGATATTAACCTATTTACCGTTGCAAGAAAACCTTAATACTATTGCAAAAAATAGTTTAAATTCGTTGGAGATTCGACAATAATGTGCCACAAATCCAATGACAGTATGGTTGCTTAACCACAACAATAGTGTCGCAAATCCGACAACACTAGTGTCGAATTTTCGACAATTCTTTAAGACAACAAAAGAGATATGACAAAACAATACTTTTCATCAATGTAATCTGACAAAAAAGTACTTTTTGTTAGATGTCGTCGGATTTTGGGTTCAAATCCTATTGTGAAAGAGAGCATGATCATTCATGGAGTTGATCATTCCATCCAAAAATTACAAGAATCATAACATCCAATCCTTGGGTTTTGTCCAATCTGGACACTTTTGTCGTTGCCAACTTTCCAAAATAACTAGACACCAATAAGACCGAAAGAAGAGATGATCACTTTCCATATAGTGGATATACTCTTCACAGACTTGTCCTTATATCGAAACTGTTCTTTAATGGATAGTGAAGAGATATATTTCCAAACCTAGAATTCCTTACCTTTTAATATTTTCCAAGTGGACTTTGTCACGTGAGCTGAGCAAGCCACTAGGGTTCCTCACATGCGATTGAGAGGCTACAGCAACCAGCAATCATGAGTGCGCCAGGAGGTGGAGAGCCACCTCCCACCCCACTGTTCTCTGCTAGAGAGGCCTTTAGGCGCCTTATTGATCTGTTTGGAAAGAAGTCGACGGCTCCTTCAGTGCCGAAATGCATAAAGAATCTCGATGCTATACCAAAAATCGACCTACCAAAAGAACAATCCATAAAAATCACCCTAGCCTTAGCTGAAAGAGGTCTAGTCAGGAATTTTATGGGGTTGTGGCCTTTTGTAAGAACAACCGATGATTGGATTCAAAGAAACTGGAGGCCCCAACTCAAAAATAGCGTTGCCTGCTATGTAGTGGGATGGGGCTTCTTCATTTTCGAATTCATCTCTAAGGAAGATCGAGATCTAATCTTCAGAAGCGATCCATACTTCATGGGGACCCAAGGTCTATACCTCAACAAATGGACGCCATATTTTGATCCCACAGTAGCTGTCCCAAAAGAGGTCCCAATATGAGTCCGGCCACCCAACTTACCAATCCATTGCTAGAACTTTCAATCTCTCCAAAAGATTGGAAACGGGCCAGGTCGATTCATAGATAAAGCCGATCACAAAGCTCAATACACATGTGCAAGGATCTGTGTCGAATTCAATCTAGAAGCCAGGCTACTTGAAGCCGTAAAGCTCAAGGTGGGCGACTGGTACCTTTTCCAAAAGCTGGACTACAAGAAACTCTCGTTCAAATGCAGAAACTGTCACGAACATGGTCATTTCCAAAGAAATTGTCCAAAGGCCCAACCAGAAGACAAAGAGGAAGGAGAAGGTTGGTAGAAGGTCAAAAAGGGTAAAGCAACCACGAAACCTACTGAGAAGAAAAGTACAGGTCACCCTAAGAAACTCCATCCCAAACCAGCTAATAAGGATGCACCGAAAGAAGGATCAATCTCTTGGGAAAATGTTGAAACCGTAGAAGTGCAAGAGATTGAAGACACTTAAGAAAAGGAACCCAGAAAAACCGCAGATCCATCACCGCATGAAGAGACAGCTAAGGAGAAAGATGCAGAAGAAGAGCACATCAGCCTGGGATCGGAATCAGAGGGGGTCTCAAAAGATGGTGGAACCGAATCAAGTAGCTCCCAAGTTACACCAATAAAAAGAAAAAGGGGTCGAAAGACCAAGAAAAAAGAGAGAGGAAAAAACCTATTTATACGTGCTCCAAGGTTCCCAACATACACTCAAAGGAATGATAAGTACCAGATCTACAAAAAAGCTCGCCTCGGCTCCAAAAGGATCCACATCCTCCCAAGGTAAATAATGAAATACATCTCCTGGAATTTTAGAGGTCTAGGGAGCAATCTGAAAGAAGAAGCCTTAAAAGACATTGTGAGATTGTATAAACCCAAAGTTCTTCTCATCTAGAGACAAAGTTGGAGGACATTGTCCTCCTCTAAGCTAGTAATGTGTTTTGGAAAAAAGGTCAAGTGAAAGCAGTAAGTTCAAGAGGAGCATAAGGAGGAATTGTCACCCGCTGGGACACCTCCAACTTTGAGCTAACATCTGAAGAAAGCAACATGCATTGGATCTTTACCAAGCTTCTCCCTAAAGATTCAGGCCATCAAGTAATTTTGTTTAATTTATATGTTCCGATTTCGTTTTCGGAAAAAAGATCCTATTGGGATGCCTTAAAGTCCTTCCTTAGCATGCACAACCCAAAGAATGTAATCATTGCAGGAGATCTCAATCTAAATCTCACTGCCAATGAAAAAAAGGTGGTTTCCCTATCAGAGATCCAGCTAGAGAATGGGTGGAGGATATCATTCTAGATTGGGAGCTATAGGACATCAAGCCCACCCGGGGGAAATACACCTGGTCAAACAAGCTTTTGGGTCTTGGGCATATTGCAGCTCACCTGGACAGATTCATAATCCAGTCCTCTTTTCTAACCTTTGGTCTCTCGACCTCATCAAAAATATTTCCAAACTATGTCTCTGACCACAAGCCTATCCTCTTGGAACTTTCCTTAGATAAAAATTTAGGTCCAATCCCTTTCAAATTTATCCCCCTTTGGATCCAGCAAGACAGCTTCCAGGATATAGTCACCTCGGCTTGGAATAGACAAATTCAAGGTTCTCCCTTCTTTGTCTGGGAAGAAAAATTAAGAGGCCTAAAAAAAGATCTGAAATGTTGGGCTAAGTCTCTAAAATCCCCTTCTTTCAGGAGGATTGAGGTGCAAGAAGCCCTTGAGACTCACTAAATGGCCCTGGAGGAGTCTAAAGTTACCCACTCCTTGTTAACCACTGAAGATGACTTTCAAAAATATCTCCATAAAGAGTGCAAATTGGAAGAGGAATATTGGAGGGAAAAGTCCAAAAGCCTTTGGTTGTTAGCTGGAGACAAAAATACGAGCTACTTCCACAAACAAGACAAATCCCTCAAGTACTTCAAGGCTGTTAATGAAATACAACACCAAGAGCAAACAATTAAATACTTTCAAGGGATCAAGAAAGCTTTCCATTCCTTCTACAAGGATTTGTACACTGCCCCTGAAGAAATCCAATCAATGTAAACTCCTATCCTCTCGACCATATCCCCCAGCTCGTCTCTAAAGAGGAGAATATGAATCTAACAGCCTCGATCAGTTTGAAAGAGATTAAAAAATCACTGGATCTCATGGAGGCAGACAAGGCTCCCGGTCCTGATGGATTCACAACAAGATTTTTCAAAGCTTGTTGGGCAACCATTAAAGATGACTTGTTGAAAATGCTAAGGAAATCGCAAAGGTGTATCAAGATTGGTGGCAGCACCAACTTGGATTTCTTAGCCCTGATTCCAAAGAAGAAAGATGCTTGTAACTTCAGTATATTGCGACCAATTTCCCTTTGCAACATAAGCTAAAAAATAATCACCAAAGTAATAGCCTTAAGGCTCAAAAAAATCCTCCCTGCTATCATCCCAAAGAACCAAGGAGGTTTTATCAAAGGGTGCAAGATCCTAGACAATCTCGTACTGGTGCAAGAAGCCATTCATTCAAGTTTTCAGAGAAAAGAGAAAGGCATGGTTATCAAGTTAGATCTTGACAATGCCTTTGACAGAGCCCGGCACGATTTTCTGTTCATAGTCATGGAGAAATTCGGATTCTCCAAAAACTTCTCAAATTGGGTGAAAGCCTGCATCGCCTCTCCTTGGATCGCTCCTTTGGTGAATGGACTATCAACGAACTATTTTCAGGCCTCTCGAGGATTGAGACAAGGATGCCCCTTGTCTCCCCTCCTCTATGCCATCCAAGCTTCAGTGCTCAACTTCCAATTGGGCCACTGTCAGCAGATCCAGACTCACTGAAGCCTAAGAATGGCTCATAATGTTGAAGATATTAACCATGCACAATTCACAAATGACACTCTGCTTCTGGGAGGTGCAAGCATGAATACTGCAAGAAAATTCAAAGGGAGTTAGACATTTACAAAGAGGTTTCCGGAAGCAAGATAAACTATCAAAAAAGCACGATCTATGGGTGGAACTGCTCCAACAAGGAGATGGGGGAAATTACCAGAATTTTAGACATGGAAGGGATATTTTCCTAGGAGTCCTTTAAATACTTAGGAGTCCCAATCTTCAAAAACAACTCCAAATTTGCTCACTAGATGCCACTCCTGGACAAAGTGAAAGCCATAATTCAAGTGTGGGGAGCCAACTGGTTAAACATAGCAAGAAAGGTAGTGCTAATGAAGTCAGTTTTAATGAGCCTCCCCATCTATCAAAACTCAATGCTGTTGGCCCCCAAAACCTTCATCAGCAAATTGTATGGGTTGTTAAGAAGATTCCTATGGGAAGGAGGGAAACAAAACGAGAGAAAGCTTCATTTAGTAAATTGGGACAAAGTCAAAAATCCATTACTGGAAGGAGGCCTTCAAATTCGGGATATAGCCAGCCAAAACTTAGCATTGGGCTCCAAACTGCTGTGCAACATTGGCCCAGGTAAATCCTCCTGGAGTAAGCGAGTGTTGTGGAAGAAATACTTCCAAGGGAAGGGGACCAGATGTTTAGATCTACTGCCAAGAGTCCTCAAAGCGTCACCAATTTTCATGTTGTGTCGAAGAGAGCTGGAAATTTTCAAAGATAAGCTGTACTGGATCCCAGGAAATGGCATATCCATAAGAATATGGGACGATCAGATCCTTGGTTACCCACCTCTGAATCATCATAGAGAGCTGGAGAATATAAAAGAGTGGCTTCAGAATAGAAATCTCAACACCCTATGGGACATTTCCAGTTGGGGAGATGATGAAGAAAGAAGCTGGGAAGCTTGGGATCTAAGGGGTTGTCCCGAAAACCTTGAAAGAGAAGCCAGAAATATTATAGATCTACTCCAAGGGAAGTCTCCACTAAAGGCCTTAGCAAAATATAAAAGAGGTTGGGGCTCCACCTTCAGCAAGTATTCGGTTGCAGAAGGGTATTACACACTCCAAGCAATCCCGTATGCCCCACCTGACCCTGCACAATGGAAATCCATGTGGACCTTTACCTCCATTCCTAAGATTGATTTCTTCACGTGGACTCTGGCACATAGAAGTGTTCTAACCTGCGAAAATCTAAAGAGAAGGGGGTGGGAAGGCCCCTCGAGATTCCCCCTGTGCTTGGAAGAAGAAGAAAATACTGAGCATTTGTTCATACTCTGCCCATTTTCAAAAGAAACCTGGTGTGAAGTGCTGAAGTTGAGACCGGACAGAATTGAATTGCCAAACAATCTCCAGGATATGCTAAATAACTGGGCCTCTAGATCCCCGTTCTGCCTCAACAAAAAAAATCTTCTGAAGACCTGTTAGATTTGGATTCCAAAATTCATGTGCTGGAAAATTTGGCTTGAGAGGAATAACAAAATATTCAGAGATCAAAGGTGTAGTTACTCTAGGGTAGCGAATAAAGTCAAAGCCATGATGGGAGAAGATTTGGAAGCTAAAGCTTCGCTTAGAAATGCAAGGGATCTCGACATTGAAGAAGATCAGTGGCTGAATGAGCTAGTCCCAGATCACCAGCTCAGACTGACCCCAAAACCTTCGCTTCCTGATGCATGGGAAATTCGATTGGAAGAGCAATAATTCATCAAATGGAGATCGTCCTTCGAGGACCACTGCCTTTTCTTCGATGGAGCCTCCAAGGGAATCCTGGAGCAACTGGAGGAGGGGGAGTGATCATAAGTTCTAATGGAAGTAGAGCTGTTAGTTTTTCCTGGGGGCTAGGCCAGGAGACCAATAACAAAGAGGAGGCTCTCGCACTTTGGCAGGGTCTTAAACTAGCTCGAAGCAAAAATCTCCAGTCGTTAGTGGTCTTTGGATACTCGAGGATAATCATTTAGGCAGTAATCTCAAATTGTCGGCCGTCCTAGGTGCATCTTGCCTCCATACTCAAGAAAATCGATTTGCTGATCTCCAAGTTTCAAAATATCAGTTTCTTTCATGTTTTAAGGGGCCTAAATGTAATGGCAGATCTAAAAGCCAACAAAGGTACGCTCTTGGGAAAGAGCCTTCTGTCAATCGATGGGACCATCTCATCCTGCATCATTCCTTAACGCTAGTGGAGTATTTGTTCAGCTGGAACAATGAACTTCACGAGAATCGATGAGCCCTTCCCTGACAAAAGAATCAAATCCACCGCCTCATCTCATCTCATCAATTTTTGGACTAGCACCTGTCACGACAAAACGTCTCAAAGTAAGATCCCATAGCCATCATAATTACTGTCCCTTCCTCTCTGGATTGGAAAATACTCGTGAATACTTTGAAATTAAAAGAAGCACCGAATGAGCATCTCTTCATTCTGCAATGCACATATCTCTCTGAGGTCAAGCGATTGTCTCCCTTCCTCAAGGATGGCCTCGCTCAAATCTGGGCCCGTCACTGGTGGAGAGATTGGAAGAAAGAGGTTCACCTACTCCAAAGCTCCGGCCACAAATGATGATGAGGACTAAGCTGCTGGAACTCCTCCATCTCATACTCTTTTTATCTGTTGCAAGCATGTTCCCTTCGGAATCTAATATGCATAACACTCTGTCAATAAACGAGTTGTCTTCCACCAAGAATTCTGCTACATTGCCTGATTATCAAAACTCTTTCAACAAGTGTATGAATGAGATGAAGTCTCTGTATGTTAAAGTACCCGGCAACTGTTTTTCCGGCCTATAAATTTAAAAAAACATAACCGTTATTTTCTAAAAAAAATATTTTCCAAGTGCATTTGGATGCTAGATCTTTGGAAAAACAAGGTATATCTTTGATACCCCAACTACCAAGAGATTTAGGGAGTGATATCCGTTTGCAAGAAACCCAAGGGAAAGCAGATACAGATTCATTACCACCCCAAAGAAAATTTATGCAAAGCTTCCTAATCTTGTGGAGAATGCCTGTTGTAAGATATGATAAAGAGATCCAGAAGACAGGGATAGATTCGATGATGGAATTGATCATGACCAATCTACCCCCACAGGAGAGCCATTTGTTACACCATAAATTAAGTATCTTCTCATTCCAAACAATCATTCATGCCCAGTCCTTACAAATGTAGTCATTTGGCTTGATATTGAATCCCAATTACTTGAGTCATATAGAGATGTTAACCATGGAGAAACCAAACTTATATGGGTTCCATATAACCTCCCGAGGGTTTGTATTCATAAATGATATGGAGGATTTCAATGCATTACAAACCATGTGAGTGGCAATGGATAAGATCCTCATAATCTATTTAAGTAGAAGAGCATCCATGTGAGTACAATCAGTGAAAAGTAACATGTCATCAACGAAAAGTAAGTGGGAGACAAAGACATTACCGCCAAATTGAAAGCCTTTGTATGTTTCGGGGGATACAGCTTTGTTGATCATTTTGTTGAGCCCATCCATTATCAGTATAAAGATGAGTGGAGCAAGCGGGCAACCCTGACGAAGACCCCGCCCATGTCTGAAGAATTTAGCAGATGATCCATTAATAAGAACCGAGAAGGAGGCCAAATGAATGGTAGCAAGAATCCAGTTAATCACAGATAACTCAAATCCAATCTGCACTAAGATCAGTCTGATATGGGTCCAGTTTCCACGAATGTATGCCTTTGATAGGTTTACTTTGATTATGACCGCAAGAGTATTCTTTGATTTGGAAGAATGAAGGATCTCTTGCGCAATAGCTATGGGGTCGTGGATTTGTCTTTTTGCAAGGAAACCAAATTGTTCATCGCAAATATTTTTAGATAATATACTATTTACCATGTTTGCAATAACCCTTGCAATGATCTTGTATACAGCGTTGCAGAGTGAAATGGGACAGTAGTCGATATCGGTGGCTTTGTCCTTCTTCGGAATGAGAGCAAGAAATATACCGTTGAAAGAGCCAAGTATCCTGCCCCTGACTCTGGATTCTTCAGTCACAACCATAAGGTTGTCTTCTAATATGTCCATGAAACCCAAATAGAATTCAATGGGGAATCCATTAGTACCCAGACTTTAATCAGCTTTCATGGGTGTATAGCAGCTTTCAATTCACTCAATCTAACATGTTCTTTCATAGATTCATTTTGTTCCTCAGTGACAAAAGAGGGATAAAATGCTATAAGATTCATCATATCACATGCATTGATAGTGTTGTCCTCTTCGAATATCGATGAGAAGTGATTGGTACTAACAACGACAAGTTCTTCAAAACCAGATACTAGTTGACCCTCACCATTATCCAATTGCCAGATAGTATTGTTGCTAACTATGTTTCTGTTAAAATTGTTAAGTTAAAGACTATATATATATATATTTATTTATTTATTTATTTATTTATTTATTTATACACATATACATATACATACATATTCAATTATACAAATATGATGTATATCATTCACTTTATTTGAGGTACATGGTTGTGAGAGCCATAAAACTTTACCAGTAAAATCTATTGTTTTTTCTTTAGTATATTTTATATCATAAACTTCCTTCCAACCACTCTATGAAGATGTGAGTGAAGTGACTTAATTAACTTATAAAAATGTAATTTTATGTAAAGTTTTAATACCTATTTAATTAGGAGTAGTCTAACGGGTCGACGATTTCGCCCGGCGTTAGACTACTCCGTCTACCCACACTGTTAACTTTTCGGTCGGTGATCTCGTCTTCCCGAGTCCATCACATCCATCCAGCCAAAGGTCCCACATAAATCTTCTTTTACACTACTACCATAATGAGTGGCGATGACTTGCAAACCCAGGTTTTACTTCACATTTTTCATACTTCTAAATAATTTGAATGATACATTTTTCATATATTCTGATCTCTTATATTTTCTGCCAGACCAGTGGGAGAGGGATCCAAGTGGATCGGACGTGATGGCCTGTCTGAAGCTCAAAAGCGCCTCCACATCTGTTTTCTCGCGATCAGCTTCGTGAAGCAGATAACGCCCAGAAGTTAATCTAACTGAGGGAGCATTCAGATAATGATCCTCACGAGGATCGGTAGGGGAATATGTCTTCACAGTAGAGAAATTAAAAGGCATTGCTACGCCAATGATCGCAAAACACAGTACAAACATAATAATTTTAAGATCCATTTCTCACTCTCTGGACAGGTCTGCATATGCCTGATTTAATCCCTGTACTATCTATGAAGTGTTAAGTTGAAGGTTTAAGTCGTGTCGATTATGGTGTGAGTATGGTACAAAACTTCTAGCCCGAAAGCTATTCCCGGAAGGCAGAATTTCCTTCCATTTGTTCAATGGTTGGAAAAAAGTAATAAACTTCCTTAATAGGAATAAATAAAAAATAGAGCTCAGAACTGTAT
>LPNX010136326.1:19158-129817 GCA_001517045.1 Pseudotsuga menziesii | reverse complement strand
GTCAATTTCTTGCCGTGAAGGTGAATCCAATTTCTGGAATTTCTGCCCCACAAAATCAAGTCGATATCTTGTTATAAATATATTCATAGAGGCGAACACAATTAACAGAGGCTTAGGCTTTGAAAGACGTTGAAGCCAGAGAGTGAGAAATGGATCTTAAAATTATTATGTTTGTACTGTGTTTTGCGATCATTGGCGTAGCAATGCCTTTTAATTTCTCTACCGTGAAGACATATTCCCCTACTGATCCTCGTGAGGATCATTATCTGAATGCTCCCTCCGTTAGATTAACTGCTGGACGTTATCTGCTTCACGAAGCTGATCGCGAGAAAACATATGTGGAGGCTCTTTTGAGCTTTAGACAGGCCATCACGTCCGATCCACTTGAATCCCTCTCCCACTGGTCTGGCAGAAAATATAAGAGCTCAGAAGATATGAAAAATGTATCATTCAAATTATTTAGAAGTATGAAAAATGTGAAGTAAAACCCGGGTTTGCAAGTCATCGCCATTCATTATGGGAGTAGTCTAGAAGAATATTTATGTGGGACCCTTGGCTGGATGGATGTGATGGACTCGAGAAGACAAGATCACCGACCGAAAAGTTAACCGCGTGGGTAGACGGAGTAGTCTAACGCCGGGCGAAATCGTCGACCCGTTAAACTACTCCATTTAATTAGAGTTAATTATATTCTATAGAATTAAAGGGCAAATGAAGATACTATACCTCCCTTCTTAATGATATTGTCTCCTCGGTGCCATTCATAAAGATTTATGTACTCAATTGGAATGAGTACAATCATCAAATTCTACTTATGACTTATACTTTACTTCCACATTTATTAAACTTGTATGACCACTTTTTTTCTTTTTCTGTTATATATATATATACTTCCTCCCTTTTCACTTTATTGTGTTCTTATGAAGACTGGTAAAATCTATACCTTTCCGTAGGTAGTTTTGAGTTGATTTTTTTTAGATAGCAAGGAAATAGATACAAGGTAAGGTTTTTATTACATTGAGATTTGTTATTTAAAATGGAAAGAATTACAATAATAAAAACGAAAAAAAAATTATGTCGACTTTAAATTCATAATTAAATAGTTAAGAAATATATTATATATTTGTAAAAAATTAAGAGAAGTTAAGTGAGTAATTCATTTTGGTTGAGTAATATTTATAACAATAAACTTAAATTAAGATAAAGAATTACAAAAATGATATCAATATTTAGGTTTAAATTATTAAGGGTCAATTTTGTTGTGTATCCCCTAGTATTAGGTAATATATGTATTGCTCATGACTCTTCAATTTTTTCACAAATGTATATTAATTTTAGTGTTTTTATTTACCAAATATATATATATATATATATATATATATATATGAAATTATAATTATGAGGTGAATCCTCTCATAATTAGCTACTCCAAAAGAATGATCACACAGATTAGATACAACAATTAACACCTAATAATATGACCATATACTTGCAGGAGTTGATATTAGCTAGTCAAGTCGCAGTCTAGCAATATATCAATGAAAGTTTATTACAATTAACCTATATTTGATTCTCAACAATCTCTTCATTACTCCCAATGAATGTAGGAAGGATCTACTAGAGAATCTCTAAAGTAATAAGTGCCAAAAATTGAACCCTCCACTTCTTTTTAATCATAGATACAAACTCATAGATTTATAATGTCTTCTTAAAAATTACAACATAGAAGGATACAAATATTGTCTGTAAACTTTATCTGAGGGCCTTAAAAATAAAGATAATGCACCTATCCAAGATTTCTACTTTTGAATCTAAGTAATTCATGCTTAGAACTAAATCTATCTATAGATTTAGAAGATGGCCTTAAAAATAAAGATAATGCACCTATCCCAGATGTGTACTTTTGAATATATGTACTCCATGTTTAGAACTAAATTTATCTATAGATTTAGAAGACATAAATTTATAAGAAAGGCAAAAGAAACATACTTTTATGAAATATGTATTAATGTTTGTTTATTAAGATAGTAATGCAATATAAATAAATAATTATATTTAACTATGTTGATTGAGGGACATGTATATATAAAATAATCACTAATGATTTTATCACTATGCTCTAGTAATTCATTGTATTAAAGAAAACTTTTCCATTTTATCATATAACTTTTCATAGGTATCTACAAACCAAAATTGGGAATCTATGATAGATGATGAGGGAGAGGATGTAAACTAAAATTACTTATTCTTTTATAAAATAATTATAACAAACAAAAATTGCTATCCTTCTTTTCATCTTCTCTAAAGGTTGAATTTGTTGCAAGTCATCATTCATATTTCAATGTATCCCTTCTAACTGTAATATTTGTTTCACCATCTTAATGCTTAACATGTTTATTTGGACTACTACGTAGCATGTTATAAGAGGTAAGTGATTTGATTTTCTAACTCTTCTCTTACAATTTAAAATTGGAGATTTGTGCTTATTGAGTTTTCTCATATGTTGGATGGTAAACAATTGTTGGTACAAATTTAGATGAATGAATATGTTATCTTAAGTTAAATTCTTTATGACTTAAAATGAAACATTTCTCTCCAAACACAAAAGGTAAATGCACATTTATTTAAAAATAGTTAAAAACATGATATACAAAATTATTTTTTCAATAAAAATTGTCTAAAACTATATATTACACTTCATTAAGAAAAACTTAATTACATTAAGTCTAAATATTAAATTATAAAACATAATCTAAAATCAAAAAATAAACTTAATTACATTAAGTCTAAGTATTAGATTATAAAAAAAATCTAAAATCAAAATAATTAAAATAATGTTTCTTAGTCGTGAAAATTTGAATAAAAACTAGTTTAAATCTCACTTAAAATTCAACTCTCTCACACCCAAAAAAAAACCAGTGTTTATGTTGAAAAACCTGTATTCAAAATAATAATAAAACCATTGTAATGTGCACATGATATCCAACTTCTATTTTACTGTCCACTGCCTTAAAATAATTAATTTTTAATATATGATGATCATATTTTTACCCCCCAAACCCCACCTATCATATGTCCTCAATGCATATTATAAAGGTAATAACCTCAATTAAGAGGGCCCACACAGTAAACAAGCAATTTTTGTACTAAAGCCAAGGAATATATCACATAAACTTGTAATTGTGTGTTTTAATGACAACAGTTAGATTGCCAAAGTTTTTTGTGCATGTCTACTTGTCTCTCATGATTATTAAAAGTTTTTTTTTAATTATGTCTACTTGTCTCATGATTAATGTTGATATGGGATTATTGCTTTTTTTTAGTATTAGTATGTTTACTTAATCAAGAATTTGTAAATGTTAACTCCATATCAACATAACATTAACGTGGTATAAATATTCACTTTAGTGTGGCATGGAGAAGAGATTTAAGTTTTATATGCTTTTTTTAAATAGAAAAAAAATCATTCCTTGATATTCAATTGAATTAAAGGTAACTTAGTCAAAGTTTAGGATATCCTGCAGTAATCCTCTTACGAGAACTAACCAAATATATACAAATAAAGTCAAACAGACAAAACCATCACCCCCTCTATCATCCTTTTACATTTTGTCATCCAAGCCACTAAAATAAAACTAAAAGAAAAGTAGTAAAAAAGACTACCAGCTAATTGTCCACAAACAATCAATACAAAAAGGCATTGAGGAATCCTTCATTGATTTTCAAATTGTCTTTGAATTCCTCATATGCTAGATATCCCTCCTTTAACAAAAGGACTTCCTTCGATAGACGATCCACCAATAAGTCTTAAGTCTTACATGTCTATGATGCAAGAGGATACACTAGCAATTAGGCATGCAGTGATTCCTTGTAGAATTATTACATGCATACTCAAACTTAGCCACTCAATATTTTAATATGTTTAATGAATTATTTACCCTCGACACCTTGTTGAAATAATGTAACTTCGAAGAATATTCTACTTGTACTTTGCATTCTTGTTATTCGTCCTTCGAGAGATGTCACTGATGTAAAGGTCATGTAAAATTCATGAGGTAAACCCTCCGTTGCAAGTTGGGTCTATAGTACCCAAAAAAGAATAATATAATTATTATTGTGAATTTACCTAGGTATGTCAGCCTTGACAATTGAATAGGTCGGCCCAGTTAGGGTAAAATGCCAGTTGGAAGATTAGTATAAATAGTGAGGCACCCTCCCTCATTTATACACACTCACTCACACATGTATTACACAAGAGAGAGAGAAGGAAGAATAGAGAAGGAGGAGGGCAAGTGTCTTTGGTGTTTTGGCTCTTGTGCTTAGGCTTTGCTCTCTCTCTCTCTCTCTCTCTCTCTCTCTCTCTCTCTCTCTCTCTCTCTCTCTCTCTCTCTCTCTCTCATGAGACCTTGTTCTTTGGTCATTGCATCCTGGTAGTCTATATAGAGGAAGTTTTGTTGGGTTTTTTCCTTTTGAGTTTCCCAGGGTAAATTGTTGTGTACCTTGCGATTATGTTTCTTTCAGTGATCCTATTTATGTTGTTTTTGTGAAAATGTATTAAATACTTATGAAGTTGGGACTTAATCTATAGAAGCATATAAAACTTAACATGGTAATAGAGCTAGCCTGAAAGAGCATCTTTCACTAGGTAAACCTCTCTCTCCTTCTCCGGACAAGAAAATTAGGGATTTCTACAAAAGAGGAATTTTTTAGTGCAAGTGACATAGGGAAGTGTGCCCCTCCTAGGTGCATCTTTTGGCACCAAGATCAAAGTTTTTCAGTGGGAATATCCTTTAGAAAGTCAAGCCCTAGTTTCGCTTGGAACCAGAAAACCAAAAATCCTGAACTAGAACCAGAAACTACAGCCCAGAATGTTGTAAGTCCATTTTCAAGGGTTAGATTTTGGATTCTTTAGAAACTAACTTTACCAGCATACTTGCCTTAGTCAAGAGCATATTTTGGTAAGTACAGTTTTCATTTCTGAGAAATTTCAATTTCTATCATTTTATGGTCTCCGCGACAAGATGTCGCCAAGCACTAAGCTTGATGACAAGTTGGAAGGCATAGAAAACTTATGTGCTTAGAAATATAGAATAGGATTCATTCGAGAAGAGAATTATCTTGCAATTTTTATCAAGGAAGTTGTGTTGGATCCCAAAGAAGATGAATCAAAGTAAAAGTACAAGAAAGACATGATTAGAGCCAAGAGGATCATAACATATTCTATCAAGGATCACTTGATTCCTCACGTATCCTCCAAGGATACACCTAATGAGATGTTTGATACCCTATCAAGAATGTATGAAGGAAGAAACATCAACCAAAAAATGTATTTGACAGCCCGACTCAAAAGTAAAAAGATGAGCAAGGGTGAATCTATCCAAAAATACTTCACATGGGTCTCTCAATTCAAACAACAACTAGAAGCAATTGAAGACAAGATTGATGAATTTGAACTAGTAATGACCGCTCTTAATGGTCTTACTATACCATGGGACTCCTACATCCATACAATCTATGGAAGGAAGGAAAGCCTACAATTTGATGTCCTGTGGGAAGAATGTGTTCAAAGAGGAAGCTAGAGTAGCTAACATAGAAGCACTACTTAGAGATGATGACCATGCTCTAGCTACTTGCACTAAAGAAGGAAAGGAAAACATCATTTCAAGAAGGAAACTCATAAGGAGTCTTATCCTCCTAAGAAGTTTCAAAAGAACATAAAGGGATATTGCAAGAAGAAGGATTTCTCCTCTTATCATTGTTACCATTGTGATAAGATAGGACACATTGCCATAAATTGTCCAAAAAAGAAAGAAGAATATAAGAGGAAGAATAACAAAAGGCATCATGCTAACTTAGTTGAAGAAGAAAAAGAACCTCCCAAGAAGTTAGAAAAAGAAGAAGTTGAAGAATATGTTTTATAGATGGTGAAGATCTCTAGAAGATGTATGTGTCATTGGGACAGAAGAAGATAGCCTATATAAATTAAAAGGTCACTTAGAAGCAACCTTGATTCATGATACTACAAATCCATGTGAACTATGGCATAGAAGGATTGCTCACATAAACTACAAAGCATTACCAGATGTGAGCAAGGTAGTTACAAGTCTACCAGATCTAAAGATTGATCATGAAGGATTATGTAAAGGATGTGCAAAGAGAAAGAACATAAAGAATCCATTTCCGAAGAACGACACCAAGTCAAAAGGAATATTAGAACTTATTCACTCCGATGTATGTGGTCCAATGCACTCAACATCTTTAAGTGGGTGTGTATATTATGTAACATTCATTGATGATTACTCTCGCAGGACTTGGGTTTACTTTTTTAAATCAAAAGATGAAGTGTTTTGAAATTTCAAGGAATTCAAAGCCTTGGTAGAGAATCGTGTTGATTAAATTGACATTGTTGGCAACACATATCAGCACAAAACCATACAGTTTGCAGTTGTTTCTTTTAAATAGAGAACGACGGGGAACCGATTCATGAAGTAAAAGTGCACAAGAGATAGAGGTCTGAAAATCCAAAGTAAATGTTCTGCAAGGATCATAGATCGACGGACGAGAAGGAAGCTGCAAGAACTCAACCGCTCACATAGTGTTCCGCAGGAGAAAGTGTTCAGAGTTTAATTGCCTGAACGGATGAGGAGTTAACAACAAAGGTTAAATTTCACCGTAGATCGTGGATCTGACGGCCAACAGAGACTGCGGAAGGACCACTTGCAGATTTAATGGTTGTAAGGAGTTGTGGAAGACAATTTGTGGAAGCCTGTTTCGAAAAAGTTGGAAGGCAGCCCCGCAACCCGGAACCCGTAATTGCGGAAGGAAGGAGTTCCCACAGATTGTGGAAAGGGAAATTACAGAAAGATCGTTATGGAAGGTTAATTGCGGAAAGAGGTTGTGAAAGTGCACCCACAATTGTGGAAGGAATCCACGCGCTCAAATTGCAGAAAGACGATTTATGGAAAGATAAATGTAGAAAGGTCGTTGCGGAAAGGTAATTACGGAAGGATTTTTGTTCGACACTCTAAAATCGTGCAAGAAATTTCTAAAGAGTCACGATGAAGATACGTGTCTGTTAGATGAAGAGGCACATATGAGGGGATATAAGCAAAGATGTAAACCTTCATACAAGCATCTATGTACATTCAATTGGAAGATCTAAAGGTGTACAAAATTCAGAGATCAAATTATCATAAGAGGGAGGTTGGGAGGTGCAAGGATGGGTTGCAAGCTTGTAGGGGGGCGTAGCCTCCTTCCAGTTGTTGTTGGTAAACATGGTGTTGGTGCATCCTTCAGTTGTAGCTGAAAAACTTGGGTGTTGGTGCATCCAGCAAGTTGGTGCTTCCAAACTATTTTTAAATATAAATTTGCAGTAATAGGAAGTATTTGTGGTTTCCCCAATTGGGG
The DNA here is from genome assembly GCA_001517045.1 of Pseudotsuga menziesii. NCBI lineage: Eukaryota > Viridiplantae > Streptophyta > Pinopsida > Pinales > Pinaceae > Pseudotsuga > Pseudotsuga menziesii. Next base: position 122,410 of record LPNX010136326.1, on the reverse strand, counting down.
TTCCACGATAATATTGTGTGTTCTGTGTTCATTGTTGATTTTGGATGGATTATCCAGAACATTCTTTGCCAAAGTGATGCATTGCAAAACAACAAAGGAGATATGGTACAAATTGCAGACCATCTATGAAGGAGACACCAAGGTAAAAAGGGCCATACTCCAGACTTTTAAAACTCAATTTGAAAGTCTAAAAATGAAGGAAGAAGAAAACATTTCAGAATACTTTGAGAGAATTGATGAAATCGTTAATGCAATTCAATGGATAGGAGCATAATTGAAAGAAAAGGAAATAGTTGAAAAAGTACTAAGATCACTTCCAATGATTTACAATCCAAATATTTCCACTCTAGAAGATGGAGAAGATCTTGACAAACTCACCATGGAAGAACTATATGGGATCCTCATAGCTTATGAAATGAGGATTGGACAAGATCATTCTCAAAAGAAGGAAGTAACTTTTAAAGCATCTAAGGTAGCTAAGAAATCTAAAACAAAGATTCAATCATAATATTTTTATGATGAAGAATCACTTCTTGTTAAAAATCTTAAGAGAGGTACTGGTAAGTACAAAGGGAAATTACCCTTAAAAAATTTTAATTGTGGAGGGATTGGTCACTTTGCTTCCAAATTCCCTTATCCCAAACAAGATGATGATGATGAGTGCCCTGAATATTCAAAGAAGAACAAAAGGATTTTTAAGAAGAAAAACAAAAAGAAGATATTTTATTCCATGGATGATAACTGCTCAAATGAGTCTAGTGAAGATGAAGATGTTGAAGTCCTATTCATGGGAATAGAGAGAAAAATCCCTGAAGAAGAAGTAGAAGGTGTGGTAGATCTTGAAGCAAAACTTGTAAGTTCTCTTGAAGAATTAGGGAAGTATAAAAGGATGTACAAAAAATAAAATAAAAATCATATGACATAATTTGAGGAGAAAAACAATGATGCATAAATAATTATTGTTGACTTAAAAAATCAGCTTCAAGAATCCAAAAAGGGTGAAAACAATCTAGAACAACAACTCAAGAAAAGAGAGCAAGAATTAGAAAGGTTCGAAGTTGAATTGAACTTGCTTAGAAAGAAGACAAATGAATAATGCTTTCAATCAAAGTTTAAGGGGAGTTCAAAAACTCTGTATGACATCCTAAGTTGTCAAAGATCATTTAGTAACAAACCTGGACTAGGTTATGGCAAAGGAAAGAAGACAGAACAATCCTCTTTCATAAATAAAGAAGGAAATAAAAGAAGTTATGCGGATGCACTTATGAGACCAGTTGTAAAGGAATACAATAAAAAATTGTCTCTCTCAAAATGAAAGCAGGTGTTACGGAGAGAAACTTCTTATGGCTTGGGGTGTACCAAAACAGACAACTTTGACACTATAAATCAATCTTTCCCAATATGCAAGAGAAACCAAACGTCTAACACTAAGGGATACCGAATCGTACCTTGTTCTGTACGGTTGAAGTATATCCCTTTTGAGCTTTCCAATTCACACTTGTATTAGCAATTCACTCTCAACAATAGCAAACAAGACAAGCATGCTATATATTAGTGTGTTAGACCTACTCTAGCATATATATTCAATAATGCATAAACAATTAAAAACATCCATGGATTCAATATTCATATTCAATTGCAAATAATTGGACAAGAAAATATATTTCTATTAATAAAATTAGAGATTAAAATAGTGACAACCTCTACCGGCACGTCTACGAACCGGAGAAACCGAGTCCTCCACCTGGGCCTCCACCACCTCAATCCTCTCGATAGCAAGCTCACAAGCAAAGACAAGCTTGGAAAGAACACAAAGTGCTCCAAAGGGACAAAGGGATGCAGACTCAAGTATATGCAAACTGTGGCAACAATGGACTATAGTTTACTTGCTCTTCAATTCCTCCTCTTCAATGTATCCAAGGGGTTCGTTATATAGCACTCCAAAAGGGTAATGGAGGGTCGAATCCGAGCATTCTCAAGGCATTTGGAAGGCCAAGAGTCAAGTTATTCGAACTCCTATGAGGAAAACTCCAAAAATATTTGGACTTATGCACACATCACGATGTACGCAGGTTTGAGGTCAAAAGTCGCATGTACACGCGAGTATGGGATTAAAATTCGTGTACAACAATAAACAAGGGTTTTTTAGGGATGGTCTTGGAACATCAAAGGATAATATGAGTCCATGGGGTCTAAAGAGTCTGTAGAGGGACAGGGAAGGACATAAATATGTGATCAACCATGTGTGGTAAAATCAGCTATAACAGCAGGACAGATAATGTGTCAAGCAAACATGAACAACTCTTTTTGGGAAATTGGTATGCTTGTAACAATTTTGGACATTAAGCTAGAAATTGTAAACTAATGGTTCCTATTGGGAAATGCATTACATCACAATCTCGTTTCTATAAGAAGAGTGTCACTAGATGCAATCCAAAAGGAAGAAACTATAATTATTTTGCTCCTTTACATAGTTATAGTATAGAATGTTACAAATGTGGTAATGAAGGACACATTGCTAGAAATTATAAACCAGTGATTCCTATGGAGAATGACACCACAAAATCTCAAGGCAATGAGGAGAGGAAGGTTTGGAAGAAGAAGGATGATGTCGAATGTTCAATAGCTCTATGTGCAACAGAAAAACAAAATCTATGGCATGTGGACAGTGGATGCTCAAAACACATGACAGGAGACCCAAATAAGTTTATAAGCCTAAAAAGAAATAAAAAAAGGAAAAGTCACTTTTGGAGATAATCTATCCTCTAAAATAATTAGGAAGGGTACAGTGGCTCTTAGAGACAAGATGAAAGCTTAAAATGTTTTGCTTGTAAAGAACTTAAAACCTAATCTTTTAAGTTTGAGCCAAACATGTGATCAAGGACACATATGTATATTTGATTCCAAGAAGTGTGAAATCAGAAGAAAAGATTTAGGAAAACTTGTTGGGACTACTGTGAGAACTCCAAGAAATGTGTATATTCTAGAAAATGAATAACAATGTTATATGAGCCAAATTGATGAAAGTTTTCTATGGCATAGAAGGACGGGGCACTTGAACTTTGGCGATCTTGTAAAAGTTAGTAAGAAGGGAGTTGTAAGGAATTTGTCAAAGATCGTAAAACAACCAAATCATGTTTATAGACACTGTCTTCATAGGAAGCAAACAAGAACAAGCTTCAAGGTGAAAAAGCATACAACCTCTTAGCCATTAGAAATAATTCACATTGATCTTTGTGGACCAACAAGGACTAAAATCTTTCATGGTGAACAATACTTTATGTTATTAATCAATGATTATACAAGGATGACTTCGGTGGCATTTCTTAAAGAAAAATCAGAAGCCTTTATGAAGTTCAAATCCTTCAAATCACTTGTTTAAAATGAAGCAAATATCAAGATTAAATGTCTAAGATCATATAATGGTGGTGAGTTCACCTCAAATAAATTCAATGAGTTTTGTGAAACTCGTGGAATCAAGAGGGTAGTTTTCAACAGCAAAAACTCCTCAACAAAATGGAGTTGTTGAGAGAAGAACATAACATTCCAAGAAGCAGCTAGAACTATGATTAATGAAGCAAAACTTCCTGATGGCTATTGGAGAGAAGTAGTATATATACAACTGTCTATGTATAAAATAGAGAACAACTCAGAGTGAATAGTGACAAGACTCCTTATGAGTTATGGTTTGGAAGACCAGCTTCAGTTAAATATTTTAGAAATTTTGGAAGTAAATGCTACATAAAAAGAGATGATGATAATATCGGGAAGTTTGACTCTAGAACATATGAAGGCATATTTCTTGGACATTCTTCCACCAAAAGGGAATATAGATGTTATAATCTAAGGTTGCACAAGATCATAGAAAGTGCAAATGTAATTGTTGATGATACTAAACCAAGAAGAATACAAATCCAAGAAAGTGTGGATGTTGAAGAAACCGATGATGAATGAATAGATGAAAAACAAAAAGAATAAAGTTCACAAGAAGAGCATGTTTTTTAAGAAGAAGAAGAAGAAGATGAAAAAGTAGAGTAAGAAGAACCACATCAAAATGAGAATGAAGACTCTCCAAGATCAGACACAAAGACACCATCTAGGCGGGTTCATAGGAATCGTCCTGAAAGTCAAATAGCTGGTGACAAAGATTCAGGAGTTAAAACAAGAAGAAAAATATTTTATGATAAATAACAAGCACTACTTTCGATAGTAGAACCCAAAACATTTAAAGAAGCTTGCAAAAGTGAGGATTGGATCAATGCTATGAATGATGAACTTGATCAAATAGAGAATAACTAAACCTGGGAACTTGTCCCAAGAACTAAGGGCATGAATGTTATTGGAACGAAATGGATTTTTAAAAACAAGTTCAATGAGCATGGCCATGTGACAAGAAACAAGGCTAGATTAATATGCAAGGGATATGCTCAAGTAGAAGGTGTTGACTCTGAAGAAACTTTTGCACTTGTGGCAAGACTTGAATCCATTAGGATGTTTTTAGCTTTTGAATGCTACAATAACTTTAAAGTGTATCAAATGGATGTAAAATCTGCATTTCCTAATGGAGAACTTGAAGAATAAGTCTATGTTGAGCAGCCTGGAGGTTTTATCTTATTAGAAAATAGAAATTATGTTTGCAAACTTAAGAAGGCACTCTATGGCCTTAAACAAGATCCAAGAGCATGGTTCTCAAGACTTGACAAGTATTTTAAATAGCAAGGATATATAAGAGGGGCCACTAACAGTAATTTATACATAAAGTTTGAAAACAAAAATATGATCATTGGTGTAGTCTACATAGACGATATCATATTTGGAAGTGATATACAAATTCTGAGTGTAAACTTTGCTTTAGAAATTAGGAAGTAATTTGAAATGTCAATGTTAGGAGAACTAACATTCTTTCTAGGTTTACAAGTATCTCAATCAGAAAAAGGGATTTTCATCTCTCAAACTAAGTATAGCAAAGAGATGTTGAAAAAGTTCAAAATGGAAGAACCCAAACTTGTTAGTACTCCTATGGTCACTAGTTGTAAATTGAGCAAGGATGATGAATCTCTAGAAGTAGATCATACTATGTATAGGTCAATGATTGGTAGTTTATTATATGTAACAGCTACAAGATCAGATGTATTGCAGGTTGTAGGTTTGGTTGCCATATTCCAATCAACCCCAAAAGAAACACATGGGGTTGTAGTACCAAAGAATTCTTACATATCTAGAAGGTACTTTGGATTATGGATTATGGTATCCAAAAAGAAATAACTTCATATTAAGGGCATTCACTTATGTAAATTGGGCAGGAAGTATTGAAGACAGAAAAAACACTAGTGGAGCAACATTCTACTTAGGAGATTGCTCGGTGTCATGGCTAAGAAAAAATAAGTCTTCCATTTCATTGTCTACAACAAAAGACAAGTATATTGTTGTTGCATCATGTTGTACACAAGTCATTTCGATGAAGAAAATATTGGAAGATTTACTTCTGTGATTATGAGGACCCCATTGTTATACACTGTGATTATACAAGTGTTATAAACATATCCAAAATTCTTGTTATGCATTCTGTTTGTGCCAGAAATTGTTTCTAAGGCTAGAGAAACAAGCCAACACACACTCAAATATAAAACTCAATAAAATCAAGGTTTAGGGTTTCTGCAATGTGTTTTTGGTTGTGAACTTTGAAAACAGTCAGGGAATACATTCATAAGTAAGGAAACTACTAAATCATAAGCAATAAAAGATGAAGATGCATGATATATATAACAAGATCCAATCAGAAACAGCATTGAGGTTCATACATAAATAACAGGCATTACCAGCAAACACACATTAACCAGCAATGAATCTGTCAATTTAAACAACTAGACAAGAAGAAAAATGAAGCCAATACAAACAATTGAAGGATAAAAGTCATAAATATCTCATAGTTTCATCAACCACTGCATACAAGAGCTATGTACCTTACTCATAAACAAGTCTGAAAACCAACTGAGCTTCAAGACCTCCTGGAAGCTCCCAAAAATCGAACCCCCAAAATGTCTTTCTAACTCCTCTAAATAGTAATCTTCTACAAAATCAGTTAGGTCACTAACCCTAACTGTCTCCATCGACTTACTAAGGTAAAGTAAAAATTACATTTTTACAAAATTACAAAATTGCTAAAAATAGCAAATCATTAACAAGAAATGTTTATTAAACAGATACACTAATTAAAGCATAACTGATTCAAAGCTCCTTCGTTGCTTCAGCAAGTAGTGCTATACCATATAGGTTTTGAGACCTCCTCTTTGCTCTTTTATGTTTCTTTTCCATATCAGCTATCTTTTTCTGAAGGTCTTCATTTTATCAAATCTTCTGCTGGTGCTGAGTACTGTTCAGGTTGCTCTTTCTCATCTACAAATAGTGAGTACTTGCCTCTAAGACTGGCTGAAAACAGTTTAGGCTTACTATCCTCCTTCTCATATTCTGGTACTTCCTCATGCTTGATTTCCTGCTTGTCTTCAACTTTAGGTTTCTGACATAGTTTTCTTATCAAAACCCTACCTTTGTCTGCTTCTCGAACTTCTTCACAATTTCCTGTAAATTTCTTGACAGACCTGTGTATTTTTTCAAAAAATAAATCTTCCTCAAGGTAGAAGAATTCAAATCACCAAGGGATTCAATTCTCCTTCATCAAATTTGAGAGTAAGATTCAATCATGGATGAGACTGGCATAGAAACAAAATAACACTGCTCATCTTCAAAATGTACAATAAACCATAATGTTGAAATGTTTTTGGCTACAGGCTACTTGAACTCTTCATTTTAGGTTTAAGGAAACTAGATCTCATGTATAATATACATTCAAATATGACATTCTCCTTCAATATAAAACTGAATTAAATCACAGAAAACAGCACTTTAGATCAATTAAAGAATCCAGGCTTTCCAATGCAACTGAGGACTGTCACTGAATGTAGCTGTTCTATTTCCAGACATTAAAGGTATCTTATATTCTGATGCACACTGCCTTAAATTTTGAGGTGCTGCCCTTGCATCCTCCACAATGATCATTGCTGAGGCAGCTTGTGTAAATTCATACCCTTGCACCAAAGACTTAATAGTCCTGAACACTTGACCTCCAGCATGCTTGATAAGAATCATTAGCTTTGAATAGAATGCAGGATTTCCATATAACATGATTCGGATGCCTCTAAATAAAGGTATAGCATTTTCTATTGTATTGGAGTGCTTTTTGCTTCAACCACTAGCCAACATTTGAAACTTTTGACATTAACAGATACTTGTCATAAGGCAAGCAACATTTTTCTGCAATGGAATCAGTAATCCAACCGGGCTGTAACAGCAGGGATCCAACTCTGAAATCTCCACCCAATTGTACCTCTTCCCCCTCTCGACATCCATGGTTCCAAATAAATGCACTGCATGTGTTGGATGTCCTTTGAATTTGCTCTTCACCTCATCAACTTCGAACATTATAGATCTGAATCGTTGAGTCTTCCATTCCAATTGCAATTATGTTGTTGTCTTGGGGATAGAATGCAAGAGAAGTTGCTGCTGGTGGTAGTGCCATGAAGGTGGTCATTGTCTTGAATGTCATCATATTAAACAAGGACACTTTCCATCCAGAGGTTGACATAACATAAGAGTCATTCTTTGATAATGCAAAGCATGGGGCAGCATTTTCCGGGTTAGTATCACTTATATCATTGGTCATCAGTATACCACTAGCAGGTTGCTATAACTGAGGCGGAACATTAGTAGTTGCCTTTCCAGTGGAATTTCGCTCAATACGCTGCCATTTCCAGAGCTTGTGAACAGCATTGGAAGCTAAAGCAAGAATTTCAACTCCCAAATTAGTATATATTAATGAAACAGGGCTTCTGGTGTAAATTTGAGTGCTAAAACATAAGCAGCTTTCAACCAGACTATTTTGAACTTCAATTTACTGAAAATTTCAAAGCTAGGGCTGTTTTTCAATGCTCTGCTCAACAAATCTCCTCAAAATGATTCAAGCAGCTATTTCTTGGGTTACAATCTCATTTAAGAGGATAATTCATCATCTCCATCAATCAATTTCTCTAAAACGCTCCTCACCAGAAAAACCCCAAATTTGTAGCTAAACTGACTTATCGGGAAATACCTAACTGTGAATGTTTAAAACCGCTCTTTATGCTTTCTTAGAACCAGCTTGAATATTACATGTGTCTCTCCAGGTTCAATTTGACTCCAGCCATCAGCATGACGAAGCCCTAAACTCCGGGTGACCTTCATAAATCTTAACTGAGCTCTGCAACATCATTTCCGAACTCTAGGCCTAAAATACCGGTGCACTACGAGTTTTTAATTCCAAAATAGAGATAAAGATTAAATGGCTTCTCAACAAAGTCGGTTTAGGCGACCAACTGTCACGTTGAACTGTATTTGGATCAATGATAAGCACGCTTTTTCCACGAACTGAAAACACCTGAAATCATGCTAGTTCTGCAACTTACACGTAGCAAACCACTCTCAATGTGGGATTAGTCATTCATCACTTGCAATCATGACGAAATTTTACTTGAAAATCGGGAAAAAAGAGGGCTGCGATATTCTTGTAGCGCGCCCTTTGTAATTTTTCGCTCCAGCACTACAAGAATATCTTTAGTGCTATTTTCTCGCTATTTTTCATCTTTCAAACATTTTGTAGGAGGTTTTAAAAAACTGCTTGAGTGGTGATCATGCCTTGGTATACTCAGAATAATCATTTGTTAATCCCTTCTTTGATATCATGACTTTAAAACCCCATCAAAATGTAAAGGCTCAACTTATAAAACAAAAATATCAAAGCTAAGTTCAAAAGACATTCACCTAACAACCAAAAGAATCCCTAAAGGAAACAAATAATAAGACTTAAAACAAAAAGTTACTTCAAATAAAATGAAAATCAAACCAAAATTGGAGAAGTCAAACCAAAATTGAAGAAACAATTTACTGACTTAACACATTCTAAGACAAAACATATTCCAATCAAATATCGTTTTTTAAGAGAGCAAGTGTCTCAAAAAGTGGTCAAATTGGAGTATATTGATACAAAGAAACAAATTGCAGACATTTTCACTAAGTTGTTACCTGGAAAATCATTTGCATATCTTAGGAAGAAATTGGGGGCTATCCCTCATCGTTGAAAATTAACTAAAAGGATGAAAACCCTGTCACAGGAAGAGGAGACATGTTGACAAGAGGAGACACGCTCATAGGGGGAGTGATTTTAAAATATATAATCCATTAGTAAATAATTCTTAGCGTTTTTTATCATATCAAAGATGGATTGATGTTGTTGATATGAAATTGCAATACTTATGATTTATGTTGCTACGTATTGAAATTATTGTGTTAAATGTTATGGTACCTGGAAGTAAGTTTTACATCTTCAGATCGTTGAAAAATCAAAGGAGAACAAGATCAACGTTGAAAGATAAATGCAAGTACACTTTGACGTGTTGCTTATATATGATTACAAACTATAACATTATGACGATATATAGAAAAATGGAGCAACGTTATAGGGGGAGTTTCGTTTCTAAAAGTTTTCATTGTTGTCAAAGGGGGAGAAAAAGCTCCTTTCTGATGTCAAAGGAAGGTGTTGACAATCAATGCCAAAGGGGGAGATTGTTGATTAAATTGACATTGTTGGCAACATAGATCAACACAGAACCACAAAGTTTGTAGTTGGTTTGTTTAAACAGAGAACGATGGGGAACAAATCCATGAAGTAAAAGTGCACGGGAGATAGAGGTCTACAAAGCCAAAGTAAAGGTTCCACAAGGATCATAGATCGACGGATTAGAGGGAATCCGCAAGAGCTCAACCGCTCACATAGCGTTCCCCAGGAGAAAGTGTTCAGAGTTTAATTGCCTGAACAAATGAGGAGTTAGCAACAAAGGTTAAAGTTCACCGTAGATCGTGGATCCAACGACCAACAGAGACTGTGTAAGGACCACTTGTAGATCCGATGGTTGTAAGGAGTTGCGGAAGACAATTTGTGGAAGCCTGTTTCGAAAAAGTTGAAAGGCAGCCCCGCAACCCGCAATTGCGAAAGGAAGGAGTTCTTGCAGTTTACGGAAAGGGCGATTGCAAAAATATCATTGCAGAAGGTTAATTGCAGATGGAGGATGTGAAAGTGCACCCACAATTACGAAAGGAAGGCATGCCCGCAAATTGTGGAAAGATAATTTGTGGAAAGATAAATGCGGAAAGGTCGTTGTGGAAAGGTAATTGCGGAAGGATTTATGTTCGACACTCCGAAATCGCGTGAGGAATTTTTGAAGAGTCTCAATGAATATACGTGACTGTTAGATGAATAGGCACGGATGAGGGTATATAAGCAAAGATTTAAACCTTCAGACAAGTGTCTGCGTACATTCAATTGGAATATCTAAAGGTGTACAAAAGTCAGATCAATTTATCATAAGAGGGAATTTGGGAGGCTAAGGGACGGGCTGCAAGCTTGTAGGGGGTTGTAGCCTCCTTCTAGTTGTTGTTGGCAAACAGGGTGTTGGTGCATCCTTCAGTTGTAGTTGAAAAACTTGGGTGTTGATGCATCCAGCAAGTTGGTGCTTGCAAACTATTTGTAAATATAATTTTGCAGTAATAGGAAGTATTGGTGGTTTTCCCAATTGGGGTTCCACGATAATATTGTGTGTTCTGTGTTCATTGTTGATTTAGTTTTAAGTGATAAAAAATTAAATAGATTGCTTAATACTGATTCACCCCCCCCCCCACCTCAGTATTAGGAGAGTATAATTCAAATGAATTTGGAAAATTTTGCAAAAGATGTCGGGATTAAGAGGGAACATACTACTCCCTATAATCCACAACAGAATGGTGTTGCTGAAAGGAAGAATCGAACCATTATGGAAGCAATGAAGACTATGATCCATGATCAAGATCTTCCTATGCACTTATGAGTTGGAGCAACAAGAACAATAATATATGTCCACAATAGAATATCCCATAGTGCACTTGGGTTCAAAACCACTGAAGAAATGTTCACAAGAAAGAAAACGGAGGTAAGTCACCTCAAGATATTTGGTTTTCTAGTGTTTGTTCATATTCCAAAAGAGAAAAGATCCAAGTTGGATCCTTCCGGAAATAAAGGAATATTTGTTGGATATTGTGAGGTATCCAAGGCCTTCATAATCTATATACCATGTTACCATCATATGGAAATTAACAGGGATGTAACCTTTGATGAGGATACAACTCTCAATAAATTGAGAAAGTGCAAACTTGAAGAAACATATGAAGAACTTGTAGCTCCCAGAGCTGCAAAACAGATGAAAGAAGTTGCAACTTCTCCTGATGATGAGATTCTAGAAGAACATGATATGTTGGAGCCTCGAGGACCTCCACACATGAATATATACCACAAGAGAAATCCAACCTAGGCTCGTGAGATTATACAAGAAGCAAAAAGGTATGGTTCTCCAGAAGGTTCCTCAAGGCAAAGCAAGAAGCCAAAGCCATTTCTGAGCTATATGGATTTGATGTGTGGTCTTGTAGACAAAGAACCTACTTGTTTTGAAGTAGTTGTTCAAAAGAAACAATGGGTAGAAGCCATGACGAAAGAATACCAATCCATAATGAAGAATGACGTGTGGGAAGTAGTTCCCAAGCCAAAAGGCAAAAGTATGATATCTTCCAAATGGATCTATAAGATAAAACATACAACCGATGGGTGTATTGCGAAATATTAAGTTAGATTTGTGGCCCATGGATTCTCTCAAAAGGAAGGAATCGGTTATGGAGAGACATTTTCTCCTATAGCAAGCTACACTTCTATCAAAACCATCATGACACTTGCAACCAAGATGAAATGGTAGTTACACCAGATGGATGTGAAAACAACCTTCCTAAATGGTGTTATTGAAGAAGAAGTGTACATAGAACAACCACAAGGTTTTGAAGTCGAAGACAGAAGGACACATATTTGTAAGCTGAAGAAGTCTTTGTATTGGTAAGGAAGAATCGATAGTTTTTTTACGAGCTTGGGATTTACCAAAAGTAAGGTTGAACCTAACCTTTACTTCAATTTTATGGATAATGAACCTATCATATTATTGATGCATGTGGATAATTTATTCCTGGCAGGTAATGAGAAGCAAATCTCAGAGTGTAAGAAGAAGCCCGCTGAAGAATTTGAGATGAAAGACCTCGGCTTGATGCATTATTATTTTGGTTTTGAATATGGCAAAGCCCAGAAGGAATCTTCCTTAACCAAGGGAAGTCTGCAATAGAAATCCTGAAAAGGTTTGACATGTTGGAATGTAAATCCATGGCCACACTTATGGATACACACTTGAAGTTGTTGGATGATTCTTCGTCAAAATTAGTGGATGTGACACTATATAGACAGATCATTGGTTAATTGATGCATTTGACAAATACTCGACCATATATATACTTTGTTGTGAACACCTTGAGTCAGTATCAGGTTGAGCCCAGACATGTTCACCTGGTAGCTGCAAAGCTTGTAAAAGATCATGTTGTTTTCAGTAGAATACCCTTCTTATCAAGGGGGAGCGTTGAAATAATGTAACTTCAAAGAATATTCTACTTGTACTTTATGTTATTGTTATTCCTCCTTCGAGAGATGTCACTGATGTAAAAGGTCATGTAAAAGTCATGAGGTAAAACCTCCATTGTAAGTCGGGTTAATAGTACCCAGAAAAGAATAATATAATTATTATTGTGATTTTACATAGGTATCCCGACCCTGTCAGTTGGATAGGTCGGCCTAGTTAGCGAAAAATGTCAGTTGGAATATTAGTATAAATAGGGAGGCACCCTCCCTCATTTATAAACACTCACTCACTCATGTATTGCGCAAGAGAGAGAAATAAGGAAGGGAAAAGAAGGAGGAGGACAAGTGACTTTGGTGTTTTATCTCTTATGCTTGGGGATTGGCCTCTCTCTCTCTCTTATGAGACCTTGTTCTTTGGTCATTGCCTTCTGGTAATCCATATTGAGGAAGTTTTGATGGGTTTTTCCCTTTTGGGTTTCCCAAGGTAAATTGTTGTGTACCTCGTGATTGCGTTTCTTTCGATTATCCTATTTATGTTGTTATTGTGAAAATGTATTAAATGCTTATGAAGTTAGGACTTAAGCTATACCAGCATATAAAACTTAACACACCTAATAGGGTATTTCAAATATTTTTTTCTCAATTTATTTACTTGTAATAAATACCCTTCATTAGCTTAGCTAAGGGTTGATAAGGAGATGGTACTTAGCCTCAATTGACCGATGACGATGTTCAATCTCAATTATTCAATGGCAATGCTTAGTCTCAATCGGGCCTAATGATGATGCTCAATCTCAATCACCTTCTGAAAATGCTCAGTCTCAATTGCTTAATGATAGTGCTTAGTCTCAATCACCTGGTGACATTAGGGTGGACATTGTTATCCCTCATCTAATCGTGATAGACTATAAGAGGACCGAGTTAGCTAAGTATTTGTAGTCATGATTAGATATGGATATTTCTAGAGATTCTACGATAGAGGTTGATGGGAAGTCAATGTTTCAAGTCGTCAATCTACAACTGTTCATATTGTTTCAATCCATCAATCTATAGTTGTTATCTTTAGGCAAAATTTCAAAGTACATTCTAAATAAGATCCGACAGAAAATGTTTAGTTTTTTGTGGATGAGTAAAAAAAGCAAGGAAGGCATTCATCTTGTCAAGTGGATAGGCTTTCATTTCCAAAAGAAATCAGGTGGATGGGGAATAAAAACATTTTCAATTTTGGAAAAGCTTTGTCCATGAAAATCTTATGGAGAGGCTTGATGGGAAACAGGTTATGGAGTGAGATGATTTAGGGAAAGTATCTTAAGAAAAAATCTATTACATAATGGTTTAGAGATCCACTAAAGAGGACAACAAATGTATCAAATAGCTGGAAAAGACTAATTGATTCTATTCCTTATCTTAAAATATGAATGGCTCAAAATGATGGAATTGGTCAACAAATAAGACTTGGTGAAGACCCTTTCATTGGAGGTGTAGAATTTTTTTAATTTTCAATTGCTTTAGTTTCATATCTAATTTTTTTTTCCTTTAGATGTTTGCACATGCTAAGAGACCTGAGGCAAGACAAATGATTCAAAGTATTAGTATATGGTTGAGGATGTAGGTCTTTATTGTGATTTTGCAATTGAGTGGAATCAATATATTAAAGGAAATATTCAATGTGTGGTAAGACTTACTTAAAGGGAGGATCAACTAGTTTGGTCTTGGAAGATAACCAAAGGTCAAGTCACTGCAAAATTAGCCTATGGGGATATTATCTTGACCACCGTGGAAGCAATTGACAAGTGGTGGTTTCAAATATTATGGAAGTGGCGGGTTCCTTTAAAATTAAAATTTTTCTGTTGGTTAGTTCTAGAAAATAAAATTATGACATGGGATAATTTTATCAGAAGGCGTGGTGTTGGGCCAAATTTATGTTACATGTGCAAAAATAACGAGGAAAATGTTGTTCATCTGTTTATTTCGTGTATGTTTGCTCAACAAATTTGGATGGAGGTCTCAAATTTCCTTCATGTTCCTTACCATTAGACGAATTTGTCTTTTGAAGACTCTCTTGTAATGGATAAAAAAAAATCAGTCATAAAATATTCCTCTTTACAATATGGGGATTTTGGAGGCACGAGAACATAGTACTCTTTGAAGATGCAAACGTAAATGTTACAATGGTGGTATCCAAAATTGTAGGGGTTTATAAAGAGTTTCATAAAGATGCAATTGAAGGATTAGTCAAACAATATCATGTTCCAGTGTTTACTGATGGGGCGTCACAAAATGGAGTTTGTGGACCATGAATGGTTATTAATGTACACGTAATACAAAAATATCATATTTGGATGGGTTGTGGGGAAGGCACAAATACCAGGGAAAAACTTATGGTAATGTGGGGATTATTACTCTTTGATTTTAACAAAAATATCCCCTCTTTGCAAGTGGTGGGTGATTCTAGAGTAATTGTGGATTGGGTTGCTAGGAAGGCTAATCTCCAGGTCTCTCTGTTGGAACAATGGAAGTTCATAATTGAAGTTTGAAAGATCTCTTTCATTTTCTCTCTTTCAGGCATGTCTACATGCAATTCAATTTTGTAGTAGATAGACTTTCAAAAAAGGTTGCCGGACTTGATGAAGGACATATACACTTTGAAGTTTATGAGGAGCAAAGACTAATGGAAAGTGGCAACATACAATTCTCCTAGCTGACATATTTTTATCTTTTCATTGTGGTAGAATAAGTTTTGGGACATACTCTTTTAAACTTAAAATTTGTAGCTTTCTTAAAGTTTTAAAGCTCTATGTTTATGAGGGGAGTATTAAACTACATATATCCAGCTTTAATTTTTGAATGTATAGGGTTTGAATAATTGTTTTGATTAAAACATGTAGAATTTTTAGGCTTTTATATTGGTTCTCTTATAATGAAGATTTGGTTTGAGAGTGGTAACAATAGTTTTGAATAATATATGTAACTTTGATTCATTAAATAACAAGTTCTGATGTTTTCTCGACGAAAAAAAGGTCCTTATCTTAACCCAAACACTAAACAAACCTTTTCATTGACTAAGAATTAATAAGGGAATGTTCTAAGTTTTATTCTTACTATCTCATTTGTAAATAAAAGTAATTAAATATTAAGGAGATAGTTTATTACACTAATGTAATATTGTTTTGTAAAATAAATATGATTATAAAATGGATATTACATAGCAATTTCACGAAGAAAGAAATGAAAAAAAAATGCATATTCATTTTATAACAAATTAATTATTATATTAATATAAAATATTAATACTATATTGTTTGTTTTATTATATTTTTTTGTTTGTTTCTTTGATTTCCTATGACTCGGGGTTGATAGCAATGATCCCTTGGTTAAGAACCACAATCTAGGGGCATCTAAGCCGTTAAAGTCACTCGGGGATCACACCCTACCTGGGCCACACCAACCCTTAGCATGGTTGGATTTTTTGGTGTCTCCTCCCAACTAGCTCACCCCTAAGCAGAATTGAACCCGAGACGCCCATTGAACCCGAGACGCCTTGCTGACGAGACCCACACCTTAATTGAATGAACTAGTGAGAATTGACGGAAATGTTAGGAGGACATGGGGTGGGCTTTGATCCACTTATGTGTCCACGGGTCACGAGATTATTTAATACAATCTATTTGGGTGGAACCACACATGTTCGACCACTACCTCAAAGTGCCTCCAGATTAGGCCCTCATTGAAATTAAACCTTATCCACTGATATAAAAAAACTCCTCACTTTTCACTGATAAATCCAACCCTTTATTAACTCTTACATTATAATATATTAATTATTTATATATTATAAAAATAAAAATAAAATATTACCAACATTATAAAATTATACTTATATTCTTTAAAAAAAACATTAAAACCAACCTCCAATCTTTTCCCTTTCAACATTTTATTGTTCAACCTAGGAAAGGGATGTTATAAATCAATCAACCCTATCCAAAACCCAATCAACTTATTACACCAAAAACTATTTAGCAAGATCACTTAGCATTGCTCTAGTGTCCACCTTGGTAATGTAAATTTCCTCATCCCAACGAACCTTATCTCTTTAAGTCTACCAAGGGACCCACAATAAAATGGATATTGATATATTACAATTCCCGCCGATTTTGGATACCAAAACTTTGCCTTCCGTAAACAGCCAAATTTAATTTTAATTACGTATATTCATATTACCAAGGGTCCCACATAAAATGGATATTAATATTACAATTCCCGCCGCTTTTGGATACCAAAACTTTGCCTTGCCATAAACATTCAAATTTTCATATTACCAAGGGTCCCACATAAAATGGATATTAATATTACAATTCCCGCCTATTTTGGATACCAATACTTTGCCTTGCCATAAACATTCAAATTTAATTTTAATTCTATTAAAACAAACAAAAATAATTCTACTAAAACAAACAAAAGCATTGATTCTATTAAGACAAACAAAAGCATTAAAGAATGTAAGGACATTGGATCACCATATATTCTTTTCATATACACTTTGCCTTGCCATAAACATTTAAATTTAATTTTAATTATATTAAAACAAACAAAAGTATTAAGGAATGTAAGGACATTGGATCCCCATATATTCTTTTCTTATTATATGAGGTTAAATATCATTTCCTTCCTATTGAAGGTTTAAATGGGAAAGCTTAAATTTAAGTTGAATACAATTTTGGAATATGAATGATGTTTTATTTGTTTCAATATAATTATATAATTATAAATATGTGTTTTTTTTTAATTAGGGGAATAGGTAATTAGGGTTGGATTCGTACTAACGTGATACAGGGTTGATTTAGGTTTGATATCATTAAACTTTTAAGTATATCAATGTTGCTCCATGCGTGACATACAAGGCTAGTCAAGGTTTGAACCCCAACATCACAAGAAGTACATTAATAGTGCACCCTATCACCAATTGATTTACACCTCAAGAACGTTGTGGCTTCTTGTTAGAAGGAAAACTATACATATATTTTTGAAAAAAAACTACTTAAAATCTTAATAAATTTAAAGATAAATTATCATTTAATGAAAACAAACAAATCTTTCATCAAATCTATACTTGTAACTCTAACAAATCAGTACTAACTACAAAGGCAATTTCCTTCTCAATAATTTCATTTATCCATTTTTTAATTAAAAATAATAATTCTTATGACTTTGTTGAACATCAATGCAAATAAAGCATTATTAATGGTACCTATTAGTAACAACTTTAATTGTACCTATTAAAGTGGTTGGTTGGACAAAAATCAAGAAAAACCAACCATCATCATTTTCAATGATTTCATTTACCAAATTCTCCAAATTAGGAGAGGGAATCAACTCTATGAAAATCAATGCATGGAAAACAATTCCAATGGTGCCCATTAAGGTGTTTGGTAGACTAAACCAAGAGAAACCCATAGAAAATGGGCACTACATAATCGAGCCAAGCTGCAACATTTAACATATAAATAATGTATCATTTAGGTGTAGACAAACATGTGATATGAATTCTACAAGGTAGATATGAATCATATATGGGTGGCTCATAATTAAATGTGAAGGATCACCAATAACCATAGGATCCTTGTATTAAATGTGAATAATTATTGATAATTATTTTTAATATGGAAAGTGGATGGAGAGTGAAGGATTGGATGACAAAGTTATGTTTAAGAATTGTGTTTCCCTTTAATCTGGGTTATCCAATTTCCAAGTGGATTGAGTTTATTGCTCTATTGGGGTTTCTTGTTATAACTTCTTGTTGGTTTATTGCTCTAATTTCTTGTTGCTCAAGTCTCCCCTCCATTCTTGGGAGGTAGGTGTGGGTGGGATTATTTTCGATCTCGGAGGAAATATAGTCATTTATTTTACTTGGGGAACAAGACATAGATCTAATAACGAAGCGGAATCACTCTCGCTTCTCCTTAGTTTGGATCTGGCAAGACATAATAATATTCCAAAAATCATAGTTTTTGGAGACTCGAAGCAAGTCATCCAGAAAATGAGAACCGGCTACAAACATGGTGTAGCCAACTGCAGAAGAATCCATGATTGTATTTGTTGCCTCAACTTAGATCTCCATGCCACCTATTTCCATATCCTTAGAGGATATAACACCATAGCGGATAAGCTTGCAAATCAAGGTGTCAAAAAAAATTTGGGCATAGTTTCTATCAAAGGCCACTTCAACATCCATAAACATGTCCCTTAGCAACCCTTGTAATATCACTTGGGGGAAGTGCTTCGTTTGACCCACCCGTAATTCTTCTTTCCGTTCACCTTTCCGGCATCTGACGGACAATTGTCCACCATTATGGACAAGTGGCTCTAGCACCCATGTGAAGGGTTTAAATGATAGTCTTGGCATTATGATCCCCGATGCTTTGAGGCAAACGCTCGCACACATCATGGAAGAACCCAGAGGGATGAAAACGCACCCACCGAATTCAATTCTGCATTGTGATTCTAAGGAAGAGCTTCACAAGTTGGCCAGTTTTTGTCTTCAGCAAAAGATCAACTGCAGTTCAGGCTCTCATTTGCAGGATTATACCAAGAAAAGGAACCAGGTTGTGGTCCTCTCGACCCTTTGCAGGTTCTTTTTCCTCCCTCTGCTTTCTTGGTTCTTAGCAATTCTTAGTATACTATGGAGAACAATCAAGAAAATGCGGGACTAAATGAAATACATTCCACATTGAAAGATATTAAACTTCATCTGTGCTGGATTTACAAACTGGTGAGCACTGGTGTGAAGGAAAGCAAGGTTGCAGCGTCGAATGTGAAGTATTTGGCTAATCAAATGGGATGCCACAAGTCCCAAATTGATGATAATGATCGCGACCTGCGTGAGCTAATGGGAACAATTGATTTCATTAAAGAGGAAGTGCATAAATTGGCAAACAAGAACCATTGCAACCATTGTCAGGAAATTCCAGCTCAAGATCATCCAATGGAAGAAACATTTGTAGTGCAGCCCGTGCACGAGCTAGAAGGTAAGAAGAAGCAGTAGGTCCAACTATGGCATTTAGATGTATTTTTGTACTTTGTTAAATAATCAGTTTGATAGAATATACCCTACGATGGGTATAAGTTATTTCAAAATGCATCAAAGAACTTTCCTGAATTTTGTAATTAGGATAGATATCTCAGTCTTCTCTTCCCATAACAGTTTGACATGTTGGTTTCTCTTTTTGTAAGTATGGTTGTGCTCAGCCTTTTTTATATATAAAAACTTTCTCTGATTCTTGTTAAAAAAAAGTCTCCCCTCCATTGGATTGAGGTTTATTGCTCCCCTGAGATTATTGCACTAATTTCTTATTGCCCAAGTCTCCCATCCATTGGATTGGGGTTTATTGTTCTAATCTCTCGTTGCTCAAGTCGCCCATCCTTTGCTCCAATGCAACTCTAGCACAATGCCTACTCCCACGTAAACCTTTGTAGTCTCCTCCCACTCACCAACTTGTCATTATTGCTTAATAATGTTCAATGAGCACAAGTTAAATCAACATGCTTGTTTTATTTTCTTATAAAATAATATGATTTTTTAAATCTTTATTTAAAAATAATAATTATAATATTAACATAAATTCAAACCTCAATAATATGACAAACTTAAATTGTTATTAAAAGACATAAAAATTAGGGAGACGTCTAAAAATTTGACGATTTGGACTGGATGGCTATTTTCTTGTTGGAATCCGGTGTTTTTTATTTTTGCAAAATCTAAATTTAAATGTGTTTTAATAGCGATTTTGATGGTAAAATGGATTCAACACCCCTAGAAAACCTTGGGGGACCTAAAATTCCATAACTTAACATTTGTAACCCGGGTTTTGGAAAATTCCAATCAATTTTTTTCAAAATCATGCCACTAAAATCTGCCTATTCCAACCCAAATCATTAAATTTTTAGACTGTAATAAAAAGTAGTACTTTTAAAGTCAAACTTTCGCAAGCTTGATTATCATGTTCTTTCCTCAAGTATAAATTATCAAGATAGATGGATAAACTCACTATAACTTAAAAATAAATCCCTGAAAGGAAATGAAACCCATTTTAAACTATTGAAAATTTTAAATTTGTTAGTCGAAGTTTTATCTTAATTTAGTTGAATTTTTTAATAGCATAGTTTATATATTTTGAATTGAAGAAGTGTAACATTATAAGAATTTTATATTATTTTTTAATAACGATACATTGTATAATGGATTTTGCACTCTTAAATATTTTCATTACAATTATATTATACAAGGCACTCTTAGAGTGCCTTGCTTACACCCACATTAGGTTTGAGGTTCATAGTATTTGCTACAATACAAACCTTTATAACCTACTAACTTGTCAAAACTACAGTGAGCTTGGAAAGCTTCTTGGCAAGCTTTTTAAGCATAGGAACAAGATTTTAAAGTAAACCAAGTATTATCCTTCTTAAGGTCCAATAGACCAAAGTTGGTCTCAATGGACGTTAATCATCATCATCATCATCACAATGTTAATATTTACTATTTGTAATTACATCAATTCAAAATAAAATAAAAAATTAGTGAATTTTAAATTAATATTTTTCTTCATTTATTTTAGATTTATTAATAAAATGAAAATAAATGGATATATCACTTTTTATGTATAAGTGATCTTTTAAGATAATCAAATTCTAAAAAATCACATATTCACTTATGTTAATCTCATTTATAGGAACAATAACTTGGAGGAAGTGACTTATAGAAATATTTCGGAATTGATCTTCGTCACAAGCTTAATTGAAACAATAATATTGAGAAAATGATTATTGGAGAGCGTAAAGCTTATTATGGAATTGAAAACAATTGTAAAGCAATTGACCTTTGGCTTTGAGATAAGAAGAAACTCATCTTTGAGACTCTTGTGAATCCTATTATCTTATATGGATGTGAAGTTTGGGGCTGCAACGTTTCTAGAGAATTATGGAGAAGGATATAGCAAATCTAAAAACACTTTATAACATATAATCACAAAATTAAAGGAAATTTGATGTAGGAGCATCCCTGATGCAACGTGCTATCTATCTTGCATGTCTCTTTTACTTTTAATAGTTAGTTTATAATAACTATTGGTTTCTAGCATTTTTGTGGATTTATGGTTGTTGTAAATGTTGTTCTTGAAATTTGTGCTGCATAACTAGTGGAATCACTCTTGCTAGTACCTCCATGTTAGTGTTGTGGAAGGTTTGTTGTGAAATAAGATTTCAGATTTTTATGGCATTTATTTATTTCAAGGCTTGTCCTCAGAGTGTCCACTTGTCTTGACTAATACATGGACTCTTCACCTAAGGGAAAACAAAGAAATGGAAATGTTTTCTAGAATGTGATACGTGGTAATCAATTACAATAGTTGCATAAGAAGTTGAAATGCCCCGCAAGGAAGTTGCAAGATGCAGGTTCAGGTGCATTGGAGGACATTCATACATAGGTGGAAAATGAAACAATTCATCCCTTGGAAGTTGAACCCTTCAACTACTTGAACTTCCACTCTTGAGGTATTAAATTTCTTGCCTGTGAAGGAGAGAAGGATTTTTCCTTTTGTTGGCTTGGAAGGGGGCATTCTTGCCTTTACAGTATTTTTATGAGATGTTAAGCAGTGTTGTAGACTTGGAAGCCATGCATTAGCCATAGTGCATATAGAGGTCCATATTAGGCCTTTGTTTTGTGTGGACATTGAGCAGCATGAGTTCTTATGTTTTTCACATTGTATGTGGAGCGAACATAAGTCGAGGCATGCTTTTGTGTATGCAACAAAGGTTTGTAAATATTTGTCAATGGATAACAATAAAAATTTATTTGATTCTGTGTTATTATTATTTTAACTAAGTTATCTATGGTGATTTATTTTATTTGTTGTTTATTTAACAAATGTTATGAGTGGAGTTGTGTGTGTGGCTTTGTGTTGTAGAAAGAAGCTACAAATCCTTTGTGACTTTGGTGAGATATTTCTGTTGTGGGAATGTGAGAGCAGTCTTTGTGGGTGTATCAAATGGTATTAAAGAAGGAAGAACTTACGGATGAAGAACGAGTAGAATCTTGAGGCTTGGAACATTTCCAACAAAAGAGTGGAGTCGGGTGGGATTGTTGTGAGGAGAAGAGGTGGAATCTGGTGAGATAGAGGAGGTAAAATGTTGATGAACCCGATAAGGATGTCCTATTGAGTAGAGTTATCTGAGTGTGTGTCCAAAGCACGCCTTTAGTAGTCGGATTGGGTAGATGTTGTAAGGTGAGATACAACTCCAATCTTGAATTGTACTAGGTATAGGTTGTGGAGGATGGGATGTTGAAAAAAATGCAAGTGGAGGTTGCAGAGATGCTACAATGGACAATAGAATAACAAATAGGGATTTGTGTTGAAGTTGTAGTGTGGGAGAGTGTAGGATGGATGGAAAATTGCAACGTGATAGGAAGAGGGATTCATGTGGTGAGAGGAAGAACCAAAAGTGGTAATGTTGGTTTAGAGATGGTGGAATATGTTGCAAGGCTTATTCAACAAATGTTGAGTAGGATAGATTCCTTTGAATTGGCTCATCAAAGGGAAAGGTTCACTACAAAAGTAATCCAAAAAATGAGGAGTATGAAGAGGAAGATGCACATAGACACCAAATGAAGATAGAGATGCTAGAGTTTTATGGAAGTGCAGATTCATAAACAGTGAAGGAGTGGATTGAAGACATGAGTGTTGTTTTGATTTCCATGAAGTTGAAGAAGCTTGGAAAGTGAAGATTTCCTATGGCAGAATTAGGAATTGTGCATATGAATGGTGCTAGCAAATGAAGATGGAAAAAAAGCAGAGAGGCAAAGACAAAAGCTTAGAATTTGGAGAAGATGGTCATCAAATTAAGAGGTAAGTATGCAATTTCTTAGTATATTTTAAGGATGTGTAGAGGGTTATATAAGTTAAAACATAATGATAAATGTATAGAGAGTTATTTTGAGGAGTTTTGTAGAATGGTTATTGATGCAGGAGCATTGTAGCATGCCAACAATGTGATGAGTTGGTCACATGTTGTGGCATATTTTTGATGTTGTTTTGCCGAGTCATAGTTGTTAGCGCCGATAGGCATGATCACGGATCATCACTCCCTGCGTGGAGATCAAGCCGCAGTTGTTTGTTTTTGGACAGGGATGTTTTCATCATGTTGTGTAGTTGTTTGTTTTTGGTTGCAGGACCACTCAGGGTGTAGGAGCTTACAATTTTAGCTTAAATAGGAAGATTAGAGAAGTGAGAAGAGTTCTGCTCTTCAACATTAGAATTTTGAGTTTGGAGAGAGACGGACAAACCTACGTCTGATTCCGTTTGTAAATATTTTGAATATACTGAAGAAGAGGGTCGAGCTGTGTGCGTGTGTGTTTTCTTAATAGGAAGAGTAGCTGTCTGTTTGCAGTGTTATTAGCCTAGATGCATTATTGGTTTGAACTGTGAATCCGTGAAGAGCTGAATTCAGTGGTTTTATGAATATATGTGTATTTATGTGAGATTGTTGATTCACGCATGAATTTGTTGCTTGAATGGTTGAAGTAGGTTGTAAATGCATGTATAGAATAGTTAGGATAATTAATCTTAGAGATTGCAAGCTGGATTGATTGATTCCATGATCAATCAACGCAACGCAAAGATTTTTGCAATTGACTAGTTGTGCAGAGAATGAACGGCGGGGATTGAGTCTGCAGATGGAGATCGAACGACCCAAGAGAGATCTGCAATGGAAGTTGCGAGGGTGATAACGAATCCAAAAAGATCTATGAGATCTACACTAAGGAATAGATTGATGGTCATGGAGAAGGCCACAAAGATTTGAAGGATGAAAAATTGCAGAAGAAAAGTTGCGGGACGAAAGTTGCAGGGGGAGCAACTTTGGAAAGTTGGTCGCACATCCCGTAACCCACATGAGGAAATTCTGTTGCGGGGACAAAATTGTGGAGAGGCTCTATTGCAGAGAGGCTTTGTTGCGGAAGCCAAATTGTAGGGAGGCAATGTTAGCACAGAATTAGCTGAGGGCCAAATTTGGTAGTCCTGCTAAGTGTAGGAGCCACCAGATCCTAGAGGTGCTGGTTGGGTTGGTTGTGTTTGATCCGACCCTGCACCAATTTTGGTAGCAAAGCAAGGAGAAGCTCGTGTGAGAGATAAGCGTAGCAGTAGAATCCTGGAAGGAGCAAAGAAGAGTGTTCAAGAGGTTCTAAATCGAGGACCGACGTTACCAAAATACCAAGTACAGAGAAGGGGCTTGGTGAGGTAAGATTGTAGCAGTGTGAAAGAGAACTGTTATTGCAGTTTTTTAGTGCAAAAGGATGGTTGCATGCATGGGCAGAGCGCGAGGTCGTGACAGAGGTTGACCATTGAAGAACGCAGAAATTATGGAGGAAGTGAGGTAGCTACAAGCACGTTTGGAAGCCATGGAGATGGACAGATGAAGAGACCCAAAAGTAGGGGATTTAAGTGAACATGAGGATGAAGAGCAAAGAGAAGAAGCTGCACCTATGCAAGAAACACATGATCTAAGGTATTTCAGATCAATTCTAGGAGCAATGTCAAGGCTGAAACCTAAGTTGCCGACCTACGATGGAAGTCTCATTGCCGAGCATCTCATTGACTAGATCAGTGAACTGGATAAGTACTTTGAGTACGATGAGGTTGAAGAAGACAAGAGAGTCATATTAGCTGTGACAAGGTTGAAAGGCCATGCATCCTTATGGTGGGATAGTGTGCAAGCAAAAAGAAGGAGAAAGAATAAGCCATTGATAAAGAGTTGGGATAGGATGGTAGCAAAGATGAGGGATAAGTTCTTTCCGAAATATTACCAGTTAATTATGTATAGACATGTACAGGACATTAGGCAAATATTGTTAACAGTGAGAGAGTACACTAAAGAGTTCTACAAAGTAAACCTAAGGGCAGGATATGTGGAAGAGTTAGCAGAGAAGGCTGCTAGGTATGTCAATGGTCTATGGATGGATATCCAAGAAGAGATCAACATGATATCACCTAAAATAGTGGAGGAGGCATACCAATGTGCCTTAAGGGAAGAAGAAAAGATAGCGAGGAAGCAGAGCTTCAACAGAGATCAAGGTTCTACCAGAGGAAGAGGACAAGTAGTTGGAAGAGGAAGATTTGGATTCCAGAGAGGAGAGTCCAGTAACTCTAACCAGGAGGAGTAGCATGGAAGAGGAGATGACTCTAGCAGAAGAGGACCTTACCAAGGAGGTAGAGGGAGAGGAAGAGGTAGAGGAGTTGTCTATAGGTGCTACAAATGCAACTAGTTGGGGCATATATCATTTGAATGTCCAAAGAAGGAAGGCGTAGGACAAAGAGGAGCCTATCTAGCTCATAATGAGAAACAATAAGAATAGTCGACAGTGGATGAAGTTTTTCCAGAGACAAGAGAGTCTTTGATGATGAATAAAGTCTTATTGAAACCTAAGAAGGAGCAAGCAGAGCCTGCTCAAAGAATATCTTTATTCACGACCATGTGTAAATTCCAAGGGAAGTGTTGTAAGATGGTTATTGACACTGGGAGTACTGACAATCTTGTTTCCATAGAGATGGTGGAGAAGCTGAGTTTGAAGAGGACCAAGCATCATGTTCCATACAAAGTATCTTGGTTACACAAAGGACATCAAATCTTGGTAAGTGAACAGTGTGAAGTTGATTTCCAAATAGGTCCATATAAGGACAATATTTTGTGTGATGTTATGCCCATGGATGTTTGTCGTATACTCTTAGGAAGACCATGGAAATTTGATAAGAAAGTGATTCATGATTGTAACATACCCATAATTTAGAATGATCTATCGGTGTCAAGTATAGAAAAGAAATGATTCTCCTAACTGTGCAAATGTCTAAACGAGTTAGAAGAAATTGATAATTGACCTTAACCAATCCCAAGGAGTTATTAGGTTGAAAGTAAAATCCATTCTAGTAGTTATTCAATAAATACAACATCAACATAATCCATCATACATGTTCTATATCGACATTAATATCATAAAGTCTCCTAATCCTGCAAATAAGGCATTCAAGGATTATGTTTCTATTGCATTTCATTAAACAATAACGAATACGACAATCGCAGACAAGACATATACAATATATTGGTTAGAGGACTATTCTTTGAATGAGACCATACTAAAGAATAATATTCTCTAGTTACGGTTAATACATCTCGTAACAAGGATCTTATGAGGGCTCCTGTTCTTCTTGGCAAAACGACGGGAGAAGAGACATAAAAATTCTGATTTGGATGCCGAGTAAAATACATGGTTATATAATTACATCTCAATGAATAAATAAAATCTATCTTTGTGACAAGTCAAATTACATATTTAGATATTCCAAAGCCATATAATTCATCTCTACCATACTATCGTCATAGGTTGATTTCTGTTTTTCCCTTGCGACACTTTCTCTGTAATCATAGCTTGTCATTAAACATATGAGCTCATAAAAGATTAGGAGCAATATCATCATCAACACTATTATTTAAGGAAAACATATTAAACATTAATCAAACTACAATGATTACCTACCTCATTGCTTGTTCATGGAGCACAACACAACATTTTTATTAGTCAAACAATGACACGAGAGGCATTCAACATTTACTTAAGAAACTAAACAAGCATACAACATTTACTTAAGAAAAATAGTCAAAATGACTCTAGCAACTGGAAACTTGACTGCGACTTTCCTCCCAACCATTGGCTCTACTTGGCGTAGGTTATCCCGCTTAGAGCCACCCCCGAGCTAGGCAACGAATACACTAAGGAAAGGTTAAGATACAACACCCTTAAAACTGATAAAGTGATTTGGTTATTAGTTCACACCCAATCACAAATTAACAAGGTAGTTTATTTTCCTTAATTTTATTTACGGAGCTTTAAGGAGCCTCCCCTTTCCACTTATGCTAGGGTAATAAAACTTCATCGATCAATCAAAAGAGTATCGCTACCCAAACAAAAGAATATTAGTTCTCAAGAGGATAAACAAGTTTCCTACCATAAATCTAGAATCCATTCAATAATCCATAGAAATGCATCACAATTTTAGATCTGGAGGTTAACAACAAAGTCCCTGCAACTTGTATTTTATCCATCTCTCGTTACAATTAAAATATAGTCATTGCAGATGTATGACTACAGTTAGCACACAGGAAGCACCTATTTATGATCTTCATGTCCGAATATTGTGCCAATACACTCGCGCATACATCTTCTCAGATCTATATATGATCTTCATATCCAAAGATTATGCCAATACGCTCGT
Source organism: Pseudotsuga menziesii (assembly GCA_001517045.1). Taxonomy (NCBI): domain Eukaryota; kingdom Viridiplantae; phylum Streptophyta; class Pinopsida; order Pinales; family Pinaceae; genus Pseudotsuga; species Pseudotsuga menziesii. The sequence continues at coordinate 94,528 of LPNX010136326.1, read as the reverse complement.
GCATACACCATTCTCAGATCTATTAATCAAATTCAAATTCAACTCCCCCATATCACAATATAGATATGATACTTAGACATGTTTACTAAGTCAAACTCATGCAGAGACTAACCTGTATCAAACACATACGAACAACCAAAAGTTATACCCCATATTTGAATGCATAAATATAATTTTGCATGCTACCATTCAAACACAGGGTGTGGATACATCATCCCAGACCCATAGAAACGCAATCATATGCAAGAAGGACAAGATCTATATTCCATATCGTGGATAAGAATTGATCTATAAATCAAATCGTAGACAACCACAATCTAGGTTCCAGATCGTTACATAAAAATGTATATTCTAAACAAAACGCAAGCATACAATTTACCCGAATCCACATTCATCGTAGACATTCCAGATCTATGAAATAGATCATGTATGCTCCAGATCTATAAAATAAACAAAACGCAGGCATTCAAATTACCCAGATCGCAGGCAGCCATCAATATTGGGATAGATCTACGGTTGAAAAAAATATAAAAGATGTTTCCAAGGTAGATCGCATGCAGCAATCAATTTAATGAAACCCTTTCCAAGTTAAATCACAAGCAACCATCAACACTGGGATATATATGCAATAAAAAAGCAAGTAAGGATTGAGCTCTTGCTCAATCATCAACACATGGTCAGATAGGTGATTCAGAATGTAGGCAACCAAATCTGTAATTAAAACGTAGGCAACCAGATCTGTAATTAAAATGCAGACCACGATTTAAGGGAAATAATATATAAAATCTGTACAGGTAGCAATCAAATTTATGAAAACCTTTCCAACGTAAATCACAAGCAACCAGATCTGTAATTAAACGCAGGCCACAATTCAAGGGAAACATATATAAATTATGTATAGACAGCAATCAAATAATCTTTCCAACATAAATCACAAGCAATCGGATCTGTAACATGCCATGCTTTAAGGGAAATATATATATATATATAACTCTATACTGTGACCAACACGATTTTTATTCATCATTGAAGCAAAGAAGCTCCTGCAAAGAGAAGCAATAACCAAATGTATTACATAGTCTATAGATCGGTAATCATCAAGACAGTCAAGGATGATATTATTTAATCACTGAAATTTTCCAGATCGGTAATGGAAATTAAAAACAATTTGCATTCATCCTCGGAACACAAACTCTTCTGCAATTAAAACAATAACAAACCATCCAGGGGTTCACCTCTTCCCCTCCCTTCCTCCCCTCAAGAGAACCCATAACACCATTAAATAACCAAGGAAGAAAATGATTCCCCATATGGTGCGTAGAGAATCCAGTAAATATGTGCACTAAATATGCTGTTGTTTTTTCTTAGGCAGACTCCTCATTTTTCGAGGGGCAGTAATCAATTAGAGGCATGTGCCCAACCAACCCTTATATTTTAGTAACTCTTACTGCAGTAATGTTCAATTTTTTTTACTCCTTAATTAAATTTTGTATAAGAATGTAATAATAATACTTTCCTTTTTGTTTCAAAGCAATTCACCCTAAATTTATAAGGGTAAGCTTTGCTAATTATAGAGTTATGTCTTCCTTGATTTTAAAGGCGTCTCTCTCTTGAAATGAGAGTGTAATTCTATATTATCCTAAATATATAAATATTGTGGCCCAAACCCTTTCCCAAATTTATTTTTCCAATACTTACACATAAACCCCCTATAAGAACCTTGTTCAAGTATTTATATCTCTTTTTAGTCGTTAGTTTATACACAAGGAATATTCAATATATGAATATATACTTGTCCATGCATGTATGTACAACATGTAAGTGATTTTACTTAATCCATTAAAATACCTTATTTGCATTTTTGTGTAGATCACCTTTAGGGGAAAAAAAAATCATTGACGGTAATTTTCTTCAAGAGGAAGCTTTAAACTTCTTATTAAAATTTCTAGGAAGGTCTTCTTGGCACTTGATTCCATAATTAAGTATTCCGAAAAATAATGGAAAATCTTTGCTTTGATACTAGAAGAGGATCATGCCGACCCACTACTTGATAACAGAGAAAATCAACCTATTCGCGAGTCACTTCATCTTAAGATGACCCCATAATGTTTAGGTCATCAAGGAATTGTTATTCTTCTTATACTTCCCGAGGATACACTCGTCATTTTAACCTCCCCCCTAGTAAATTCATCCCCAATCGTTCTTAGTCGCGTCAAGTTCCCAGTCTCCTAATGCTATCAAACACATCCATAATTTTTCATAAGGTTAGGATGGATACTTACACTGGCATTTTACTTACATTATGTGCTTTTGGATCGAGGTAGAAAAGGGGATGTTACAATGATGGTAGGAGTAGCTGTCATAGTTTTGAGTAGAATGGGATAAGACATGTACTTCACCCTTTGCAAGAAGGTGGTATAGCAGGACAGTCAACACCCAAAGTCCTAATGTTGTCAGGAAAAGAATATTTGCAGCAGATTGAGAAGGAAGAGTTGAACTATGTTGTGGTATGCAAACCGAGAGTGGTGACAATGAAGACTAATGTGACAGATCTACCTGAGGAGATTCAGGAGATGTTGAGTGAGTTTATTGACATCGTGGTGGATGATTTACCCAATGAATTACCACCAAAGAGGGATATAAGCCATCAAATTGATTTTATTCCATGAGCCATTTTACCAAACAAGGCAGTGTATAGATTGACACCTCAAGATAATGAAGAAGTGAGGAAACAAGTCCAAGGATTGGTCCAGAAGAGTCTGATTCCATGTGCAATACCAGCAGTACTGACACCAAATAAGGATGGTGAGTGGAGGATGTGTACTGAATCCAAAGCAATTAACAAGATTACTATCATATAAAGATTTCCATTACCAAGGATGGATGACATGATGGATTACCTAAGTGGGGCAACATGCTTTTCAAAACTGGATTTGAAGAGCGGATATCATCAGATCAGAATCAGAGAAGGAGATGAGTGGAAGACAACCTTTAAGACAAATGAAGGGTTGTATGAGTGGTTGGTCATGCCATTTGGATTGTGCCATGCACCAAACACTTTTATGAGATTGATGAATGAAGTCTTGGGAGATTTCATAGGTAAGTTTGTGATAGTTTACCTTGATGACATTTTGGTTTTCAGCCAAACAGAAGAATAGCATCTGAAGCATCTAAGATATGTTTTAGAGAGGCTACAACAGGAAAAGTTGCTGGTAAATGTGAAGAAGTGTACATTCATGAAACCAAAGCTAGTATATTTAGGTTTTGTTATCTCAAGAGATGGGTTGAATATGGATCCAGAAAAGGTGTAAGCAGTCATTGATTGGCCTTCACCTAGGAACATATTTGAGGTAAGAAGTTTTCATGGATTGGCAAGTTTTTATAGGAAATTTATAAAGAATTTCAGTGGTATTTTTGCATCTATTGTCGAGACAATTAAGAAGGATAGACAACCATTGACAGCAGAGGCTGAAAGAAGTTTTCAGTTCTTGAAGAAGAAGATTACTAAACAACCAGTATTGAAGTTACCAGACTTCAAACACCCTTTCAAAGTAAAGTGTGATTCAAGTGGAGTAGCAATTGGAGCTGTGCTCAGTCAGGAGGACAGGCCTATAGCGTATTTCAGTGAGAATCTCAATGATGAAAAGCAGAATTATTCATCTTATGACAAGGAGTTTTATGCTATTGTTCAAGCAATGAAGCATTGGAGACATTATTTAATGCCTAGATAATTTGTGTTATATTTGATAACCATGCATTGCAGTACATTATGCAACAACCTAAGTTGAACCTGAAACATGTCAAGTGGGTTGAGTTCTTACAGAGATTTACCTTTGTGTTGAAACACATAAGTGGACAGTCAAACAGAGTAGTTGATGCCTTAAGTAGGAGACTGTTGGTTGTGTAAGAGAATCAAATCCAAGTCTTGGGATTTGAGCATTTAAGGGATTTGTATGAGACTGACATTGATTTCCGGGAGGCTTACAGGGCTTGTGAGAATCCAATGGAGGTGGATAGAGAGCCATGGATGGAGTATGCGCTACAAGATGGTTTACTCTTTAAAAATAGTAAACTGTGTATACCAAAGTGTTCCATGAGGGAGAACTTGATACATGAAAAACACAATGGAGGTATGGCAGATCACTTTGCCAGTGATAAAACCTTTGGACAATTAGGTCGTTTCTATTTTTGGCCAAGGATGAGGTCTAAAGTTGAGAAGTTTGTAAGTAGATGCAGAGTATGCTGGCATGCTAAGGGAAGAAACCAGAACACAGGGTTGTATACACCATTGCCTGTTCCAACTAGGCCTTGGGATTCTGTGAATATGGATTTCATTTTGGGTTTGCCAAGAACTTAGAAGGGACATGATTATATCTTCGTAGTTGATAGATTCACTAATATGGCACATTTCATTCCATGCTACAAGACTAGTGATGCTACACACATTGCTAACTTGTTTTTCAATGAAGTTGTGAAGCTACATGGTTTACATATAAGCATTGTATCAGACAAAGATGTGAAGTTCACGGGTCATTTCTGGAGGACCTTGTGGAAGAAGATGGGTACCAGACTAAACTTTAGTGCAGCATATCACCCATAGTCTGATGGATAGATAGAGGTAGTTAATAGGATTTTGGGGAACCTGTTGATAAGTCTGATTGGAGAGAGTTCGAAGCAGTGGGATAGAGTATTAGCTCAAGCTAAGTTTTCCTATAATGATTCACCAAACAGAAGTATAGGGATGAGTCCATTTCAAATTATGTATGCAATGCATCCAAGAGGAGTGTGTGAACTTCGTGACTTAGGTCAATTGGAGAAGAGGAGTGTTGATGGATAAGAGTTTGCAACAAGGATCAGTGAACTGTAGGAGCAAGTGAAAGCAAGGTTACAGCAGAGTAACACTAGCTACAAGGCCAGAGCAGATTCCAAAAGGAGAGAGAAGAACTATGAAGTAGGGGATTTGGTCTTAGCATATCTAAAGAGAGAAATATTTCCAAAGGGAGAGTATAACAAGCTAAAGATGAAGAAGATTGGACCCTATAGGATACTCAGAAAATTCTCAGCAAATGATTATGAGTTAGATATGCCTACTGGAGTGGGTATTTCACCAATCTTTAATGTTGTAGATCTATATCCTTATGTATTAGGTGACACTGGAACCTTTGCAGAAGGTGAAGATCCTACTGAAGACTTACAATGGGTGGGGCATATGCCTGTGACACAACCGTTGGAAGTTGAGGCCATTATGGACACTAAAGTGGTAAAGAGTACAAGGAAGAAGGACTATATGGAGTATTTGGTCAAATGGAAGGAGTGACCAACAGAGGATTCTACTTGGATAAGGGCTACAGAGTTGGAAGCCAAGGGTTTCACTGTAGCTGATCTAATGAACAAGGGTTCATAATTTTTCACCCTTGCGAGTCTGATGTAGGAGCATCATGGCATGCCATCAATGTGATGAGTTGGTCACATGCTGTGGCAGATTTTTGTTGTTGTTTTGCTGAGTCATAGTTGTTAGCGTCGATAGGCATGATGGCTGGAAGAGCAAGAATGGGGGAATGGACAGAGACGTAAGAGAAATGTAATGTAATTGTATATTTGATAAATGTAGAGGATGATTTACATAATAGATGCCCTGGTAATTTATACTGTAAGTGGGGAAGAGAGGTGACTTTTCAAGTCACCTCATAGTTTATTTACATTAATTAACCTGGATATAATTAAATTTGGTTTTTGTTACATTGCCTTTCCCTTAAGGAAGCTTTCTCCTCAAAGCTTATTTGATGACAATGACTACGTGAACTATCGCAACGCCTCTGATGTGGAAATCTATATGGGTTGTTACTGGCAGGTTTTGTCCCTGGTTCTATTTCGATTATGTGTTCAGTTTTTCTGTTTGTTGGGAGCACCATAGGTAACTCTTGAAACACCTTGCGATGTTTTTGAATTAGCTCTTGTGTCTCTGGTTGTTTGTCCATATCTCCTTCACTTGTTCGAATCTCCATTTCTCGACATTGAGGTATGTACGTTGGTGCATCTTTCCAACGTAGCTTTTCCATCTGATGTGATGTAACCAGTTGTGTTGGAGGTGGTTGGAACCCATATAATTTGTGTGTTTTCCCAAACACATGGAATTCAATAAAATGTTCTTGGTGATTTGCAGAGTATGTACCCAAGGTTTGTAACCATTGTATTCCTAATACTACATCGATCCCTCCTAGTGGTACCGCAAAGAAATCTGATTCTAAGTTATATTCTTGCATTTGTAACTTAACCTTATGACATTTTCCCACATTGTCAATCTTCTTGCCATCTGCTACCATAACTTTCATGTTAGGTACTGGACGAATGAATAGGTTAAATACTTTAGCAAGGTTGACGTTAACGAAGTTATGGGTGCTGCCAGAGTCGATGAGAACTGTGATGTTATTATTTTTTATATGTCCTTTAATCTTCAATGTTTGCGGTTGGGAGATTCCGGTAATAGCGGCTAATGAAATTTGTGGGGATTCGTCCTCGATTCCTGGGTGTTAGTCTTGTTGGCTATTCACATCATTCTCAATTGGTTCATTGACTTCTAGCTCTGCTTCACAAGCATATAATTTCTTTTGTAAGCATCTGTGCTTAGGATCCCATTTGTCTCCACATAACTTACATTTCCCTTATTTTATTCTCTGGCCCTCTAAACTGGGCTTTGTTCCTTCCCTAAGTTGAGGCGGTGTATACCTTGGATTTCCTGTGTATCCTAATTGGAGGGGGTTCTTTTTGAGTCGTCTTGGTCAAAATTTGTATGAACGGATTTACTTTCAATAATCATGGCTTTACGCCATGCTTCCTCCATGGTAGAGATGTTGTGTAACTCTAGTTCGTCACGGATGTGTTGTTTTAGACCGTGTATGTAGGTCTGTAGTCGTTGGTCATCGGTTAATTCTGGGACTCGAGTTCACAGTGCTTCCCAATCATAGGTGTACTCATCGACACTATTTTTTTGTTGTAACCTTGTGATTTTGGCAAAGAAGTCTTTTTCTTCAACGCCTTGGAATCTTTTGACGAGGTCATTCCTGAAGCTAACCCAGTTGTAAGAACATATTCTTGCAGTATTCTTCCACCATAAGTAACAGTTGAAAGCGCTGCCTTCTAGATGCATGGAGGCATATTTAATTTTTTATCCGTCGTAATGGATGTTGTGGATGTCTAGGTATTCCTCGGCTTTGTTAATCCACGCTATGCATTGTCGTTCGTCCTCGTCGTATTTGGGTAACTTGAATTTCACCCGTATTTGGCGTCCTTGTGTATATGCGTTAGAGGACGACATGTTGAATAGAGGATCTGGTTGCTCTGGAGTTATTGGAGAGTTTGGTTGCAGGTCATTCGAGATTTGTAATCTGTCCAAGATGGCGGTTAAAACTGCTTGATTTTTCTTTTGGTCTTCTTGTAGAGTGAGGAAGCTATTCTCTATTCGTGACGTAAATTGTGTCCACTTTGATGTCAAATCATCATTGGTTTGTTTGATTTTTACGTGGAGTTCCTCGTAATTCTTGTTAATTTTCTCATTGATTTGGTCGAACCGAGCGTCCATTGATCTTATGATTGGAATCTTTTCAGTGCTAAATGTGGATTTATTTTTGTTTGCCATATGATGCCAACCCGCCACGATTTATTTATTTATTTTTAATTTTTTATATATATATTTATAATAATAATAATTATTATTATTATTATATAGTTTTGTTTTTGTTTCTTTAAATAATAATAATATTAATAAACATTAATATTAATAAACATTAATATTAATAAATATTATTAATATTAAGGCATAAGAAATATTATTAATAAATAAGGTGTATTAAATAATATTTATTAATAGCAGCCAAGTGTGGATGAACGTGGCGGTTTGAGAGAATGATGGACGGGAGTAGGAGGATGAAGGCAAACGATGGATGGCATAAGATGTGGGAGAACGAGAGAGGGTGTAGTCGTGGAGGAACGCAGTTGTGAGAATGGAGAGATGGAGGAGGGTGGAGTGGCAGAGCATGAGATGGGACGCCGGTGGAGTGGCAGAGCGTGGATATGGAGCAATGATGATGGAGTGCGATGGGTGGATGGGAGAGAGCTGAGGAGAGAGGCGCGAGGAATGGAGGGGGTGAAGGGGAACAACACGGAGGGAGGGTGGATGTAGCAGCGAGGGTGAAGGAGAAGGAAAAACGGAGGCCAAGCGAGATGGAGGGGTGCAGGCGGATGGAAGGGATCATTCGAATGGAGAGTGTGGAGGGATCAGGGGCGTGTGGAAGATGGAGGGTGGAGAAGGAGAATGGAGAGCAGCGGGTGTGGTGGAGGAGGATGGAGAGTGCAGCGTGAATGTGGGGAAGGTAAGGATGAAGTGGTGCAGTGGAGGTGAGAGTGATGGTGGCCTAGTGCCGAGAGCCGAGAGGCTCTGATACCAATGGAAGAGCAAGAACGACGGAATGGACAGAGACGTAAGAGAAATGTAATGTAATTGCATATTTGATAAATGTAGTGGATGATTTACATAATAGATGCCCTAGTAATTTATACCGTAATTGGGGAAGAGAAGTGAATTTTCAAGTCACCTCTTAGTTTATTTACATTAATTAACCTAGCTTATAATTAAATTTGGTTTTTGTTACAATGGCGGATCATGACTCCCTGTGTGGAGATCAAGCCACAGTTGTTTGTTTTTGGACAAGGACATTTTCATCATGCTGTGTAGTTGCTTGTTTTCGGTTGCAGGATCACTCGGGGTGTAGGAGGTTATAGTTTTAGCTTAAATAGGAAAATTAGAGAAGTGAGAAGGGTTCTTCTCTTCAACATTAGAATTTTGAGTTTGCAGAGAGACAAACATACCCGTGTATGATTCTGTTTGTAAATATTTTGAATAGACTGAAGAAGAGGGCCGAGTTGTGTGCATGTGTGTTTGCTTAATAGGAGTATTAGTTGTGTGTTTGCAGTGTTATAAGCGAGATGCATTTACTGGTTTGAACTGTGAATCCGTGAAGAGCCAAATTCGGCGGTTTTTTGAATATCTATGTATTTCCGTGAGATTGTTGATTCACGCATGAATTTGTTGCTTGAATGGTTGAAGTAGGTTGTAAATGCATGTATAGAAGAGTTAGGCTAATTAATCTTAGAGATTGCAGGTTGGATTGATCGATTCCATGATCAATCGACGCATCGTGCAAATTTTCTGCCATTGACAAGTTGTGCAGAGAATGAACGGTGGGGATTGAGTCCGTAGACGGAGATCGGATGGCCCAGGAGAGATCTGCAACGAAAGTTGCGAGGGCGATAACGGATCCACAAATGTCTATGAGATCTGCACTAAGGAATATATCAACGGTCATGGAGAAGGCTGCAAAGATCTGAGGGCTGAAAAATTACGGAGGAAAAGTTGCGGGGGGAGCAACATTGAAAAGTTGGCCACGCATCGTGCATCTCGCAACCTGCATGCAGAAATCCTGTTGCAGGGACAAAATTGCGGAGAGGCTCTGTTGCAGAGACAGAGTTGTAGAGAGGCTCTGTTGCGGAGACAAATTTGCAAAGAGGTTTTGTTGCGGAAGCCAAATTACGGGGAGGTAATTTTAGCGCAGAATTTGGCCAGGGCCAAATTTGGCAGTCCTGCTAAGTGTAGTAGCCACTAGATCCTGGAGGTGCTAGTTGGGTTGGTTGTGGTTGATCCGACTCTGCACCAGCTATGAGAGATATTTTTGTATAAGATAGTGAGGAAAATATCATGTAGTTTGTAGATGGGTTGAAGTTGTCCATTAAGAGGGAGATATGCGTGGAGAAGGTGTGGTTATTAAAGGAGGCTTATCACTTAGCTTTGAGAATTGAGGAGGGGTAGAAAGAGAATGCATGCCAACTGGCAGTGATAGGAGAAGGAGGATGAAGTTATCTTGAAGGTGGTTATAGAGGGAATTGATTATGCCAGTGGGGTATACATGGTTGAGGAAACTAATGAGAGAAGTGGGTATGAAATGAATGTTGTGGATAGCATACCAAATGAGGGTGCAACAAAATATCACTATGAAGATAATAAGGAAAAGGAGTTTGAGCAACAAACTCAAGAGATAACAAAGTGTGGTGTTGCAATAGAGGGAAATGTTGTAGTAGTAAGTGGAGTGGTAGAAAATAGTGGTCTTGCAATAGTGGGATTGCAGGAAGAGGATGTTATAGCGGGTGGAAAATGTACAACAAATTAGAGTTGATTGTAGCAGAGGAGTTGTTGTAGTGAAGAGAAATGAGTTGATGCTTGAGAAACAAGCATTGGTGGAGAGTGTAGTGATAGTGTAGATGCATGAGGATGGGGGAGCAATGAGAACCATTGGGCTTACAGAAAGCACCATAGGGAGGTGAAGATTTGATGAGGATGAGATCTGTAGAAGATGCCAGAGGTGGACAAATTTCCGCAAGTGGTGGAATAGATGAGGATAATGCAGATGTAGAAATTGTAGGCAAAGATAAGTTGTATGAAGTGTGGTGAAGGTGGAAGAATGTAAGGAAGGATAAATAACTGGTGGTTATTGATTTATCAATGACCATGTGAGCAATATGCTCACAATTTCTCAACCATAGGTGTTTAATGTAGATGGATCCCTAGTGCAACGGGATATCCTACATGTATCATTTACTTTTGGTAGTTAGTTCAAAATAACTATTGTTTTTTAGTATTTTCATTGATTTATGGTTGTTTCCGAAGTTGTTCTTGAAACGTGTGTTGCAGAACGAGTGGAATCACTCTTGTTACAGAACCTCCATATAGATCCATAGAAGAAGATTTCAGATTTTATGGCATTTATTTATTTCATGGATTGTGGTTAGAGCATCAACTTGTCTTAACCAATACGTGGACCCTTCAATTTAAAGGAAAAAAAAGAAATAGGAATGTTTTCCAAAAGGTGATACATGGTAATCAATTACAATGATTGCATAAGAAGCTGAAACACCCCACATAACAATTACAAGAAGCAAGGTCTGGAGCGTTGGAGGAGATTGATACGTGGGTATAAAATGGAATGATTCGTTCCCTACCAGTTGAACCCTTCAACCATTTAAACTTCCAATATTGAGGTATTAAAATCTCTGCCCATGAAAGAGAGAGGGATTTTTCCTCTCATTGGATTGGAAGGGGGCGTTCTTTCCTTTGCAGTGATTTTATGAGATGTTTGGTAGCATTGTAGTGGAAGAGAGGCACTAGCCATAGTGGGTATAGAGGTGTAGGATTAGGCCTCTATTTTGTGTAGTTAGTGAGTAGTATGGGTTCTCACGGTTTTGTCATTGTATGTGGAGCAAACAGAAGCCAAGGTGGTTATGTGTATGCAACACAGGTTTGCAAATATCTGTCAATGGACATCAATAAAACTTTATTTGGTTATGTGTTATTAATTTTCTAAGACAAATTATTTGTGGTGATTTATTTTATTTGACAAATGTTGTGAGTGGAGTTGTGTGTACATCTCTATGTTGTAGAAAGAAGTTGCAACTCCTTTGTGACTATGGTGAGAGAATTTCATTGCAGGACTCTAAGAGCATCCTTTGTGGTTGCATCAAAATATGTCGTATCTTATCCTCCTCAAAGAAGCGAGTCTCTGCCCCATTGAGAGTATGTCTGTTGGCACAACCCACCCAACAAAGCCCTATCGACAGGGGTTCCCACTTTGTCAACATTCTACATGCGCGATCTCCCTGAGCACCGACCCAGATAGGTTTTACCCTGTCCAGCAACACCCGCAGAGCAGATGAAGTCTCCTTCGAGATGTTCGGGGAGAGCTGTCGGAACCATTTCTGCAGTAAGGAGGAGGATTTAGGGCAACATCGGTTCATCAACTTAGTTATCAGATCTAATAGAACAATTAATCAAACATCACATAATTAATAACATATCTACCATTTCAACCACAGATCGAACATATTGCATCATTCATCTATTCATCGTAGCAGTATCACGGTATTCATTCATAAAGCAGAATCAACAGACATTGACATCGCAACACATAAAATAGAAAGAGACAAAAGAAAATAGCGATTCAGTTCAACATCCATCATATCATACTAGTTTCTGTGCAACAGATCCAAAACAACAACTGTCTTTCTCCACAGCGAGAGGAAGATTGACCCACAAGATCACATACAGATAATACAAGATTCAATTCCTCACTTGCTCTCCGATATCACCTCCTTTGTTCTCTCTCATTTTCAATTCTAAGTCTATAAATAGGCTTATGCCTTTACATTCATGGTCCACTTCTAACTAACTCCTAACTGATTTAACCATTAATGACCTATATCCACAAAATGTGGTCAACCGATACAAAAAGATGCATAAAATATTCAAAAATGGTTTGTTTTTCGCCCATCGCGATGTCTTTGCCTTGTGCATTATCACGTGAGCTTGTGCAGCCTCTACAGTGCTGTGTAACTCACTTACCCAAAACCCCTATCAACAGGTCCCCAACACATTTTTGTGGCTCGTCCTCGAGCCACATTAGATGGACAGGGTGTACTCCATCGTCTTCATCCTGAAGTCCTCATACTGTTGCGAAATCTCCTCGACCTGTGCGTGAAAATTTTCAGCTTCATCCTGACATCCCAGCAGGTCCTGCTTCATAGGGTGCTCCACCAACTTGGTATTCACCGTCTTCTTGCCATCTTGCACAACTTGCAGCGCGACAACTACTTTGATAGCCAACTGTGCTCCAATCTCTTGGAACTCATCTAGTTGGGCACTGCGCTTGCGCTATCGTTCTTGTGCCTTTGCGTCTCATTGCTACAACTCTCTCATCTCGGTGGACCGTGCTAGCTGAATCATGGGTGGCATTGCTCGTAATGTCGTCTTCAATGTTGTCAACTATCTGTCAACTTCTCGTGCTTGCTTGGTCAGCTGGTATAATTGCTCATATTTGATGACACTTCCCCAAAATTGTGTCGTGGCCTATGAGATCTTCTTTGCTTCCTGTTACATCACATCAAACTGTGTCGCAATCGCTTCGATGGCAGTCTTCTGCTCCGCAACCTGCTCTGGTGGCGTTTTTGGGTAGACCATAACATTGAGCAGATTTTTGGTCAGCTAGAGATGGACGATGACCTTGCACAGTCGCTTGGCTTTGGTGACTACATCAAGTTCTGCTGTGCTTTCATATATATGTTGACATGCCTCATCAACAACCGCTTCTACCTCGCCTCTACTCGCAACCAACTTTGCATTCTCGATAACCAAGCGGTCGGTCTGCTTTTTCAGGTCAATGATCTCTTCAACAATTTTCTTCTTCATCTCATCCTGCGTCTCTTCAATGCTGCAACCTCCTGCGCCTTTATTGTCGCTAACTGTTCCTTTACCTAGCGCACTCCTCAACCTCTGCCTTCAACTTTGTAGATTCCTCATGCGACTGCAAGTACCCATCACTGAGCTCTTTCTTCCTATCGGCCAACTCCTGGTTGGAGACCTGCTGATGCTCTGGGTCAATATCTTATTGATATCTACTGCAGCTACTGCAAGGAGGAGTTCACATCCTCACGTCCTGCATCGATTGCAATTAGGGGAACCTGAACGTTCCTGGCCCGCGACTCAGTGCTAATTGGGGGAACCTGAACGTTCCTGGCCCTACACAGCGACACTCTCCAGTGCCATCTTCACAATAGCATCATAAATAGAATCTAACTTAGCTCTTACCGTGTCAAGGCCTTCATGGTGGGATTGGCGCATTGCTTGCGCAACGACGTCAGATGAATATGTGACAGCCTTAATGAGTCACTGCAATTGGACTTCTAAAACTACTCTAGTGCTACTTCCTATATCAAACTCCATGCGTCGTTTGGTTTGGCCCTCCTCTAGGGTGCACTCGGCTTCTGGATCGGTATCAGTCGACGACTCTCCATCCGAGTCATGAGTGCTCTGGCCTTCTCGCACAGGCTCTGTAGGGGCATCTGTTGGTGGTTCTGTTGATATTTCTTCAGCACTAATTGGTTCATGCCAGTCAGCAAGCCAGTCCTGAACTACTGTTTCCACTTCATCATCGGTCAATTTATAGGGCATTGGCATCCATTTCCTATCAGGGTCTCATCGCCCTTGGATATGAATTGAATGGGGCCCGATGGCAAACCGCGTGATCCTATGATATTGTACCGCTGCTGCATCTGATAAGCATGGAATTTTAACCGCCACGGCTTGTAGCGCTTCCCAGTAGATCCAAAAGGTGGATCGTACAATCAGTATGTCGACTGGGCTCCTCACTTTCTCTCCGCTATCACCTCCTTTTTTTCTCTCTCATTTTCATATATAAGTCTATAAATAGGATTATGCCTTTACATTCATGGTCCACTTCTAACTAACTCCTAACTGATTTAACCACTAATGACCTATATCCACAAAATGTGGTCAACCAATACAAAAAGATGCATAAAATATTCAAAAATGGTTTGTTTTTCTCCCATCGCGATGTCTTTTCCTTGTGCATTATCGCGTGAGCTTGCGCAGCCTTTGCAGTGCTGCGTAACTTACTTACCCAAAACCCCTATCAACAGGTCCCCAACACATTTTTGTGGCTCGTCCTCGAGCCACATTAGATGGACAGGGTGTACTCCATCGTCTTCATCCTGAAGTCCTCATACTGCTGCGAAATCTCCTCGACCTATGCGTGAAAATTTTCAGCTTCATCCTGACATCCTAGCAGGTCCTGCTTCACAGGGTGCTCCACCAACTTGGTATTCACCGTCTTCTTGCCATCTTGCACAGCCTGCAGTGTGACAACTACTTTGATAGCCAACTGTGCTCCAATCTCTTGGAACTCATCTAGTTGGGCACTGCGCTTGCGCTATCGTTCTTGTGCCTTTGTGTCTCATTGCTACAACTCTCTCGTCTCGGTGGACCGTGCCAGCTGAATCATGGGTGGCATTGCTCGTAATGTCGTCTTCAATGTTGTCAACTATCTGTCAGCTTCTCGTGCTTGCTTGGTCAGATGGTATAATTGCTCATATTTGATGACACTTCCCCAAAATTGTGTCGTGGCCTTCGAGATCTTCTTTGATTCCTGTTACATCGCTTCAAACTGTGTCGCGATCGCTTCGATGGCAGTCTTCCGCTCCGCAACCTGCTCTGGTGGCGTTTTTGGGTAGACCATAACATTGAGCAGATTATTGGTCAGCTAGAGATGGACGATGACCTTGCCTAGTCCCTTGGATTTGGTGACTACATCAAGTTCCACTGTGCTTTCATATATATGTTGACATGCCTCATCAACAACCGCTTCTACCTCACCTCTACTCGCAACCAACTTTGCATTCTCGACAATCAAGCGGTCGGTCTGCTTTTTCAGGTCAATGATCTCTTCAACAATTTTCTTCTTCATCTCATCTTGCATCTCTTCAATGCTGCAACCTCCTGCGCCTTTATTGTCGCTAACTGTTCCTTTACCTGGCGCAAATCCTCAACCTCTGCCTTCAACTTTGTAGATTCCTCATGCGACTGCAAGTACCCATCACTGAGCTCTTTCTTCCTATCGGCCAACTCCTGGTTGGTGACCTGCTGATGCTCTGGGTCAATAGCTTATTGATATCTACTGCAACACCCTGCAGCTGCTGCAAGGAGGAGTTCACATCCTCACTTCCTACGTCAATTGCAATTAGGGGAACCTGAACATTCCTGGCCCGCGACTTAGTGCTAATCGGGGGAACCTGAACGTTCCTGGCCCTACACAGTGACACTCTCCAGTGCCATATTCATAATGGCATCATAAATAGAATCTAACTTAGCTCTTACCGTGTCAAGGCCTTCATGGTGGGACTGGCGCATTGCTTGCACAACGACGTCAGATGAATATGTGACAGCCTTAATGAGTCACTGCAATTGGACTTCTAAAACTACTTTGGTGCTACTTCCTGTATCAAACTCCATGCATCGTTTGGTTTGGCCCTCCTCTAGGGTGCACTCAGCTTCTAGATCGGTATCAGTTGACGACTCTCCATCCGAGTCATGAGTGCTCTGGCCTTCTCGCACAGGCTCTGTAGGGGCATCTGCTTACGGTTCTGTTGATATTTCTTTAGCACTAATTGGTTCATGCTAGTCAACAAGCCAGTCCTGAACTACTGCTTCCACTTCATCATTAGTCAATTTATAGGGCATTAGCATCCATTTCCTATCAGGGTCTCGTCGCCCTTGGATATGAATTGAATGGGGCCCAATGGCGAACCGCATGATCTGATAAGCGTGGAATTTTAACTGCCACGGCTTGTAGCGCTTCCCAGTAGATCCAAAAGTGGATTGCACAATCAGTATGTCGACCGGGCTCCTCACTTGCTCTTCGCTATCACCTCCTTTTTTTCTCTCTCATTTTCAATTCTAAGTCT
This sequence comes from Pseudotsuga menziesii, assembly GCA_001517045.1. Classification (NCBI taxonomy): domain Eukaryota; kingdom Viridiplantae; phylum Streptophyta; class Pinopsida; order Pinales; family Pinaceae; genus Pseudotsuga; species Pseudotsuga menziesii. The sequence continues at coordinate 78,169 of LPNX010136326.1, read as the reverse complement.
ATAAATAGGCTTATGCCTTTACATTCATGGTCCAGTTCTAACTAACTCCTAACCGATTTAACCACTAATGACCTATATCCACAAAATGTGGTCAACCAATACAAAAAGATGCATAAAACATTCAAAAATGGTTTGTTTTTCGCCCATCGCGATGTCTTTGCCTTGTGCATTATCGCGTGAGCTTGCGCAGCCTCTGCAGTGCTGCGTAACTCACTTACCCAAAACCCCTATCAACAGGTCCCCAACACAGTTTTGTGGCTCGTCCTCGAGCCACATTAGATGGATAGGGTGTACTCCATCATCTTCATCCTAAAGTCCTCATACTGCTGCGAAATCTCCTCGACCTGTGTGTGAAACTTTTTAGCTTCATCCTGACATCCCAGCAGGTCTTGCTTCACAGGGTGCTCCACCAACTTGGTATTCACCGTCTTCTTGCCATCTTGCACACCCTGTAGCACGACAACTACTTTGATAGCCAATTGTGCTCCAATCTCTTGAAACTCATCTAGTTGGGCACTGCGCTTGCACTATCATTCTTGTGCCTTTGTGTCTCATTGCTACAACTCTCTCGTCTCGGTGGACCGTGCCAGCTAAATCATGGGTGGCATTGCTCGTAATGTCGTCTTCAATGTTGCCAACTATCCGTCAGCTTCTCGTGCTTGCTTGGTCAGTTGGTATAATTGCTCATATTTGATGACACTTCCCCAAAATTGTGTCGTGGCCTCCGAGATCTCTTTGCTTCCTGTTACGTCGCTTCAAACTGTGTCGTGATCGCTTCAATGGCAGTCTTCCGCTCCGTAACCTGCTCTGGTGGCATTTTTGGGTAGACCATAACATTGAGCAGATTGTTGGCCAGCTAGAGATGGACGATGACCTTTCCCAGTTGCTTGGCTTTGGTGACTACATCAAGTTCCACTGTGCTTTCATAGATATGTTGACATGCCTCATCAACAACCGCTTCTACCTCGCCTCTACTCGCAACCAACTTTGCATTCTTGACAATCAAGCGGTCGGTCTGCTTTTTCAGGTCAATGATCTCTTCAACAATTTTCTTCTTCTTCTCATCCTGCGTCTCTTCAATGCTGCAACCTCCTGCGCCTTTATTGTCGCTAACTGTTCCTTTACCTAGCGCACTCCTCAACCTCTGCCTTCAACTTTGTAGATTCCTCATGCGACTGCAAGTACCCATCACTGAGCTCTTTCTTCCTATCGGCCAACTCCTGGTTGGTGACCTGCTGATGCTCTGGGTCAATAGCTTATTGATATCTACTGCAACACCCTGCAACTGCTGCAAGGAGGAGTTCACATCCTCACTTCCTGCGTCGATTGCAATTAGGGGAACCTGAATGTTCCTGGCCCGCGACTCAGTGCTAATTAGGGGAACCTGAACATTCCTGGCCCTACACAGTGACACTCTCTAGTGCCATCTTGACAATGGCATCATAAATAGAATCTAACTTAGCTCTTACCGTTTCAAGGCCTTCATGGTGGGACTAGCGTATTGCTTGCGCAACGACGTCAGATGAATATGTGACAGCCTTAATGAGTCACTGCAATTGGACTTCTAAAACTACTCTGGTGCTACTTCCTGTATCAAACTCCATGCGTCGTTTGGTTTGGCCCTCCTCTAGGGTGCACTCGGCTTCTGGATCGGTATCAGTCGACGACTCTCCATTCGAGTCATGAGTGATCTGGCCTTCTCACACATGCTCTGTAGGGGCATCTGCTGGCGGTTCCGTTGATATTTCTTCAGCATTAATTGGTTCATGCCAGTCAGCAAGCCAGTCCTGAACTACTGCTTCCACTTCATCATCGGTCAATTTATAGGGCATTGGCATCCATTTCCTATTAGGGTCTCGTCGCCCTTGGATATGAATTGAATGGGGCCCGATGGTGAACCACATGATCCTATGATATTGTACCGCTACTGCATCTGATAAGCGTGGAATTTTAACCGCCGCGGCTTGTAGTGCTTCCCAATAGATCCAAAAGTGGATCACACAATCAGTATGTCGACTGGGCTCCTCTACCCACCATAAATTTTGGTATTGTGTAACTTTGCACACCTTGACCGCTTCAATAGACATAGGTTGGTAGTCTTTTGGCTCCATTCAAGCCACCAAAGCAATGAGGATCAATAACCAACTATAAGAGAAAGGCCGCTCCCCGGCCTGAGCTGTGACCGCATCTTCCATCAATTGATTCAACAAGAAGAGGGACCAATTCATTTGGACTCCCTCAACACACTGTTGCGCATAAGCAATCAACCCCGACTTGCATTAGACTGGGCAATTTTTTCGGACGATTTTACTCGCTAAGATACATGCACCAATATGCATTGCTCGCTCGTTGATGCTGTCGATCTAATATGCGTGGCCATCCTGCTGCAATCCATATCTCTCCTTCAGTTGTTGGGCCAGCTTCTTATCGTTGTATCTTTCTCTGATATATTGGGGAGGGTTTGTCCCAGCCTTAGGAAGCCCTGTGATCTCTAAAATCATGTCCACCGTAACCACGATTGGGGTATCCAACCACAATGTCCCACCATGAAAACACACCAATGACTGTTTGACGCATGCATTCACTTCATTCAACCGTCCAAATTGGGGCATGTTGATAAGCCCCAACAACCTAGATTTATTCAATCCTTGTGCCCATGGGTGAGAAATACGCTTGATGGGTGTTCCTGGAACCGAAGGCAAGGACATGTAGGGATCATTTGCTATGTCCTTCAGCACCAACAAGTCATGGTCCTTGTACTTCATCTTGACCAAGGTGGGAATAATGTCCACAGTGCACATCATCACTTTCGGTAGCGGCGATGTTTTTGGCTGATACTTCTGATTTTTGGTTAACCGTCGGGGCTTTGCACCAGGTCGCGTGGGAGTGACATATCCAGGGATATCATTGATGGACACGCCCCTGGGTGTCACAGACTCCATAGCTCCTGAACTGGATGGCCTTGTCAGCGTAGTTCCCTCCCCTTACGCCCTAATGGAAGTGCGTGTCTACCTCTTCTGCAGCGGCGTTGATCCTGGCTTCTGAGCCTTTCGCTTGTCGCGAGGGATCGAAGATGATTCGACCGACATACACATGATTTCTTCCACTATAGCAGTGGGACAGATGAGTGACTCCTGCTCACTTGAAATATCCACAGTGTCGAGGTTGCTCAGCATGCCACACAAACCTTACTAAGCGATCAAACACACCCCATTCTCACACCCTAGTTGTCGCTCACAATGCTTCCAACTCACTCAACTCTGCACTTCGCTCATCTCGATTGAACACAATGACAACTTCATCCTGCATTGCTCACCTTCTTATAGGGAAATGACGAATCTAGCTTCATCATTGCCAAATCCATCATAGCCATCATGACGAAATCCTGCATCCACCAATGATCCTAGCATGATAACGATCGGATTGGCCATAAATGCACATCGCTTCAATGAGCCCCGCTGACTAACTGCTCTTAACTGTCTACATTTATTGTTGATTTGACCCAATCGCAGCCCTATGGATGTCGCGGTCTCTCTCTCTCTAACTGCGCTACTGACTCCTACACTTGTGCATCCACTTCCTCTTGGCGCGCCCTTCTGTCCTCTATCTATCCTATCTCTTTTTTTTTCATTGTGAAGTGCTTCAGGTAGTGTGCACCTCCGCCCCTGTCCTATATGGATTCAAGCAACTACCATTCACAAGCTTCGGCAGCACCGCTCCATCTAACTGCTGCAATTGAACTGCACCTCCAGAAGTAATGGAATGAACGAGATACGGTCCTAACCAGTGCATCTGTAACTTACCTGGATGCTTCATGAACTTGTTGTCATATAACAACACCAAATATCCTTGTGAAAATTGTTTGTTTTTAATGTGGTAGTCAAGCCACACCTTCTTTCGATCCTTCTCGACAAGCTGCTGGAAGCCTATGATGAAGTGGTCCTCTTCCAATTAGGCTAACTGTGTTGCCCACTCCTCAAGTGCTGCTTCATCAACCATGCCAGTTGCTATGGCGATACGCATACTAGGAACAACGTACTCCATAGGCATGAATGCCTCTTGCCCATATACTAATTTGAATGGTGTCTGCCTCGTGGTTCGATATGCCCACATAACTGCAGGAATCTTTAAATCCCAGTCATCGTGATTAACATTACATACCTTGGTCAGTGCGGTTTCCAGGATTTTGTTGAAGGCTTCTACGGTTCCATTTTCTTGTGGATGATATGGGGTACTTTTCTTATGTTGCACCTGCAACTCCTCTGTCAGTGCTTTTACTGTGCAGTTGATAAAGTGACTGCCCTGGTCGCTCATCAATATCCTAGGTCATCCAAACCATGTCACAATGTTTTCAAATATGAACTTTGCTGTTGTCACAACAGTGCAATCCACAACTGGTGCAGCCTCCACCCACCTTGTCAGATAGTCAGTTGATGTGATGATGTATCGCACACCAGTTCGCTTTCCTCACGGGTTGATTGGACCCACAAAGTCCACCGCCCATTTGTCGAAAGGTTGCAAAGTTACCTGCAGTACAAGCGACATCTCATCTCGTCGCGATGGTTTTTTGACGCGTTGACAGACATCACAGATACGTGCATAGTCTGTAGCATCATTATGAAAAGTAGGCCACCATAGCTCGGTGCGCAGTAGCTTGTCCTCCATAATGTCCACTCGCAACTCCTGCATGTGATTCTGCTAGAATTTGCCCTTGTTCATGAGGTAGAACATACTGTCGTAGGATCTCATCAGGTCCAAGTTTGTATAAGTACCCAACGATCAACTGGAAGTTTGAAGCCTTCACGACCAACTGCTTCTTCTCATGAGTTAACAGTTCCTCTGGCGTAACTCCAGTTTCCAAGAACTGAATTATCGGTGCATAATGGTCATCTGTGATATCAACTCGAAACAACTGTGCATTTGGCAATCCATCGTCAATATTGGTGGGCTCTTCACTTGTTTCAATGCGGGACATATGATAGGACCGACATTCAGGCATCCTACCTTCACGATTATTTCGAAATCAAACTCCTAAAAGAGAAGTAGCCAGTGACATATCTTCCCCCCCAACACAGGCTTATTGACTAGGTATTTCAAAGTCGAATGGTCAGTGAACATTTTGAAGTGACCGCCAAAGAGATAATGCCTAAACTTCTACAATGCATATACCATCGCCAACCCCTCTCTTTCTTTGTTCATGTAATTCTTCTCAACAAAGGATAACCTCCTACTAGCAAAGGCAATCGGGTGATCCAGATCTCCTTCTCCTGGTTGCGCGAGTACCACTCCTGGCGCAACGAATGAGGCATCGACATGGACATGGAACTCCTTGTTCCAATTGGGGAACACAAGTATGGGTGCTGAAGCCATGCTGGAATTCAATGTGTCGAAGCTATTTTGACACTCTTGGCTCGATATGAATGCGGCATCCTTCTTTAACAGTTTCTCCATGGGGGAAATAATCGCATCATAATCGCGGATGAACTTGCAATAGTACCCAGTGTGTCCCAGTGTTGCGCGAAGCATCTTTGTATTTGTAGGTGGCGGCATGCTTAGGATGAGCGCGATCTTCGCTGGATCAACCAAAATCCCTTGGTTACAAATGATATGACCGAACAACACCCCAAATGGTGTGTAAAAGATGCAGTTCTTTGAATTCAATGCGATCTGATGTCGTCAACACCTTTCGAGCATCAAGCGCAGGTTTTCCAGGTGATCCTTAATCAACCCGTAGAATGTCTAATCATCCATACATACTTGTAGGAATTTATGAATAAAATCTTTGAATGCAGCGAAAACAACCTAAGAGAATATCACAGGTGCATTTTTCAACCCAAAGGACATCACTGTGTATTGAAAACAACCCCATTCGGTGACAAGTTTGGTTTTATGGCGGTCTTCCTTTGCAATTCTGATCTGGTGATAACCATAAAATCCATCTGTAAAAGAGTACATTTCTTGACCACCTACTCCTTCAAGAACCTCATCAGTGAATGGTGTCGAAAAGGAATCATGCATGCAAGCATCATTCAGTTTTCTTAGATTGACACAGATTCAGACTTCCCCAGTTTTCTTATCTTGGACCACCATAGGACTTATCCATTCTGATTCTTCAACAGGCTCAATAATCCTTGCATCTAGCATCTAGTCAAGTTCAGCCTTGACCCGTTATTTATATTGTGGATTCAAGCAATATGGCCTCTGTCGCACTGGTTTTGCATCTAGTTTTAACGAGATTTTCATTTCCCCTAGGTCACCCAATATCCCCTTCATTTTTGAGAATTTTGTTGGGAACAGATCTTGAAACTCATGCAATAGATCTGTGATCTTTGCCATGGTCTCCTCGTCCCAGTAGTCCCCAATATTTTCAAATTTTAGATTCTCTTCCGTCCCAATGTTAACTTTCTTAATCTTTAGCAGTTGAGTCATGAGATCAGTCGGCACATCCGGTGCTGTGACATCCCAACTTCCTTCAGTCTCCAGAATATTAATATTGCGCAACTCATCATCATCCTACAGCTCGTCAGAGATGTTGTAGCATTCCATCATCAATTGCATGTGGCAGTGCGCATGTGGGTCCATAGGATATGCAACTGAGACAACTTTCAAGACTACATCCCGAATGATCTGTAGTGCATTGTTAACCTCTACATTGGTGTCTGCAAAGCCAAAGGTATGCGCAAAGCAAAGAATCAGCTCCTCCCAAGTAGTTATTTCTCTACGCAGTTATGCTGATATGTACCAAGACATTGGCATTTCATCCAGTGTGTGAATAAAAGCATGGACCCATTCATCCTTAGGTCACGATGCCCATAGAGTCTGGCATTCCCTCAGATGACTACAAGGGTTATTTTCTCCATCATATCTCCCAGTGTGATATACCTCCATAGCTTCGAAGCGCACAGTCATCAACCGTCAACACTGTGCCCATTCATGAATGGTCTCCGTATGAACTGCTTGCCAGTGTGCTGGGGTGGCCTTCAATGCTTCTCCTAATGCCAACAAGCACTGAGGCTCAAATACCTTCGCTTCAAACTCCTCAAGGAACCCAGATAGTTCTAGTAGTCCTTCATATATTGGCAACTCAATGATCTTAGTCACGACATGGCGTAGTGACTACACGATCGGCATGCATTTTCTAAGTGATACCTCATGCATCCAGTTTTGCCAATTTTCTAGCACATCATCAAAATCAGAGGATGCAGAGCTAGCGCTGTGCCAACCCAGTTCTCCATCAGCAGTAGGATGGATATAATCTTCAGAAATATTGTAAATGTGATCCCATCCTCTAACAACTTCATCTTTGACAGGTTCAATATATCACCTTCCTTCATTAGGATCCATAGGTGCGATGACTTGGATATCCTGGTTCTCAAATGTCATCAACCACTTTTTGAAATTGATCATGGCCATGTTGTCGTTGGCCCATCCAATCCCATGCAGCGCATGATAAGAGCCTCCTCCATCAACGAATTCGACTACATTGAAATCAACACGAGTCTACATACCTTCGACATCTACGACCAAATTTGACACACAGCCGATTGGTTGGACTTTGGCCTAATTAGCCAATCACAGCTGCACTGGGGACCAACCAAGTGTCAGCGCCCCCATATCCTGCCACTTGGTTTTGTCAAGATATTTACATATGACCCAAGATCCAGAATAACTGAGTCAACTTCATAGTCCCCAATCTGGATGGTCATTCGCATTTTGTTACCTATCCTTTTCTTTTGTAAAGAATTCACCGCAAAGTCTTGCAACTCTCTATCCAGACGGTGCAACAACTTCTCGATCTCAACCAAAGCATCGGGATTTATTACCAGGGATAAACAACTCTTGAAGAACTGTTTTAAAGTGCCATGCTGCCATGATGGTCCAGCTTTTAACGAAGAATCAAAAGCAGAAGGCATGCCAACAATAGGTGTCTTACCAGGATTTCTTTCAATCACCTCGGGAGCCTAAAAAAAGGTATCTCACTCAGTCACGATATTGAACTGTACTTTCTTCTTTCTAGCCAGTCGAACTTGTGGACGTGGTACATCATCTCCAGTCATCATGCCTCCTCGAGTGACAATCCCAACATCAACATCCTCTGTTCGCGGTTCTGCTAAAATTGTCGCAACCATCGACCCTTGATTCTAGTTCTATGGCGGAGGCTAGTTCGGGGGCGGATTCTGGTTCAATGGTGGATTCATAGGATGATTTACATTCTGATTTTGTACTGGAATTTGGGGTTGAACCTGATTCTGTAGTTACTGCTGAATCTGTATCTGATTCTGGGCCTGGAACTGGTTATGATTCTGCAACAAAGGAACATTTTCGGCCTACCATTTCGCAATTAGATGAGGGAAATTTTCAATAGTATGATCGCTTACCGCACAGTATACACACTATAGATGAGGACAATCCCTCTGATAATGCCCAAATGTCCCACAGTTGTAACACTGGATTGATGCACGATCCTGTCCTCCTCCTTAACCGAAACCTCCTCTTCCCCTGAATCCTCCGTAGAATCCTCCACAAAATCCTCCTTGGTATTGTGGTTGAGCTACTTGCTGTTGATACTGGGGTTGGGCCACTTGCTACTGATACTGGGGTTGGGTCACCTGCTACTATGGGGGATTAGACTATTGCTGAACGTAGTGCGATGCTTGGACATACTGCGGCTATAACGAAGCCATTGACATTTGCGGTCATGGTGCAAACTGCGGCTGTGATATGAGATACGACTATGATGAAATAAACTACATCTGTGGTGGCGACGTATATTGGACTTGGGGTGGTGGTTGCACCACCTGCGACTGCTGCACTTTGCGAGGATCTTCACCTTTCACGAAATACGAATCATATGTCTGCTCTTGATGCAGATCATAAGCTCGACAGTCCTTATCCTCGTGCCCAACTAAGTGACAGAAGGTGCGATATAAGCTTGCTGGATTCATAACCATTTTCTGCATGTAGGTATAGTCTTCATGTCGATGTCCATATACTTGACATATGCGACACCACGACACACCACTGCAACTCAGCGGGTTCGGCGCTCTCGAGAGTAGATAGTTTCGAAAGGTAGGACAGGTATCTTTGGTGTGTCCACCCACATGACACTGAGTGCACCATAGATCGTCATGTTCCACTTTTGCCTTGTTAATGTCCTGCAACTGAAGCGTCAGGTTCGCCAGCTGCGCCTGGATTTGATTCATGCCAATGACAGTTTCTCTGACAGGTGAAGCTTCCAGCTTCATTGCAATTTCCAGAGCCTCACTCTATGTCACGATCTTTTTCTACATCAATGGATGTTGGATATGAGAGACCAACACCGTAATGAACCATTCCTTGTGTTGGACGTCACTCATATCGAAGCTGACCCATGCCATCAACGTCTTAAACCTCTGGTAAAAGTCCCAAACTGTCTCATTAGGGAATTGTTTAATTTCCTTCAGCTCCGTAATATACTATGCTTCAGATTTTGGTTTCTTGAACTTTTCAAGCAGTCCCTTCTGAATCTCATCCAAAGTCTTCGCAATGTTCCCTTGCGGAACCTATATGAATCTCATATACCAATCAAGCACACGACCCTGGAGGGTGGTCGCTAATTGGCCTTTATTTACATCATCGTCTGTAGTTTATCGGGCAGTCCAGACTACTTCACATAAAAACCGGTATTGTTTTGGGTCATCAATGTCGATTCCATGGAACATAGGTAGCTTCATATTGTCTCCCTCCATCCTAGGCCTTCTTCCTACAGATACTAGATGTTGCTTGGCACGTCGGACACGTCGACGTAGATTGCGTATATCTTCCTGAGTGTGGAGTAGTGCACAGAGGTGTGGACACGTTGCTACCGAGGTTTGACCTTGCTATCACCCTAGGTGTAGCCTGGGTTTGCTCGTCCTCTTCGTCACTATAGAGTCGCTTCGTCCCATGTGGTTGTCCTTCGCGGTCTTGCGTTCTAATCTCAATAGGACCTTCCCCTATCCTCTGCCTCTTCTCCACTCGGAACCTTGCTCCTCCCCTTATACAACCACTCTCTTCCTCGGTTTCCCTCATAGTCTCATTGAAACTCAAACAAATTTACCCCTTATCTTTCCATTTGTCGCCCCCCTTCTATCGCAGTGTTCACAACCTCCGCACACCAGAGTTTTACTACTCAAGGTGCATTTTTAGTATGCCCTTTTCACAAACAAGCATCTTGATTGACAATTGCAGCGATAGTAAGAACCTACCTCGTGGTCCGTTGAAGAATTCCCGTTCGGCTTCGTTATAGGACTTGTTGGTATCGACCTCGAACTCAGTGATGTATCCTTCCAGAATACTATCCAACCAAACTTCAACAGCCCGCGATGCCTTGTTGTTAGTCTCTTGTAGTTCCTGAATTAACTTAGGGGTCCAGGACGTCGACTCTCCTCCTGGAAGTTGCGCTTCTTGTAGGTGAATCGCGCCAGCCACTCATATAATATGATGGGAAACTCACAGAAAAACCATCATGAGGACCGTCGTGTATGTACCTTGCCAACCATCCATTTGTTTGCAACTTCGGGTTCTGGTTCTCGGCTTCAAAATTTCTTCAGTTTTAGGTAGAACCAATCTTCAATCTCTGGTTTTGTCGGATGCCACACCATATCCTCCTCTCAGTCGCAACGAGGTCCTGACAACGGAACCATTTGTTGGTACAACCCACCCAATAAAGCCCTATCGATAGGGGTTCCCACTCTGTCAACACTCAACCTGTGTGATCTCCCAGAGTACCGGCCCAGACAGGTTTTACCCTGCCCAACAACACCCACGTAGATGAAGTCTCATCCGAGATGTTCGAGGGAGAGTTGTCGGAACCAAGTTTCCGTAGTAAGGAGGAGGATTTAGGTTAGCATCGATTCATCAACTTAGTTATAAGATCTAACATAACCATTCATAAAAAATCGCATCATTAATAACATATCTACCATTTCAACCACAGATCTAACATATGGCATCATTCATCTATTCATCACAACAGTATCACGGTATTCATTCGTAAAACAGAATCATCAGACATTGGCATCACGGCACATAAAACCGAAAGAGACAAAAGACAACAGTGATTTAGTTCAACATCCGTCGTATCATATTACTTTCTGCACAACAGATCCAAAACAACAGCTGTCTTTCTCCACAGGGAGAGAAAGATTGATCCATAAGATCGCATACATATAATACAAGGTTCCATTCCTCACTTGCTCTCTGCAATCACCTCCTTTTTTTCTCTCTTTTTCAATTCTAAGTCTATATATAGGCTTGCGCCTTTACATTCATGGTCCACTTCTAACTAACTCCTAACTGATTTAACCACTAATGACCTATATCCACAAAATGTGGTCAACCGATACAAAAAGATGCATAAAATATTCAACAACGGTTTGTTTTCTTCCCATTGCCTTGTCTTTGCATTGCGCAGTGTCGCGTGAGCTTGCGCAGCCTCCGCGGTGCTGCGCAACTCACTTACCCCAAAACCCCTGCCAACAATGTCTATGACTAGGGACTTAATGACCATTATAAACAACATAGGAGATAAGAGGCTCACTAAAATTGCTTCATACTCTAGTCAAAACAACCTGTGCCTTATGTGAGGTTGGCATAAAGACACCATGTCTTGGCTAAATCATTGGGGAGTCGAGGAAGGGGCCAATTTACAAAATAATTGTAATATTACAAGTATTATTACATCTAAATTTAAAGAGAAGTTGTGATGCAATAAAGAATTATCATCTAAGAGAAAATTAAGATATTATAAGGAAGTGATCAACCCTAAGCTATATTATCAAAAGTATCTCTCTACTCTAACTAGCATAACAAATAAAATCAACATCACTAAGAGGGTTGAAAATGAAAATCATTTTTTCATAGAATGTCCCGCCTACACCCACATTAGAGCACAATTCAAAATACTTGCTACAATAGTGACCTTCCTAACCTTTTAACTCATCATAACTATGGTGATCTAGAACTACTTAAAGCATTTCAAATAAAATTCTAAAGAAAATCAAGTGATTCCTTACATTTTTAAAGCCATGAAAAGCCAAAATGGGCATTAATCATCATCATCATCATCAAATATCATTAAAATATATACTTATTAATAGATTTTAAATATATAAGACCAAATTATTACCATACACATATATAACAAAATTAGAAAGCAACTAAATTTAAAGGTTAAATATCTAAAATTTTACAATTTATTTTTTTCCCCTAAAAAAATTATTATATTAATTTTTTAAATGTGCCTTCAATATATATATATATATATAAACTACTTGTATTCACAATCCTACACTATCACAACCTTCCTTCCATATCACATAAGATAACAAGATTGTCTTTTGTTCAATATATATATATATATATATATATATATATATAAACTACTTGTATTCACAATCCTACACTATCACAACCTTCCTTCCATATCACATAAGATAACAAGATTGTCTTTTGTTCAAGAACTTTCAAATAGAATCTCTAAGCCGTGGTAATCTACCTCAATGTTTGTAAGTTAAACAAGAATTTTAGCTCCAAGGGTTAGTTCAATTGATAAAAAGTTCGTAGGGTTAGTTCAATTGATAAAAAGTTCGTAAACTCTCTAGATTTGAAAAAAGTCATAAGTTCCACCCTTTCCTTTAAGATTAATGTTTTCTATACTATTTTCCATGTAAAAAAAAGGTAAACTCAACATTTTAGGAAAAGTCACTTTTTTCTTACTTCTTTAAAACCCTAACCTTTTTGCCAACACAATATAAAAAATATATTAAAGTATAATATATCAAATTGTGAGATCTTATTATGACCATCTAAGTTTTTTTTGTTAATACGATTTTAAGACTTCTATGTTTTTACCGTTTGTAAACAAAACTTAATACCTAAAATAGTTCATTGGTGATTTAAAAAAAGACAAACCTAGTTATCTAGTTTTCTTTTATTATATAAAAAACAATATAAAATACTTAGTCTAGTCTTTTTGTTAATACCTTAAATAGTTGTTTGGTGATTTATAAAAAACAAACCTTTCAATCTTAAGTTGTTCATATATTTTCTTACATCCAAAGAAACAAAACACAATCAGTCAAACTAACACAAATTCAGATAATACTCCCAAACCAATTATAAAACCCTAAACATGCAAAGATACCTTGGAAAATCTTTCTTCAAAACTCTAAAATATCTAATTAAATAAGAGAGGTCATTATTTGAAAAATTATTACTTTTTTTATTAATCGACAATACTCCTAACGGCCACCAATGTTGACTGGATAAAACGGTCACTACAGGGCCGCGCCCTAACGGGTCAACGCAAAATTAGGGGGATATTTCAATTTATTTTAACGTTAGGAGCCTAAGGCGCCGAGCATGCTTACGTGGCATGGGCCATGTCTACATCCATGAATCTGCCCATAGAAAGATTATCGGAATCCCATAAAGGAAAAAAACAAACTAGAAACCGGGAAAACTCCGCAGAAATCCAAGAAATACGCCGAGAAATTCGAGTAAAGATCGGACCTGCAGCTTCTGGAATTACTTTGTTTTACAAGACTAGCAGGGCGGGAGATAAATCCTCCAAATTTCGCCGGAAAAATCTTCAATTCCGGCAGGAATTTTTGATATTCCGCTGTTCCTATCGATTTCTGCGGCCCTGGCGCTCATTTGGCTCTTTTTTCACGATAAGCTTATGATAAACAGGGTAAAGAAGCTTTTTGAAGTTTTATCCCGGTGTAATTTGGCTTCTTTGGGTAAAATTGAGCCGTTAGAGACCGGCTTTTGTAAAGTTTGCTACGTAAATCGAAAACTCAAAGGCTCTGAAGCTTTCCGTCCGCATAATTCTCGTTCCTTTGAAGGCAGAGCAGCGTAATTTCAGGTCTTTTTCTATTTTTCTATGAAAATTGTAAAATCCGTGCTATATTCGGGGATTCTTAGTAGTGCAGCTTTCAGAATCAGGTCTGTTTGTCATAGTTCCTCTTATGCCATTATTGCCTGCGATTTTGATATCTTCTGCTTTCAATTTCAAACTATGGGATAGTTCTTTGTAGTTAGGCGCTAATGCGAGCTGAAATTGTAGCCACTAATTCAAGGAATTTCATGTTGAGTAGCAACATTACAATTCCGCGTCAGAATCTTTAAAAGTTGAAGAAATTTCGAGGTCATCCGCAATTTTGGATACTTTGCTTCAACCCTTTAAAATTTAGGAATCTTTTTATGGTAATCAACTGTTTAGCTACTATAGGTTGAATTTAGGAGGACATTGAAGATATTTTAACAGTGCATCGTTACATATTCAGGTGCATTGAGAGCTGCTCAGCGAGGAATACCAATGCGGAGGTTATTTCCATTGAAGCCGGCCTCCGCATCCAAGAGTAATAGCAATACCAATAGTCATAACAGCAATAGCCTACCTACCCCGGACGCCGATAAGAATGTGCCGTATTTTTGGGAGTTCATGGTGGAGAACAGCGGAGATAACCTGAAGGAAAATTCTTTTGAAGTGCAGATGGGGCGAGATTCAAGAAAAAAATCACCAAGTGGAGGGGATTCGAACTGGTATTCTCCCAAATACAGGACGGATTCGTCATCCTTGGACAGACGAAGCCAGTCTCCCTCTTCTTCTGTTTTTTCCAGCAGCTCTGCCGAGAAAAATCAGAGCAGTTTAAGTGATGCCAGTAAATCTTCCGCCAGTAGCGTGGATGTTCGCATGCAAGGAATCAAATGCGCACATATGTAAGAATCCTCATTTTTTTAATTGTAACGATATAAATGGCGCACTTAAATTTTGTTTTCAGCAAGTGGAATGAGCAATTTTTTTCTACTAATTTTGAATAATCAAGTCCTCTAGGGTTTCTGGTCAGTGGGTTTGGTTATTGCTGTGTCTCAATTGGATATTCTCATTAGAAAATTATTTTTAGATTTAGGTGAGGTGGATGAAGATTTTGATACTCTTTTGAAGAATTTAGTCAATGGGCACCCATCTGATGTCTTTGCAGTGCAGCTACGCCGAATTGTCATGGCGCAACTAGAGGAGCAAAGATATGTTGTACAGATAGATCTACCAGTGTGCCTAAAGACAGATCTGAAGCAAACCCTAGCATGCCCCCTCATCCTCCTCGACCACCATTAAGGTGCAATTCTGCTCGTACAACAAAATTTCCAGATGGGAACCTAGACTTCTGTTTTATTGGGAATGAAGAAAATGCTGAAAACCCAATGGTTGGCAACGCACAGGAGGAAGAAATCACTGCAGAAAATGAAGTTGTATTGAATTCAGGCCGCCCACCATGTTTCAGGCCTTCAGGCAAGGTTCACGTTGCAAATGCTAACGTACTTACACGCTCTCGGTCTTTCAATACAAACAAAGGTTCCTTTTCAAGCATAGGTGAAAATAATTCTGAGAAGCTGCAATGTGAAGTTTCATCTAGAAAATGTTCGTCCTCGGGGAATTCTGTTACTGACAAGCTCTCATCCAGGTATCAAAGTGCTCGAAATGTTGCTGAGAAATTGGTCAAGTCACTGCCAGGAAAGTCCAAATCCAAGGCAACTCATTTTGATGTCAATAATACATCAGATAAGGAAGCTCTTATACATGGTGATGGCCGAATCCGCAAGGAGTTTCTAAAATCCCTTCATGCATCAGCATACGAACTTGGAAGCTGTGACAGTCTAGCCACTGAACAATCATCCTTGTCCAAAATTTTTGAAGGTTTTTCTCAAATCCAGGGATATAAACATGAGAGTTTAAATGAGGAAGGGCAACTTCCCACTGGTCAAACAGGTAGCGTTGAAAGATCATCTTTTCAGTTCGAACAAAAGGAATTGGATGGAAACCAGTTTCAAATGTGGTTTGAAGGCTACCAAATGAATAATGACACGGATGAAGAGCTAGAAAAGAGAGCAAAGGAAGCTGAAGACCAGGCTGTGTTGTTGTCAAAAGAGTTAGAATCACTAAACTGGTATAATTGTTCCACAACTGGAGTCATAGGTTCAAGGAAGTCGCAAGACCAGAATGCAGAGTTATTGCGGCAAAATTTTAGAAAAAATTGCGAAGAGAAAAGGAAGTTGGCTCTTGAAGTCTCTTCTGAAATTCGGAGCCGGATAGCAGAGAGATATGCAGCAAATGAAGCTCTGAAGTTGATAAAAGGGGAGATAGAATCACGTGGGAGGATAATGGAAAATGAGAAGAATGATCTGCAGTTGAGTTTAGAAAAAGAGTTAGACAAGAGGTCAAGTGAATGGGCAACTATGCTAGAGAAAATTAAGTTGGAAGAGAGGAGGTTGAGAGACAGAGTTAGAGACCTGGCAGAACAAAATGTGGCACTGCAAAGAGAAGTCTCGTCTTTGAACAACAGGGAAATTGACTTGACAACTCAGGCGACGGAATTTGAACATCACATTGATGGTTACAGAGAAAGATTAGAGAATTCTGAAAATGAGATGATTCAGCTAAGGGAATCTCTGTCAGAGTCATACAAGCAAACACAACAAGCAGAAGATGATCTGGAGTTAATCAAGAGAAGCTACAAGGAAAAGGAAAGGGAAAATCTTGAGTTGCAGAAATCAGTTGTAAGATTCCAAAGGCTATGCAAAGATCAGGAAAGGACAATTGGTGGATTTTTGCAAGGAGTAAATGACGAGGTCAATGATAGCACACAAGACAGAGATGATCATATTGCCAAACTGCAGAGGGAACAACTGCGACTGATTGGTGTAGAGCAAGTTCTGCGCAAGGATCTGGAGAACTGTAGGTGGGAAGCTGATGCTCTGAGGAAGGAAAATACTAGCCTTTTGGAAAGAGTGCGAAGCAGGGAGAAAGGCTGTGGCTTTGGGTTGATCAGGCTTGATCAAGAGCTGCGGGACCGACTTGATGGACTGCAAGCTCAGTCACTCTCACTGCTAGATGAAATCATCCTGTTTGCTGCCAAGCTTCTGGAATCTTTTAAAAATAATATTTACAATATTGATGCATCTGAATCAAATGAAGGGGAGTATTCAAAAGGTCGAGTAGCTAATGAAAAAGAAAGGAATCATGCTCTTGAACTGGAGATGACTTTTCAAAGATTGGGAAGAAAGGTTGATTCTTTGAAGAAGAGCATACGGGTGCAAAAGGAAATACTGAAAGAAAAGTCTCATTTATCTTGCAGCGAATCTCTCAGACAAGATGCAGAAGACTCAGAGACTTTGCAGCAAGAGTTAGAGTGTTCGGAGGTATTTTTTTTCCTATCATCTTTGAGGTTTTGTGTTAATGTAGTCTCAAGGTAGAGTAGATTTCTATTGTGTCAATGTCTAGAGTTTGACATGAAACAATAAAACAATTTATCTATACCCTATGCATGCTGTATACAGATCCTATTGCATGGCAGTAAATAATAGGTGAAACCTGTAAATCGCATGGCAGCATATAACCAAACAAACAATTAAATCAGTAATAGACTCTAGCGAACTATGGAATTTCTAGCCTGCAACAAGACACATTGGAGCCTCCTCCTAACATCACCATTTCCAGGTTTACCTCATAACTTTGACATCTCTGTTACATGGGTATAATAGAAAGGCTGTTTAACTCTTTGGGCATTTCTTGTTTTGCTTAGATGCTCATATGGAATTTCAAACGTATAAGAGGTTATTATACTGTGCTGAATCACCATGAAGTCCATAAAGGGAAGCTCAGCAGCTGTAGTGCTACATTTTCTAATATTCAATTCAATTAATTTAAAAGTGAAATAACCTTAGTCCTCATGATATATGTTTTAAATCAACCACAGAAACATTACAGAATTGATGCCTTGAGTCAGAAAAAATTATTGTCTTCGAATGTTAAATTATTAAAGAGTAAAACTGATACATTGTTCCTTGCTTCAAGCCCTGCAAATTGTAAGTTTGCTCTACAGGTTACAAAGTTGCAAGATTGAATGCTTAGGTAACCAACAGTTAAAAAAAGAAACAAGAAACTCTATATAACTAGTATATTGTACAACTGCTATGATTGCGTTTGGGTTCATCACTTTGGTGAATGCTTTGCCCTATCTTCCTGCTTGACATTGGCAAATCATATGCTGCCTTCTGGCTCCAATCTGCTGCAATCTGCTATGTTGCCTCCCCCTTTTTCCTGCTTTTTCTGAGCTCTCCCCATCATTTTGGGGGTGGATTCTTCCATTCCACCAAAAGGGACAGCCTTTGCTGTCCTGCCATTGAAGGGTTCAGTTCTTCCATTGAAGAGGATGGGGCCTTTTGTTCCTCTCTTGTTCAGCCCCTGAAGGGTAATGATCTGCGCAAAATAGGGGTGATTGTTGTGCTGGTAGAGTTGGATGCTGCTCAGATCTCCAGAAAGAGACAGATCCTATTGTCCTTAGAGATGTTTCTGCTGGGCACCTGTGATCCCTTTGAGTATGAGGTGACCTGCAATCCCTCCCAGTGAGAGGGAGATGCTGCCCAAGGGTATCTGAAAATAGGGAAGATTGTTGTGCTGCTGGAGTCATGTTGCTTAAATCTTGGGTTCCTTTGCTTAGCTCCAGAAAGGGGCAGGACCTCCCTCCTTTAGACACATTGCTGCTAGGAACCTGATATCCCTCCTAGTGTGAGGTTGGCTGCTGCCCAAACCTTGAAGTGTGTTGGTCCACCCAAGGACAGCTATTGTGCTGCTGGAGTTGGATGTTGCTCAGATCTTGGGTCCCTTTGCCTTGCTCCAAAAAGTGGCAGACCCTCCCTCCTTCAAAGCCATTGCTACAATCCCTCTGAGTGTGAGGTGGCCTCTATGAGGAAAAGACCTTGAGGCTTGAATGCTCCAATCACCATCCTTCAATTCTCAAGTGGTCAATGCCAAAGAAGTTTATTTCAGCTCTCAAGGGTTGATTCATCTCTTTAACAACTTTTGGCCAGTGTCGGTATATATACATCTTTGGATATCAAATTCCTAGAATCCCTTTCTACATGGGGATGCTGTTATTAACCCTTGTGCTAAAGGATTTTTTGTTGTGGGAATTTTTTGTATGCAATGGTCCATGGTTTTTTGGGACTCTGCACAATTGTTCCTACGGTTGTGGCATTGATCCTTTGATCCCTTCATAGAGATACTATCCCTCTCACCAACCCTTTCTGGGATCCACATTGATGAGCTGGAATCTTTCCTCCAAAAGCATATCTTGGTTGGAGTGGTTTCCTTCTACATCAATTATTGAATTGTTGATTCCCTTGCTCCTTTTCATTGATGGCTTGATCTTGCTGGCCTCTACTCTTGAGGATCTACAGAGGTAGATTGATGCCTTGGCTAGTTTTGTGACCTTCAACAATTGATGGTCAACTTGGGTAAGACCAAGGTCATGATCTTCAAAGGGATTTCTCTTTGACCTACATTTGTACTTCTAGGGGGTGGAGATCGAGACCATGGCAGCTTACACCTACTTGAGGGTACATTTCATGAGGCTTCACTTTAGCATGCGTAGGCTTTTTGGCCTTGGGTCATCAAAGGGTACGACTCCCTAGTCCTCATTGATAGTAGGTGTTTCCAAAGTTAGTTTCTAGACATTTCATCCAAACTTTACCACCTAGAGGTGATTATCAGATCAACAGTCTTCTATGGTTAAGAGATTTGGGTACTGATCTAGCTATAGATAGATTGGGCTTGGATGAAAAGACTTTAAACCCTTCTCATTTGATGCAAACACACATTTCCCTAGCCTATTATTTAGGTGGAGTTTAGAGTCCATCCCTTTTTCCTCGAGGTTATCTTTCATCTTGCCTCTTTCCTACATAGACTGACGACCTTTAGTGACTCTACTTCTAGGAGAGAGAGGTACCTTTACCTTGCACTCTACTCCTCAGAGTTTCTTGCCTTAGATTGCCCCATAAGCCATGCACAAGGTTGGTTTTCAGAGGCCTCTCAACTTCTTCAGTGGATGACCATCTCCCCTGAGTGCCTTCCACCCTTCAAGCACTCCTTAACTACGTGTTCAACCATCTCTTACCAATTTGATAGAAACTAAATCAAGCCATTATAGAGGACATCTATAGATTGTTTATATAGGTTACTTGGATCTTTTCCTCTAGAGACCCTGGGCTCAAAGATGTCTTTCTATCTAGAGCACTTCTCGGAGTTGCAGGAGGACATTATCGTTCGTCCTCATACATGTATAGACACTGGATGCATTCACCTGAGATCTCTCTAGGCTAACTCTGGGTTGGCTCTCTGGTGTAGATCAATCACCATATTCCTTCGCTTGACAAGATTTGCCAAATGTGCCACCTTTCAAAACTGGGGATAGAAATGCACCTAAATTTTAGGTTTCCATTCTACTATGAGACCAAAGGGCGATACCACTGCCTCTATAGGGATTCAGGGAGTTCCCTTTTAACTTTCTTTTAGTATCGCAATTAGAGGCACTGATCTTTTGATCCCTTCATAGAGATACTATCCCTCTCACCAACCCTTTCTGGGATCCACATTGATGAGCTGGAATCTTTCCTCCAAAAGCATATCTTGGTTGGAGTGGTTTCCTTCTACATCAATTATTGAATTGTTGATTCCCTTGCTCCTTTTCATTGATGGCTTGATCTTGCTGGCCTATACTCTTGAGGATCTACAGAGGTAGATTGATGCCTTGTCTAGTTTTGTGACCTTCAACAATTGATGGTCAACTTGGGTAAAACCAAGGTCATGATGTTCAAAGGGCTTTCTCTTTGGCCTACATTTGTACTTCTAGGGGGTGGAGATTGAGATGATGAGAACTTACACCTACTTGAGGGTCCATTTCATGGGGCTTCACTTTAGCATGCGGAGTAGGATTTTTGGCCTTGGGCCATCAAAGGGTATGATTCCCTAGTCCTCATTGAGAGTAGGTGTTTCCAAAGGTGTCTAGACATTTCATCCAAACTTTACCACCTAGAGGTGATTCAATACTCTTCTATGGTTAAGAGATTTGGGTACTGATCTAGCTATAGATAGATTGGGCTTGGATGGAAAGACTTTAAACCCTTCTCCTCAGGTGCATCATTCGATGCAAACACACATTTCCCTAGCCTATTATTTAGGTGGTGTTTAGAGTCCATCCCTTTCGCCTCGAGGTTATCTTTCATTTGGCCTCTTTCCTACATAGACTGAGAACCTTTGGTGACTTTACTTCTAGGAGAGAGAGGTACCTTTACCTTGCACTCTACTCCTCAGAGTTCCTTGCCTTAGATTGCCCCATAAGCCATGCACGAGGTTGGTTTTCAGAGGCCTCTCAACTTCTTCAGTGGATGACCATCTCCCCTGAGTGCCTTCCACCCTTCAAGCACTCCTTAGACATGTGTTTGGCCATCTCTAACCAATTAGATAGGAACTGAATCAAGCCATTAGAGAGGACATCTGTAGATGTTTATATAGGTTACTTGGATCTTTTCCTCTGGAGACCCTGGGCTCAAAGATGTCTTTCTATCTAGAGCACTTCTCGGAGTTGCAAGATGGCATTATCGTTTGTCCCCATACACGTATAAACACTAGACGCATTCACCTGAGATCCCTCTAGGCTAACTCTGGGTTGGCTCTCTAGTGGAGATCAATTACCATATTCCTTGGCTTGACAGGATTTGCCAAATGTGCCACCTTTCAAAACTGGAGATAGAAATGCATCTAAATTTTAGGTGTCCATTCTAGTATGAGACCAAAGGGCGATACCACTGCCTCTATAGGGATTCAGGGAGTTCCCTTTTAACTTTTTTTTAGTATCGCAATTAGAGATGCCTAGCCCTCTTCGTCAGGGAAATACTCAATCATAGATCCTGGTTCTTGCATGCCCCACTCAGACTACCAGGAAGATCACCTTATATTTCTATGTTTCCCTGCTAGATCAAAGCAACAAAAGATGGGGGGCTCTTCAAAGTATCAGACCTTAGAGTGGTGAGACCTCATGTCTCCCCTCAACCCCTCCCCCTTAGGATGTTGATCGATATCCTTGAGACTGGTGCAGAGGTGTTGGACCAGACCTTTGACTACACATCATCATAGTGATAGATGGGCCAACCCCATAAAACTTTAGACCAGACAGCTCCTTCCCATTGGACTACTTCCTAGCTTCAATAGACTAGTCAGAGTTTTATCCAGAGCCTTTTTCTTTTGACCTTGGATGGTAGGCGACCAGGGATTACTTGCTTTTACGACTACTTCCACCTTCTCAAGGCTCTATGATGAGATGGAATTTGGTGTAGGCCTTATAGAGGAGGGTCCCATTAGACGTTGATACTATAATCTGGAATGACGATCTGGATTACAAACAAGTTGCTTTCAGATGCAAATCTTGTTTTGATACCACTTCTAAGTAAGTTACCTTGTTGCCATTACTTGTCCTAGGCCATTTTTCGAGGTTGCATCTTTTGAAAAGGCTAAGAAGAATCATTGGACCTCCTAGAAGAAAAGTGTAGAGTTGTAACACCGCATTGTTGTTCCAAAGGACTTAGATAAGGAGAGTGGGATGGCATAGGGCACCCCCCCCCTTTGAGGGAGATCTTGGGCAGGATGAGATGGATGAGATATCCTTTCAAAGAGTAAAAAATATGAGCTAGCATGCAAGTAAAGTATGAGTAATATTTTCCCAGAAGATAGTAGATGCTCAAGCTTTTCCATAATCTGCACCTCCCTTTTTCATGTAGGTTTAAACTTTATTTTGTCTCTGATGTGGAAGTACTTGAAGGTGAATCATCTATTTGATTTTGTACAGAAGAAATATTTATCTAATTCTCAGACGTTATTGAAGTTTCCCTTTTCCTCTCACCCTTCTTCTATCCCTCCCATTTTTCCTATATCCATACCATACTTCTATTTGATTTGTACATTGTACAATTTATCAACTTTTGAATAGGAGAGAATACTAACATCAAAGAACTAAATATAAGGAATATGATAAACTATCAACTAATCACATTTAATTGTTTGAAAGAACTAAATACAAGGAATATGTTTCAATGTGGTTAATTATGTATTTGGGTTTATTGACATAACTTTTGTACTTTTAATTGCACGAGAAGCTAGGTGCTCTTTAATTACATTTAATTGTTTGAAAGAACTAAATATAAGGAATATGTTTCAATGTGGTTAATTAAGTATGTGGGGTTATTGACATAACTTTTGTACGTTTAATTGCACTCAGAGAAGCTAGGTGCTCTTTATAGGCAACATTGGTAGACCAAAATAAAAAATGTTAGGATCAGTAATTAATAATTAAAACCAAAATTAAAAAAAGTTGCTGTCAGTCCTGAAAAATAAATAAAAAGGCTGATCATTATTTGCCATATGGCAATGTGAAAAAACTAACATAGATTCATAATAACCCAGGATCTATCTAGCATCAAGTGATTTCCACCTCTTTTTTCAATATTTTTTGATGCTAATACATCTGGTGTTAAGATGGGTATGTGCTAATATGCAGTACACTGATAAGTTGGTTTGAAATAAAGCTTGATGAGTTTGTACATTTGTGATTAAACCTTCGTTTTCAAAAGACCATATATGACTGAAATGTTTGCAATTTAAAATACTGCAAAACAAGAATGCCCCTATTGCCACAGGAGTGTGGTCTAACAAGCAGCTAGGTGATCAGGTTTGTATTAACGTGGAGACCTGGGTGGCTGTAAATATGTTCTTGTTGCGCAGAGAGGCGTATTCTACAGTCCAGTAGGGGGATGTGTAACTCCTTCCGTGCTCATCATGGAGCTGACTTGTGTCCTTTATAAAAAATAATAAAACATGTCCTTTATAAAAGATAATAAAATATTATAAAAAATAACATGTTGGCTCAAATTAGACTCAAAACATTTAGAACTACACAAATTAGATAAATTTAAGTGCAAATGTTGACGAAGGGTTTGCAGCTAGAGAGATTTGATCCCTCTCGATGCTCGGTAGTTCCCCTTTTAAGATGAATCTATGCTGGTAAATATAAGAAGTATTCTACACTTAAAAAAAAGAATGCTCCTAATTACTGGTGGTGATCTTGAAGTTTTTCCTTCACATGTGCGATCCCTAATTTTGATATTGATTTTGGGGTATCTGGAACTCAGGAGTAAACTTCATTGTTAATTACAATTCTTTATGGTTATTGTAAATCAGGAAAAAGGTGTAATCATGATTGTAGATCATTATTTTACAATGTAAATCAGGAAAAAGGTGTAATCATGATTGTAGATCACTATTTTAAAATGAAGATGCCTGATCAGATTTTTAAATGACTATATATTTTCTAGCGTTTCTTCTGCTGTACTGTTAATTAGATTTCTTAAATTCTTATTGCAGAATGGGGATCAGTACGGCGAATTACAACAAGAACTCAAGGCTGAAACTCTACTTGTTAAAGTTCTACGTGAAAAAATGTGTTCCAGGGAGGATGATTTAGAAAGGCTTGAGGACGAGGTGGTAACGTTAATAAGGAGTCAGGAGCTTTTGAGGAATGAAAATACAAACCTACACGAAATGCTAAGTTGTGCAAACCAAAAGGAGAAAGATTTAGAGTTTCTGGTATGTTTGTAAGTTTGTACAGAATTTACTGTGTCTATATAACATACCAAAACTGTTGATTAGTATTAGAAAAGAGCTGTGTTTTTGTGGATGAGTAACATTAATCATATGACTTGTTTGACAAACAGCTTGAAGGGAAGGACAATAACATCCGACACTTACATGCTGATTTACAAGAATGTTTGAAGGAACTGACATTAATAAGGGGAGAGCTACCTAACGTTTCAAAAGAAAGGGATGGAATTCGGCAAAATGCAGAACAACTTAGCAGGCAAAACATGAAACTGCGTGCTGAGGTTGAAACTCTTAAAAAGAGAATAGAGAAACTGGATGAGGATGTCTTGCTTAAGGAGGGACAGCTCACAATTTTACAGGAAAGTCTTATTACATAGTTTTATAATGTATAGCATTGTAGCCGAATAGTCCTGTATTCTTTTTACACCCATAGTCCTGTATTCTTAGGCGAATTATATCCTAATTCCCACTAGTAATAAATCTAACATAGCTGATGCTTTCAATTAATTCAGCATGCTTCGGTGTATATCTTCTCCTGTGCAGCAGAGGGATAAAATGTATTGTAAACTTATTTCCTTTTAGAAATCTTACTGGGTTCAGCACATTCTAATGTGACACTAGTCAGAAGAATTAAGGCGCCTCATGACAAGCATAGAGATGAGGTAGCTTTTGTAACGGTTTTGTTGCGACACTTATTTTCTAGGATGTAATTCTGTAAGTCCACTTGATTTCTGGAGAATCCTGGATAAGATTGTTTGTGGTTGTATTTGTAATTTTTTTAAATAACAAACAATGATACATGATAGTACTGTAATACTATTTTTTGATCCCATGTAGATTATTTTCCACAAGCATTATAATAAGATATAATAATATTTTTCTAATCTAATATGACATTCCTTGTTTGGAAAATGGTATTCTAGAAGCAAACAAAAAGTTCAAAATGGATTAAAAGTCTGTGACACGTAATATATATTTTTCTACATATATAAATGTCTTGTAGATGCTTAGCATTATTTTCTCATGGAAACTGTTGCTAGTGAACATGTTTCAGATTTGGCCTAGGCCTTCGGTTGTCAAATGGAATTTGAACAAGAACCAGAATGATAACTGGCTTGGACATTTAAATATAATATTGACTATGATGCATAACCAAATGAGCATTGAAGTTAGGAGGATTTTAATGGTGAAATCTAGTTGTAGCAATCTGGAGATAGAAAAAATTATAATCTCTCGGGAATGTGTAAAGCCAACAAATAGGACTGAAGAGCTGTGAGCAAAGTCCTTTGTGCCAGTCATATTATTACACAATACAAAAGATACCATTGACAACATGTTGCAGATTGTGAAAAGTGTCTGGATTGAACTGTGTTAAAACTTGGCATTTTGGGTGGACAATTTGGATGAGCTTTGTCTAAACCTTTAATGATGGGTGAGTGTGAAAATCTAAATTTTAAATTTTTTCACAATATGTCTAACTGTGAAAATCTACACTCAAATATTTATACAAGATGATAGCCGCATTGTGAAAATCTACACTCAAATATTTATACAAGATGATAACCGCATTGGGCACAATGCAGTATCTTGATTGCCATCTTGGTCAACTTTGATTAGAAATGGTTGTGGTTGGATGATTCTACTAAATTGTTCACAGGTAGCAGAGCTATTGCAATGGTGACGCAAGGCCCAATCAAAAGGAACCCTAAAGATTCATAGTGTCTTTTATTCTAGACGTATGTGGTCAGCAGTAGTTAAAGTTAGTGCAGCTGTGAGACCCATTCTTAGAGAGGATGGTACCCTAGTCAGTTGACTAGGGCAGAGTCAGACCCTAGAAGGTACCTTAGGGCCCCCAGTGGTTTCCTGGGGTTCTTGGTCTGGGACCAAGCAGGTTGATGCCATGGAAAAGCCTCTAGCATGTGGCTAGGGCCCCTATGTGCCTCTAGGGTATTTTGGTCTGGGACTAGGGACGTGATGTCCAAGTAGATCCTGCAGATAGAGGGAGAGGCATGTTTTGGGCCCCTATGTGCCTCTAGGGTATTTTGGTCTGGGACTAGGGACGCGATTGCCAAGTAGATCCTGCAAATAGAGGGAGAGGCATGTTTTGGTCTGGGACCAGGGACGCGATATCCAAGCGAGTCCTGGGACCAAGGACGCGATATCCAAGTAAGTCCTGGGATTGAAACTCAGCTTAGTATTGAGGACCATTCTCTAGGAGAATGGAGGACCCAATCAAGGTCTCGGGGTTGATCAACATGATTCAGTGTGATATTGAAACTTAGCGTAGGGCTGAAAGCTATTTTTTAAGAATGTAATGTAATGATGTCCCCTCTCCTAATCGGTTATTGTTAGGTTGCTTCTCAAGGGGTTGGCCACCCCTTGACGATGTCCCTAGCACCTAGCCCTTAGGAGCAATGTTGAGGACCTAAGGACTATACCATTTGTTTGGATCGGTTATTGCTAGGTTGCTTCTCAAGAGATTGGCCACCCCTTTACGATGTCCCTAGCACCTAACCCTTAGGAGCAGTGTTGAGGGCCTAAGGATTGTACCATTCGTTTGGATCTTTCCCTTATAGAGTGATGACAAAATATATAAAACAATGTACCTTGAGAGAAAGAAAAGTTTACTGGTCTTGTTGGTCCTATTGATTCACCTTATCCTATGGATATGTGGGTTGTTGTGACCCTCTTGTTTGACACTTGGTCCTTTTTTTTGTAAGTTGAGAGCTAATCTATTAAAAAAAGAAAATAGTGATACATATGAGTTTACAGAGCAAAGAAGCAGACCTGCTCATGATGAGTAGATATAGAGGTTCAAAATGAAACTGGGCCCTCCCTCCAGGAGGGAAAATAGGCCCCTAGAGCCAGGACCCTCCCTCCTAGAGGGAAAATAGGCCACCCATATGAACATAGACAAAAACCTACCTTGTTCTTGGAGAAACCAGACAATGAGCCAACAAGTTAACAGTAAAATAGACAAAAAACCTGGAAGTATCATGCTGAGCGACACGTGGCCGTGATGAAACCTGTTCAAAAAACCTTGTTGCTGGCATGAAGACCGACACTTGGTGAAACCTGTTCACGGTTTGTAATATGGCTCCTCCACGATGGGGCAACTGTATCTTGGTGAGTCTGGTTGTGTTGGCTTGCTCGACTTGTGGCATGCAGACCGACACCTGGTGAAACCTGTTCATGGTTTGTAATATGGTTCCTCCACGATGGGGCGGCTGTATCTTGGTGGCTGTATCTTGGTGAGTCTAGTTGTGCTGGCTCACCCGACTTGGCCTTCGGATTTTCGTTGGGCGATGCCATCTCCTCGTCACTGGAGGGGTTGTCTTCTTTTGATGTACCTGCAGGAGGGGTTGTCTTCTTTCGATGTACCTGTAGGAGGCTTCTTGGTGGGGAGCGGAGCAGTATTTTTTGCAATGACAGGGTTGGACGAGAACTTGCTCGCTGAGAGAGTGGAGGGTCGGCCTTGAGGTGGGGGAATGGTGCAGGGTGAAGGAACAGGAAAGGTGGTTGGGGCAACAGAGGAGCTTGGAGGAGCAGATGGTGCAGGTGAAACTTTTTGGGGAGCCAATGGTGGGGGGCACACTAGGGGCTCTGAGGGGGGAGGAACCAGAGGATTGAAACGAAGGACCAGTCGAATGAGCAAATTCTTAAAAATCTAGTAATTCTGTCTTCTCTCTAGCGTTCATCCAGCGGCACTGGGAGCTGCGGACAATTCGTCCTCCCAGTCGTTGACGATCTGTTGCACTTCTTCAAGAATCTCCATGTTGAAGTCATATCCGCTGGCCTGAGTCGAGAGAGGGATTTGGCGATCCTCTTGAGCACCACGGCCACGACCTTTACGGGGGACACCTCTTTGTCTCCTGGGTACGGCAGAAGAGCGACTAAGAGCAGAGCAAGGTGGTGACAGACCCGAGCAAGGTGGTAACAAACCAAAACGAAGCATTGGGGTAGTAGGCCAGAGCAAAGGAGGGCATCGACTGAGTGCGAAGTGAGGTGGTGAAGCAAGCATGCCTCATGTTCAAATGCAACAGCCCAACACTCAACGTCGCGCATGATGAATGACTCTGTTGCTGGTTATGGCAACCAGGTTGGTGATGAGGTCACGCAGGGGATGGCCCCGTCAGCCTCCCCCATGTCCAAGTGGACGTGACTAGTACCCGCATCCGGGGACCATACTTGGTCCTTTACCTTACCACTCTTATTTTGTTATTATTGGATCTTTCTTTAACTATTTCATTGGACCTTTTTTACCTATCCTAATCTTATAAAAGAGATGCATTATCTTTCCATAAAATATATCACTCACTTACCTTTCTATATCCGCGATTGTTCTCGTCCTATTGCTGGCGATTGTTCTCGTCCTATTGCTGACTACGACTCCACGAGACTCGCCTTTGAGACTGCTGCAACTGGCCGTGATCGGATCTATCCCTCGTGGCTTTTTATTTTACTTCTGCGCACGTGGATCTAGTTTTTATTTTACTGCTACGCACGTGTTTTTGTTGACCGGGACTGAAACTATACCGTGCTGTGCATTCGCGACTCCACCCGCGTGACCCCTGCCTGGTGTTGGCCGCAACTCCACCCGTGTGTTCGCTTCCTGCTGCTGGTTGCGACTCCACCCGCGTGCTCCCTGCCTGTTGTTGGTCGCGACTCCACCCGCATGTCCTTTGCTTGATGCTGGTCACGATTCCACAGTCCGCGTGAAACTCGTCCCGCGTGGTCTTACTTGTGCCTGTTGACTTGTTCCAACGTGACTCTTCCGAACCCCATCATTGCGGCTGTGTTTGCTGGCTCGTTCCAGCATGACTCTTTCGGACCCTTCATCGTGACTACATCTGCCGGCTCTTTCCAGATCCGGACCCTACTTTTCAACTGTACCTGCAATATGATTAATTTGTGATCCTTCCAGATCCTTCACTGTGACACTACCCTGAATCTCCACTGTGTGTTTGTGTATTTGTTATTGCCTTCACCATATGGTTGCATGCCTGTACCATAGTGTTGATTGTGGTCTTACTAACCAATGTGGACTGTGGGCCTTCCCAGCATTACTGTAAGTGTCATTTTTGTGTGAACTGTATTCTTTCCAACTTGACTGTTAAAGCATGACTGCATAAGGTATGACTGTGTACTACGTGTCTGCATTCTTACTCAGCATGACTGTGTGTCCTTGGTCAGCATAGACTCTCTCTCAAGGAAAAGTAAATTGTTTATCTGTTTGACTTGTCCTTTCGGTGACAAGATCAAAATTAAAAGTATCTGAGTATAACGCGGATCCAAATAATGGTTATGATTCCTTGTATCTCTTGTACATTATTTTATGTTTATACAATACATGGCATTTGAGATTTATTAGTTTATTCTACACAACATTTGATAATTCTCCACGACCAACCTTGATTTTCTGTGACCAAATGGAGCTTTAAGTTGAAATAGATGAAAATTACTGTTTTTGTTTTATTACCGTTTAAATTTTTATTAAGCACTACTATTGTGAATCTAAGTTTAATATTCATGCATTAAAGTTATTAATTATGTTAAAACTCATCTAACCCTTAAATTTTAACAGCATTTTCACCAACATGTCCCTATCACCCGGAATCTTTTCAAAACCAGACTTAAATTATTGCACCTTTTACCCAGCAAAGAATTTGGCTACCTTAGGGACGTTAAGCTTCGGTCCCTAGCTTGCTTGTCATCAAGTCACCAACTTATCAATCACATGCTCTTTACGATGTTGATCAGTCGAAGCGAGCTTTCGGCATCTCGTGACTTCTGGGAAAACTATGTATGAAAAATGCTTCCTTTATAGCGTTAGGTCTTCTGGAGCTTCCTTTGTTGAACCAACCGCATCCCGTGACAATTGGGAAAAAGCATCACTAACAACAATGGTAGATAAGCCCTTTTTCATCTCCAATGGTTTGAAGACGCCACCTCAACCTTCTCCATGTTGATTTCGCCAATAACATACAAACATTTGAATTTTCAGCTTATGTAATTACATTGGTAATCGAATCCATAATCTCATTGTCCTTTTCATCATTAATCGTTGCTGTGAGTCAAACTATATTAACTTTACATCAATTTGTTGTCTAAATATAAATTTTCATATAGTTATCTATGCTTTATTTTGAAAATTAAAAATATATTTAATATATTTAAGTTGTATTTATTTAATTGGATTATTTAATATTAAATTGATTATTTAAAAAAATTAAAATATATTTAATATTTTTAAATTTTATTTATATAATTTTTGAATTGGATTAAAAGAATTCTAAGAAGCATGCCTTCAGAGTATAGGAACAACCATGAACAGTCAAGTGCAGGCCTTGGCTTTATGGAAAGGTGTCAATCTCGCCTTGGAAAAAGGTTGTCATAACTTCATCATCATTGGGGACTCAAAGTTGATTGTTCACGACATGATCTCTAAAACGCAACTGAAGGATCCTAATTTGAACAAAATGATCTCTATAGTCTTATTAAGGTGTGATAAGTTCAACAAAATCAAGGTTTATCATGTGTTGAGAAAACATAACAAGGTGGCAAACCTTCAAGCCAACCTTGCATGTTCCTTTGCACACATGACTTGTAAAATTGGGGGGTTTCCCATTTTACCCACATCCCCTAGATATGATTAAATGACCTCATCCCTATGTCATGATTAAAGACCACATCAAAGTATGCTCGAGGTGAGACGATATGACATATGTTAACATACTCTCTTATCATTACGTAAGGTGGTGGATGCTCATCATACCTTCCCATGAAGACTTGATCGTGCTAAGAATTAATGACATGCAAGTCCTGATGAATATGTACATTCATTCCCCTCATGCACCCCTCATGATGGTAAGTGGGACTTCTAATGAAATGGTGACGAGGGAGGTGATGGACTCGTCATTCTTGTTGGGGCAATTTAGAGAGCGAGGAGAAGGGATAAGTGTCGACGGAACTTCTTCGTTTGAATTGGAAACAACCTAGAGGGCTTGTGGGTTCGAATTTTGGTTTGGTGTAGAGTTGGAGCCATGCAAGGCTCCAACTCTCGGCCTCATTTTCCACGAGCGAATTATGATCGAAGAATTGCGCACCTGGAAGAAAAAGTAGGGTTATGCTTGAGTAACCTTGAGCGATGCCAGTAAAATGTCGAACAACACGCAAAGGAGGAAATAAGAAGGGCAATTAAGAGGTACGAAGATACCAATGTCAAATTGGAAAGGGCGAATTCCAAGGCGAATTCCAAGATTGCTCTAATGGAGGTTGAAATAAGGTTGCATGGTTGAGGGCGTGATCATGGGGAGCTGCTCGAGGAACTTCAATCAAGCAAACGTTTGCAAGCTGAAGAAGAAGGTAACACCTTGAGTTTGTCACGTGGAGCACCGAGCGTCTTCTTCCGTGGGCTCCATGAAGACTTATAAAGGATCAAAGATGGAAGAACCCTTTGATAATAATATATCTTAGCATTATCGTCCTCAATCCAACACTAGCGAGTCAACAACGCCGCGTCAGCCCCCAAGACTGCAATTCCCTTGACCATTGGGTTCCTTCCTCTAACTACCATGTATTTATCTAATTAATGTGTTTCAAGTGTCAATTTTGTTGTAATAGTTTTATCAGGCTTTATACTAACAAGTTAGCTGAAAAGGAAAACACCAATAGGGTTAGATGGATAAGCTCTAGGGATGTTGGAAATTTGAAACAGGGCAGACTGATTCATTCCCCTTCTTTTTGTAAGCTATATGGGTGGATGATCCAACCACATCCTCTTTTTTTAATATAAATCCTCTCGTTTTTTGTTAAAAACAAAACTAATTTCAAGAATCGACAAAATCTGTTGATTGAGAGTGTTGTGAGCTAAGGTTTTCTTTGTTTGTTGTTTGTATGGTTTCTCTCTTAGACCTTGGTATGGGGGGTCTACTCAGTCTAAGAAGGAGGATTTTCGAGGTTTAGTAGCCTCCTTGTGGCCTTCTCCCTCTGTGGTCCCTCAACCTTCCAACATTGTCAAGTTAGCTTATGTTTTGGAGAGTCAAACTCTATTCTTCAATTGCTAAGCATAAGGCTTTGCCCCTCTCTAATCATGGCTTGGTTGGGAAATTTACAGGTCTATGGCCTTCCCCTAGAGCAATGTATATTTCGTTGAATAAAAATTGGAAGCCTATGCTAGCAGATGATTTGGAGCATAGTTTTTGTGGAAGAGGATGTTATGTATTGCCATTTGAGGAGGAGGATTGAGATCTTATCTTTAGAAACGAGCCTTACTTCATGGAGCCAAGGGGAATGTACTTGATATGAGAAGTCTAGATTTTGATATGGAGAAAGGCATCCCCTTTGTTGTTCCTGTTTGGTTAAAGCCTCCTCATCTCTCTCTCTCCATTGTTGGAATGATGAAGACCGTGTAGCCATTGGGAACTTGTTTGCGGGCAATACTTAGAAAAATCATAGCCAAAACCCTTGATGTTTGATCGTTCCCATATTTGTGTGGAGGCGAATCTACAGAAAGGGTTCCCTTTGCAATCAAGCTCACTATGGATAGATGGATTCATTTGTACAAATTGGACTATGAATAACTCCACTTCAAATGCAAGAATTGTCATGAATATGAGAATTTTTCCCAAAATTGTCCTAAAGCACCCCCCTTGCCAGGTAGCAGGGAAGTAGAGATAGGGTGGCAACAGGTTAAAAAAGGGGGGGAAACCCTCTAGGGAGAATGGTTAGAAAATGCAAGTAGCTTCCAGTAGCCCTTTAGTCATAGCTACATGTCTTCCCTCTACATCAAACCAATCCCAGTTTCTTGCGCAAGAGGATGATGAGGATCTTGAGGAGGAATTGCCGACAAGAAAGGGAGTAGATGTGGGCTTTAGGAAAACCGAGTTCTCCCCGCCTCCCATGCCAGGTAGCAATGGGGCATAGACGTGGTGGCAGTAGGTTATAAAAGGGGGAAAACCCTCTAAGGTGAGTGGTCATGAAGTGTAGGTAGCTTCCACTAGCCCTTTATTTGTAGTTGCATGTGTTCCCTCTACATCCAACCAATCCCAAGATCTTGCGCACGAGGCTGATGAGGCCCTCAAGGAGGAATTGTTAATGGGAAAGGGAGTAGATGTGGGATTTAGGCAAAATGTGTTCTCCAAATAGTCGGTTTTAGAGGAATTGGAGCAAAAGAGAATTATGTCCCTCTCTTACCTTTGGAGCCAATTCATGAGGTCACGGGGATGCAGAGAAAGGGTCTTTCCATGCCCAATGGTATCATCTAGAACTAGGGCTCAACAGACACAAGGAGACACCACAAAGGAAATAGAGGAGACTATACCCCCACAAAGAGGAGACTAAACCCCCACCAAAAAAGCTTGGAAGAAAGACGACCAAGGACAAATGGGAGGAAATGGTAGCCAAAGAAAAGGAGTTAGGAAGGCAAGCGTTGATAGAGAAATCTTGGAAAATAACTCTTGCTTCAACCCCCACTAAAGAATAGAAGGACGATGAAATGGAAGACCAAGACCTATCCCCAAAAGGCATGTAATGAAGTTGGTCTCCTGGAATTGCAAAGGTATGGGAGGAAAGTAAAAATTTGAGGCAATAAAGGATCTAGTGATAAGAGAAAGACCCTTTCTCTTTTTCATTTAGGAGACCAAGATGGAAGTAAGGGATTCTTTGCTGTTATTAGTAAACGTATGAAAGAGGAGTGATGGAAGTGTAGTTAGTGCAAGAGGAGTGTTAAGAGGAATAACCATTCTCTAGGAAACAATTTGGTTCAAGAAACCAAAGAAAGAAGAATCACATCACTAGGTCATGGTTGAATTAGAAGAAGTAGAGACATTGGAGAGGTTTTAAAAGTCTACAATGTATATGGACCTGTGCTTTATAGGCACATAATTGAATTTTGGCAGTTGATGGGTGCTTTGATGGACAAAGGCCCATAGGCTAGAATGTTATAGTTTTTGGGGACTTCATACAACCATCTCCCACAAGGAAAGGAGAGTGGGAAACTTTGTTAGGGATCCCTTTGGGGAGAAACTTGAGGATCTTATTTTAGATTGGGATATAGTGGATACCCCCCCTAAAAGAGGAATCTTCACTTGGTCGATTTGAAGGTTTGGCCCTGTCTATATTACTACGAGGTTAAATAGATTATTGAGATATAATTATTTTCTCCTAAAGAGTTTTGTTTTCATACTAGAATAATCCCTTTGGCCACTTTGGACCATAAACCAATACTCCTATCCTTAGATTTTCCGAAAGACCAGGCTCTTATCCCCTTTCGGTTTAATCCCTTATGGTTGTAGGAGGAGGAAGTAATGTATTCCATCCAGGATGCTTGGAGTATTTATGTTGAAGGATCACCCTTCTTCATCCTGTAATCAAAGCTAAGGTAGGTCAAATGGGCTTTAAAAAGATGGACCAAATCCAAATATCCCCTAGGGAAGAAGCGTACGGAGTTGCAAACACAATCATAGCAATTGTAGCTATAAATGGAGATTCCACGCAGGGAAAGGACTTAAATTTTGCTATCTAGGTTGCAAGCTAACATGAAGAAAAGGTATGGCACCTTAAATTCGAGAGCTTATTTGCTGAAGGCATGGGACAACATTTCTTCATTTTTCCATAAATAGGCCAAAGGTAGGCTAAACAAAAGTATGACCAAGGAAATAAATGATTAAGAGGCAAGAAGGTTGAATGACATTTCAACTATCAAAGACGAGGAATACAATCATTTCAAAAAAATATACACAAAGGAACAGTGTTCAGATATTAATGTCAAAGAGGAGATGTTGCAAAATATACTAAGAATGACCAATGTTGAAGAAAATAATTTCTTGGAAAGTCTAATTTTTGAGATAGAAGTTAAAGAAGCTATTTGGGGTTTAGAATAGGGAAAATTTTAGGGGCGAAATTTAGCCCATGGGCTAATTTTTTACCATATTTTCCAAAATGAAATTCAACAATTTCCATTTTTTTCTCAGTTTATTCACCAAATTCCATGGAATGTTTTTTTTTACTTTAAAAATCACCAAAATTGCCCTCTAACTATATAAAATCCTTAGAAGTTTGAATCTTTTTACAAAATATCGCCCAACATTTTATGGTTGGAAATTGAAGAATTAATAATATTTGCTAAGCTTTCAACACTTCAATAAAATTATGGATCCTTAGATTTCTCTTTGTTTAATCCCAAACAAGGCCCCCAGTCTTGATGATTTTACGATAAGCTTTTGTAGAGATAGACGAGATGTCATGAAGGTGGATTTGTGAAAAAACTCATTTGGACTAGGGGAAAGGAGAAGGTGGGAGGAGTGAAACTCCGGATTCATTGTGTTGATACCGAAGGATTCTAAGCCCTCCTCTTTTGCTCACTCTAATTTCACTATGCAATGTGGTTTACAATATTCTTACTAAAATTTTAGCTTCCTGAATCAAGAGTTGTCCCTAAGATCATCTCAAAAAATCAAGGAGGATTTCAAGCCAAGAATAGATTTCTGACAATATCATTTTGATTTAGGAAGCCATATATTCTAGTTTTAATAGAGGTGACCAAGCTATGGCAATACAAATTTATTTAGCCAACACTTTTGACAGGGTTAGACATAGTTACATTTATGCAATCTTGGATAGGTTTGATTTTTCCTCCATGTTTATTAAATGGGTTAAGGTTTCCATTGTTCAATCATGGCTTGTGACCTTGGTCAATGGGAGGATGATGCCTTTATTTCAATCCTCTCATGGGATTTGGTAGGGTTTCCCCTTCTCTTCCTTCTTATACATCATTATGGTAGAGTCTTTAAGCATAAAATTGGAAAATGAAAGAGAGGAGGGGAATCTCTTTGGCATTCTTATCACTCAACGAGTAAAACCTGTCAAGCATGCTTAGTTTGTAGACGACACCATATTTATTGGAGGAGCCTCTTCTGTAAATGCTTAGGGATTCAAATTTGTCCTTGACATTGTTCAATGAGGCTTCATGAGGATTGGTTAATAGTAACAAAAACAAGATATACATCTGGAATATTTCTCCTAGATTCCTACAGATAATTTTCCTTATTTTTGGTTTTTGTTGGATAGTATAAATGGACCTCATTTAAATATTTGGGTATGCCACTCTTAAAAAATTCCAAAAGATGTAATACTTCCACTATAATATTATAGTTTAAGCGCTAAATGGTTCATTGGTGTAGAAGGAATGGAGGTTTAGAAAATGTAAATTAATCTTGGATTTAGATATACACATTAAGAAAAAAAAATCAAAATATTGATGTTGGCCCACAGAGGGTAAACCTGAGTTACAGCAATAAAACACCAACAAAACCTCTAGATATCGGCCCTTTCGACATCACTTGTTAAACAAAAGAAGTCTCACTTGAGGCATCCGAGGGGGGTTTACATGAACCAAGTTTCTATAGATAAGAAGGGTTAGGAGGAAACTCTACCACTCACAATTCTGCGCATAAACATTAGATCTATAACAGAATAACAATTATAACTTAAACATATTCAGATATGTTATTCAAGAATAGTATTTATAACAACATCACCTGTACGCAAAGAAGTAAGCATTCAACAACATACGAAGAGGATCTCCAAAAAATCTTCGTCACATTATCATTCATCCACAATCATACATCTCCTGTGCACTACACAATAGAACCCCTCCAAAAGTCAAAGAGTATTACAAACTTACGTCATTCATTGGTTTCATACTCCCTACTTATGTACTATCGATCTTACTTTCCCTCACTACTTTTCACACACACACACACACACACACCTTCTATCCCTCTATCTACCACCTATTTATAGTTTTTAAATGGGGGGTCAAATCCCACAAATAAACCCAAAAATATGCCTAATGGAACACAACCCTAACTAGTTTCCATCTTTTGCGCTCTCCCATCCCTTTGTTGCATGTGCACGGTCCACATCCTTGCACACACTCCCCAAAACTGATCCCTTCTGGATCCTGCTCCAACAATTGAAATTTAAATATACACATTGTTGCTATTAAATATTGACACTTTTCTAATTGAAATTCACACATTTGGAATTGATATTTGAACACTTTTGTATTTCAAAATTAACATTTTTGAAATCGAAAATAGTAGTTTTGGAATAAAAAATCGCACATTTGCAATTGAAAATCACACTTTTGAAATTAAAAAACACACCTTTTGAGTTGGAAATCACACTTTTTGAATTTAAAATCACATTTTTTTCGGTTCAAAATTATTAGAAATTGACACTTCTGAAATAAAAAAATCACACTTTTGGAAATTAATATTGCCACTTTTAGAACCCAATTAAGCTTTTAGAAATGCTGATATTATAACTTTTAGAATAAAAATTCACAATTTCTTAGTATAGATTTGGCCTTATAAACCTAAATGTAATGAAATAGGCATTTTCTCTCACATTATAGGGCATCAATTTTAATGGGACAATGTAATTCAATCCATGGATAACTTTGATCCCTTAGATATATCAAAGGAATAAAAGAAAAGGAGAATGGAAGCCAAGGGACAATCACCACAATAGATACACCTAATGCCTAGGCACAAGCAATAACACTAACCAGATTTAATGTTAAAATAGGGTGGTTTGTGGTAACTTCATTGGATCCTTTCACTCAAGAGACTTATGTACAAATGTAACCACAAGATTAGAGAGACCTCTATATTACATTTGAGATAGTTGGAGTTCCTCTGGAAGATAACATCTTAATAAATTGGGGGAATAAACATAGTATATGACAAGTATCTTAAAACTTCCTCCTCTAGTGAGAGTTACAAGAAGTTGGATTCCATTATAGTAAGGAATCGATTTTGAATGCTAGAATCAAGGCCTTGGAGGTAGAAAAAGATAGGTTGTGGGTTATTTTAGCATCAATTGGAAAGGGAAAGAAGGAATTAATTGAATTTATTTCCTTCCACCAAGAGAATGATAAAAGAATAAAGTAGTTGGAGAGTTCTTAGATGGCCCCAGTATTCTTTGTCACCCAACAAATGTCGGAGATAAGAAAAAATTAACTAAAGAAGTAAATTTATTGGGAGGATAAAATGCCTCATTGACAACTCAAAACCAAGTGATGGAAGGAATAATTTATGATCTAGAGGCTATTCAAGGTATTGCAATAGAATTGGTATTCAAATTAGATGAGGCTAATGAATTGATTAAATTTCTAAGACATGAAATTATTGAGGCGCAAAAAGAGAAAGCACTAGCTTCCTTGGCTAGGCATCCACCCACTCCCACAGAATCAATATCATAGATACAACAATAGATTGATAAGTTAATAAAGAAAGTGACTAAATGGAAGTAAAAAGTAGAGAATAGTGCCATGAAAGTTGTCTTAGCAGAAAACCTTGTAGGAAAAATAAGAGAGTTTCAAAAATCAAGGGTAGAAGCTAGAAGAAACATATACGAAATGGCATGAAGAAAAGAAACAAGTAGTAGTGTTAAAGGAAGATATAGAAATGTAGAAAGTGAGGCATCAAAGGCATTTACTAAAGTTAGAATGCTGAGAACCTTGTTATAATTCAAGTAGACATTGCTGGGATATGTATTCAAGGATGTGCCATCACTAAGAGGTCACCTTGAGTGTTATTTAGAGTTTTATGCCCAACAGAAACAGTTCTCTAAATAACTCAACAATACAAAGAAGGAGGTGCACAACTGGAATAGTGTGTAAAAAGTGGCAAAAGGATTCACCAACACCATCTCCACACAATCCTTAGGATTATTAGGTATTACTAATATTACCTTTGTATACATGGACATAGAGACATTTATGAACAAGTGAAATAGTTGGAGGATCACCAATCAAAGGGAAATGAAAGAAACGTATCCCATTAAGTCTTTCTTGATAGTCGTGGGAACCAATATTAATCATGGTTTGCCCTACCCTTGGAATGATCAATTGAGGATACACCCCTCAAATCCATATCAAAAAATGGTATGGGATGTTATCCCTCGCTTGATAGTTGTACCAAACAAACAAGCTATCCCTTTTTCCATTAAAATATACAACCAAGTACATCCATCAAATATTGCCACCTAGGATTTGATGTTTAGGATGACGCAATCCTTGGGGAAGATTAAATATACTCACATTAGAGGAAATTTCAACTCAAAATGGGCCTTTTAAATTTTATTCAAATTCCATGTCATCATGTGTTAGCCAATGAAATTGCTTTAAATTTGAAATACCGTATATGTCTTAAACATTTTTTTAATATAAATTTGGGGATAGGTATTATAAAAAAACTACTTTTTTTGTTTGTATTTTTGACATATCTCCTTGTGTTTTTACTCAAATTTTGATCGAGAGAGCTCGTTGGATGCGGAATTAAATCGAAATTTGAGTAAAAACACAGGGAGATATGTCAAAAATACAAACAAAAAAGTAGTTTTTTTCGTTTCTTCCTCCAAAATTAATAAATATTATTTTATTATTTTAACTATTATTTTATTAGTTCATTTTAGGAGGCCCATTTTGAGTTGAAATTTCCTCTAATGACACACCGAGTTAGATAAATCCTTTAGGACTTTTCAAGGGAGGAATGATGGTCAACGAGTTTGGTTGGAGGATTTTCAACGTGTTAACGCAAAAAATTGCTCAGCTAGCTCTACATGGCCTAAACCATAT
The DNA here is from genome assembly GCA_001517045.1 of Pseudotsuga menziesii. Lineage (NCBI taxonomy): Eukaryota > Viridiplantae > Streptophyta > Pinopsida > Pinales > Pinaceae > Pseudotsuga > Pseudotsuga menziesii. Next base: position 38,009 of record LPNX010136326.1, on the reverse strand, counting down.
ACAAAAATCTTTTTCCTATCCTTTTTCCCTCATTTTTGACCTCCATAACTATGTTTTAACCTTATGCTCTCTCAATAAGCTCAAAAAAATATAAAAAAGGGCCTAAAAACCCTCAAAAGGGCTTAAAAACCCTCAAAAGAGCTAAACACCCACAAAGGGGCTTAAAACCCACAAAAAGGGCTAAAAACCCTAAAAGAGGGAAAATGATAAGAAAAACTATAAAATAGTGTGGAGGTCTCCATCACAAGATTCACTCATTCCTTCCTGCCATTATTATATTTCCATGAGTACGTTGAGAAGCTATCATTCTCAAAATACTCACATTGCCAATCATTCCATCACCCCACCTCCTCTCATTTTTGTGTGTTGAGTCATCCTCCATACTACCAAACCTGCGGAGAGGCACGGTGTGTTGAGTCATCCTTTTATTAGTTCATTATGAGTTAGGGCACGGTGGCCCACTTTCAAGGAAATCAAAAGGTATAATTGTCTCATTGTTGTTTATTTAGTTCGTTAGATTGTTTTTATTTGTTTACTTTTGTTACTAATAGTTTGTTTGCAGCTAGCCCTTTCATTGTGAACTCTACCCTTCTGTCCCTTTGACGGAAGGGAGGTGCATTTGCACGTAGCCAGGGTGAAAACCCGACTACACAACGTAATACTTGACAGGGATCCAAGGTGGTCTTGGCAGGTCTACATTGGGACATAGATCACCTACTAGATGGGGTCACAAATGAGGGATGAATACTTTTGGATGAGGATCTCATTGCTATTTTCTTCTAGGATCCACCAAAGTAGCAATTTATTATGCATTGGATCATCGTGGTATCCTAGTTAGTCCATGACATGATGAGGGGGGATATCCCTTATATCATTTCTCTTAATATTGACAAGGAGGACAATGATATGGGAGATGATTTCGATGGTGATGAGTAGTTGGTTAATGGCTATAACACCCTGTTTTGACCCCTAATTGTAATTATGTAAATATCATGAAAATGGATAAATGCAGGTAATAATGATCTAAACTTGAACAACTTATGTTAATTTGTATATATTTCACTTTTAATATAAAAAAAAAGACTATTGCAGGCTAGAGGACGAAGAAGAGAGGGGGGATATGATTCCATAAGGGGTAGAGAAAGCTAATCCATTGCATGAATGCCATGTGGCTATCCCACATCACCCTTTGTGTGATTTAGTCCCACTGCATGGGTGCCATGTGGCTAACTCTCATCCCTCCTTGTTCCACTTGGATAGTTCTTGAAACTACCTATAAAAAGTGACAGTTAAGCTCATTTGAAGGATTTGTTTTTCCCCTATGCAGGAGCAACCTTTTCTATTAGGGAAAATCCAACATCTCCTGTCATATTTATACCTGCACTATATGTCAGAATTGAATCCCATGGATACTATGGATGCCATATCACAGTTTCCCTTACTGTAAACTGAGCTATACGAGGATCAATAGAATCCCTTAAATTCCTGACACATAGAGTTCCCGACCCTCCTACATTAGTTCCCTAAAGAGGAATTAGGGTAAAAAATTTGAGGGACTATTAACTTAGATATAGGAGCTCGAGGGATTGTTGACTCAGAGAAGGGAGCCCCATTCCTCGGGTTAGCATGCCAAAGGGAAAGGGGTGCTAGATGATTGGGATATTTGTAGGAAACGTACCGATACCTTCTTATGGATGAATATCCCCATCTCAGGGCTGACTTTGTCAAAGAAATATATGGCTTGATAGAGTCTATGGCTAGGTGGAACATTGCTGGTCTGCAAATAGTTGGTGTCATTTTCATATAAGCCTTCCTTCTATGTATGATTATGTAGTATTTATATATGATATGTGTTTAATAGATTTACATTTATGTGTTGAATGTTTTTCTTGAAATGATTGAATTTATATGGCTGCATTCTCATAAACTTGTTTGTAATATTATCATATATGATTATTTGAATTATAAGTAATCATTGCATATGTCTAGATTTCACTGTAATTACTATTTTTAAACAATGGTAAAATGAAATGAAATATATGAAGCATTGTCGATGGTAAATTTGAGTGTTTCACAACCCAAATGGTGCAATTAAGGTACTAGTGTCGTGGAAATGGCACTACCCCCATTTCTTGGCATGGGATTTTTCACTATACATCACTTATTTTGACAGATATGTGGACTCTTTGTTGTAAACATTCCTCATTTTCTAATATATATATATATATATATATAGGAGGATGAATGAATCTTAAATGTTTACCATAGTCGGGCATGCACATGCCATATCTCTGGTATGGATTCTACCTAGAAAATCGTCAAAGCTAATTAGTTTTGACCCACCTTATTTTATAATGGTGTCAACATAGTGAATAATTTCCTGAAACTGTTAGAGTAGAATAACACTCTTCATATATTCAATATTCTCCTACCTAGTTACTTAGACTATGACTTCATGATTCTAGTGGGCCAAATGCCATTCAATTTGACCACTTGAGTCACCCTAGAGATTACTTCTAAACTCTAAGGGTCTTAAACTACCTTAAATTCCTTTTTCAACAACTCTCAATGTCTATTTATAGCTGACATGGGTGAATTCCTTGATTTGGGATCACATTCCTTGATTTGGGGTCATTCTCCTTGATTTTAGGTATGTATGAGTTACAGTTAAGTTAGGAACTAGTTGCACTCCACTATTTATGGTCTTAACTAACCCTATATGACCATCTTCAGTCATTAACACCTTATTTGATCCTTTTTAGGGATGTTCTACTCATGCATGCACCTCTTTTAGATAGAACTAGTGTTTAGGAAGTCACGAGTCAATTAAAATGATCTTGGAGAAAGTGCATGGATAACTAAGGGTCTCTAGCTCTAGTTAAGACTAACTAGTATCTCATGCATTGCATGATCAATTCAAGTTACCTCCATATCCTATTTGATTTTCCTTGCCTATTTATTCCTTCCACTTCATTGAAGCTTAATGTAATACAACATTCTCTCTTGTTATTGACTTCTCTCTTTTGTGTAATAATTAATGTTTAACACATTTATTGGATGAATTTGTTAGATTGCTGATCTCTTTCACAATATTTATATGTTTCTTTATATCTAGATCTACATGCTCAAAGTATACATGGTATTAGAGTTGTAGGGGTGCTAAAGAAGTTGGTATACTAGTTGTTTTTTTAGGGACCAAACTACATTGTAGGTTGAAGAACTGCATTTGCATCCATTAGAGCAATAATTTACATCTATGGATATATAACAAATTCTAATCCCCTTCAACTATTTGGAATGAAAATCAAGAGTAGAGATTCTCCTGAGGATGAAGGGGATCTATCAAATCATAATGGGAACCAAGGTCGAACCAATTCAATGGTCGGGATGTCCAAATACTTGAACATAATGTATGAATAATTCATGATGCATTTATATTCGGTTTCTCTGGACCTACTCTACCACATTGAAGCCAAGAATACTCCAAATGAAATTTCCTCTTTGGAACATAAGATGAAATGAGGAGCCATCAATTGGAGGCATAACTATTAAACTTGAGACCAAGTGAATTTGAATCTATTCAATAGTTTTTCACCAAGTTCAAATAAGTTCTTTTGGAACTCAATATGTTTAATATCGATAAGGATGGAACACAAATGGTCCTCTCAATTCTCTTCAAATGGGTCCATGTTATAACTTCTTTGTTTCCTCCTGGAACTCTACTAGAATGCCTCTTGGAGTCTCTTTCACAATGCCTACCTTGGATGTATTCTATGCCTCCCTCCTTAAATATAAAGATAAGATCTCACAAATGGGTCTATAAAAGACCTCAAAGGTGCATGCACTTGCATCCAATGAGAAGAAGAAGGTAACAAGCAAGCAAAATCCGCCATACAAGGGAAAAAGGAGAAAAAACCAAGGATTTCTCCTAAATACTTTGAATCCAATGATGGAAAGAACAACGTTGAGAAACAATGACATTTTTACTACAACAAAGGACCACATAAAGAAGAATATTTCATGTACAAAAATTTCTTTAAAGAAAAGGAAGAGGAGAAGTGCAACAAGCAAGCCACAACACTAAAGATGTTAATTGCATGTTTGCACTTACTACAGTTTCTACTCCATGTATCCTTGATTCAAAAGCTTCCCAGCATATGGCCTATGAGGACATATTCACATGAAAATATATTTGCACAAACCCTACCACAATGGGATATCATTTGATCCAACACTTAGCTAAGGAAGACCCTTTTATAGGCCTAGAAGAAGTGATCAACAATTTTTTCCTATGCATTAGAGATCCTATTCAAGATCAAGATGTCAATGATAATGCATTAGTACAATACCATTACATACAAAATGGAGAACTTGTCCCAAATCAGGTTGTCATTGAAGAAGACCTCCATAATGTCTCTTCATACTCAGGATCTACAACTTTTGCTCTTAAAATTCACCAAGTTCTTCAAAAAAGCTTCAAGGGGTTTTCTCCATTTGAAGAAAGAAGTAGTGAAGAACCCTCATTCAATAACTGCAAAGTGTTTGTATCTTGTGAATGGTCTCACATGAATTCCAAGAGAAGGAAGATTTCACAAAAGTTTGCAGGTATCTTCGCAAAGCCCTCCATCGAGAAGCAGTTCGTCAAGTTATGAATTCCCTTGAAATCAAAGGTTACTTCTAAGCAATATATTTATCCTTCTCATTCACATTNGGGGGGGGGTTTCCCGTGTGGTTTTCTATCTTACTCAGTTTTAGAGAATATTTTGTACATGGGGACCTAATATGGCTACAAATTACTGGGACCCTTTTTTTGCAATTATTTCACCTAGTTAGTATTATGGGGGGTATTAGAGTTGAATAACTCTCTTTGTATCTTCATTATCCTACTCAGTGACTTAATCTATGACTTCATGATTCTAGTGGGCCAAATGTCATGCTAGAGGTTACTTCTAAACTCTAAGGGCCATACAATGTCCTAACGACCTTTTTTAGTAACTCTTGATGTCTATTTGTGGCTAACATGGGTCCATTCCTTGATTTAGGGGCACATTCCTTTATTTGGGGTCATTCTTCCTAATTTTAGGCATGTTTGAGTTACAATGTTTGTTAGGAACTAGTTGCACTCTACTAATTATGGTCCTAATTGACCCTTCAGTCATTAGTGCCTTAATTGAGCCTTTTTGAGGATGTGCTACTCATGCATGTGTCTCTTTTAGTTAGAACTAGTGTTTAGGAAGTCATGAGTTAGTTAAACTCACCTTAGAGAGTGTGCATGGCCAACTAGGGTCTATGGCTCTATTTAAGCCTAACTAGCATATCATGCATTGCATGACTAATTCGAATTGCCTCCACAACCTATTCGAATTGCCTTTCCTATTTATTCCTTTCACTTGATCATTGAAGCTTAATGAAATACATCATTCTCTCTTGTTATTAACTTCTCCATTTAGTTTATGATTACTGTTTAACACATTTATTGTGTGAATTTATTAGATTGTTGATCTCTTTCATAATGTTTTATGATGCTTTGTATCTAGATCTACATGCTCAAATTCTACAAGAACTACCAACCTTTATACCCAAAGTCAAGGACACCTTCATAAAACAAGCAATTACAGTTGCAGAGATTAAACAAAAGAAACACTTATCTTGAGAAGAAGCTTGTCCCGCAACCAGCTATGTCACTGCAACGTTCCACCCAACCATAGGCCAGTGTGCTCATCAATCTCTCAGCATCACTGCCACCCCCGAGCTGGGCATGATTCCCACAAGGAATAAGGGAACATTAGGCTCACACATAGCCAAATACACATCACAACTCAGCCAAGCCAAACACAGTTGGGTTTATCAGGATGCTAGGGAGGTGGAAAGGTTGAATTGCTAAGCAAGTGAGCTCAACCATAGAGCTATGAACACCTACACAAGATCTGGCTTGGCTTTCCAAACACCTACACACCCAACACAAGGAAGCACCCCCTTCTTTGCTACACAGTCCCTCAGGCTATGCCTTCCCTTTCAGTTCTCTTCAGGATGTGCAAGAAAGAATAACCAGCCCCCCTTGATCTCTTTGTGTTGTTCCTTTCTACACTAGGGTTATCAAGCTAATTCTTCCCTCTTTCACTCCAAACCAGTTCAGACCAAAACACAAGATGCACACACACAAAATACAAGTTTTGGGTTTGAGGAAAAACATCTTGCGAGCCAAAAACAGAAATAGAAGATGGGTAAAACAACCACCTGATAGCAATTCGATTTCCATAAATGTTTATGGGCTTCACGTGGCCAAAATGACCTCAACAAACACCCAAAAATCGTGGGTCTCTTCTACCATTCGCTGTGCAACCAAAAAACAAAATTCCCCAACCGTGTGAATGTGGAAACCACAACAAAATGTCCAAGAGAGAGCCCAGCCCGTGAGCATTACCAAAGCAACTTTCCAGCCATGGGGAAAATGAAGAAAACTGCTGCAAACGTGAGGGAAAAAACACACAAGCAGATGAAAAACGTGAATGAGAGAGCTCTGCAAGCTTCCACTGTCGTGAGGAATGAAGGACGTGAATGCATGAGGGAATGGGAAGCATTTTTGGGCATTTACTTGGCCGATAAGTCAAAGGCACATTTTCAAAATTTTGATGGCTTATCAAATTTAAATTTGACTTCCATACTCTTCCCATCCCCATGCATTAACTAACTCAACCAATTTCTGGCAGAAATAAATGATTGGGCACAAAAGACAAAATGGGTAGTTGATAGTTTGATGGGTTTTCCCTTTGACATTTGGCTTTTCCGCATTGGCTCAAAGGTTTGAATACCCGCCCATCATCCTTAGGAAATCATGCCCCCATCTCTTTAATGTTGCATTGACATAGTTGGTTGTGGGTATTTTAATTAAATTGCATATGCACATGATGTCCAAATTATAATGTGTCGGGCTAGCACGAAATACCATTGGCATCGATTTTAATTGCCGAAACATAAACCACTAAATCGATGGCAGGGCCTTGGCATTTAGCTCCACACCATGATTAAATACAATATTTACGTCATATATATTTTAATGCAAATGGGGTCAAAACCGGGTGTTACACCCCCTTGCACCCCATCATAACTAATGGTCCATTTTTCAATTGGTCTACAAAATTCATTGAGTGTAATTCCATGTCAATTGGTGGCCATAAATATATCATAGTTGTTTTCTATTCCAAGGCTTATGTGGTTTTCATTTGCAGAGAGAAATTCTTTCAGATAATCCATAATAGGCATTTTTCTTATCGATGTTTTGAATTTGAAGCAAGATTCCTCATTAGGACAATGAGTCAAAGATAATAGTTGTGGATTTTACTTAATTAATATAAAATGATGCATATCCAAACACGAAATCCTCAATCCCTTGTGTTGGCTAGTTAATCAAATTGAGGAAGACAAAAGGATTCTTAATAATGCAAAGGAGGAAAACTGGAATGCTTTTTTTACTTTAATTATTAAATTTAAAGTAATTTAAGATTTTAATTTAGAGACAATTACTAGAGAATTGATTCTCTAAAATTAGAGATAAAATAATAATAATTTTTTAATCTTTTTTAAGAGTTAAGATACTTTAATAATAAGTTAAAGGCTTAATAGATAATGCATTATTCTTTTTTACTCATTTTTAATTATATTTTGCTCTTTCTTAATATTTCATGAAAATTAATGAAGGCCTTAGTAATTAAATACTAAAAAACTTTTTTTTTAATGAATTTCAAAATTTCATTATTATTTTTAAACATTTTCTTTATTTAGTATGTTGAATTTGAATAAGAAAGCAATGCCTAAGAATCATATTTGTTGGAAGATCAGGGAGATCTAATTTGGACTTATCTCTATCCCTTTATATCTACTAAGGTTTTTTTGGATGCTTGATTATTTCTAAAGCCTCCGTAAATATTTGTTTGAGAAAGTGCTCTTCTCTTGCAAGAATTTTGGTACCATCTTGGAACACTTGGTGTTTTCTTTTTAGGGATTGTTCCACTAAAGCAGAGGTGCATATACACTCATTTCTAAGGTATGCTCCATGTTATTTTAACCTTACATAGAACAAGCATCCCGTTTCTCCAATATAGCATTTTCCACATGAGCATATTTCCTTGTAGACACCTTTATATTGCCATTGGTCAATGGAGTCTTTTACAAATCTCATTTTTTGTCTAATGGTTTCCATAAACTTGAATGAAGTTCCAACTAGTTGCTTTTTTAAAACCTTTGCAATCTTATTAGTGACTCCTTTGATGTAAGGAAGGCATGATCTTTTATTAGGGGTTTGATTCTTGGGTGGGAAAGATCCTCTTTCTGTTTTTTTCATAACTCTTTTCATGCGTTTTCTCTTGTAGCCTGTGCATTTAAAGACTTTTGTTAGGTGTTCTTTGTCTTGCTCAATATACTCATTGTATGTGACTCTTATTTCCCTCATGGTTAAGGTTTTGAGAACCCCAAACTTTTGAGATGGATGATGATGTGAGTCACTTTGGAGATAATTATCAGTGTTGTTTTCTTCCAAAAGATTTGATATCCAGGGGTCCCATCATGCTTGCTAGTGACTAGAACATATAGGAAAGGGACACTCCCATATATTTCTAACTCCATTTGAACTTTATGTCCTCCATGAAACAATTGAGGTGCTAAAAAAACTTGTTCAACTCCTTGCTTCCATGCATCCATTTTATAGTATTCACAGTATGGTTCGAGGCCATGCTGACATATAACAACATTGTTGCCACATCGACACATTTTTCTTAATCATGTCATTAATCAATTTGGTGTTCCAAAAGATTTGGTTTCTGATCATGGAAATCACTTTCAATATGCTATTTATGAATAAATTGCTTACTATTTGAGATTTAAGAATCAATTTTCATCTACATATTAACCACAGGGGAATGGCCAAGTTGAGGTCATCGACAAAGTCCTCAAAACCATGCTCTAGCAGATGGTTGATAAGCATAAGTCTAATTTGCATCTCATGATTTTTCCCACTTTATGGCTCTATCAAATGCCAACTAAAACTACCATTGAGTTTACTCCATTATACCTCATCCATGGCATGGAGCCAGATTTACCTATTGAGTGTCAATCTCCCTCCTTGATTTTAGCAATTGAACTTTTTATAGATGTTATATTCTAGAGAAAAGACCTATCACTTTGGAACAAGTGGATGAGGATCATCATACTACTTTACAAAACATTGAAACAACCAAGAAATGTTCCAAATCCCATTACAATCATCATGTCCACCCTGTATTATTCCACAAAGGTGATTTAATCCTTGTCTACGATCAAGCCCATGATAAAATTGGTTGAGGAAAGTTTGAATATTTATGGCAAGACCCTTACATCATCAAACCATGTTTGGAAAAGGGTGCATACATGTTTTCTTTGGATGGTCAACTCCTCAATATCCCTTACAACCAATTATAATTGATCAAATTCAATATGTAAGACCAACACCATTTAATATTTTGTATTATAGTTGTTTCATATCTCTCTCCTTTGGATGAGACTTATGATTTTTTTTCTTGTCCTTTTTAGATGGATTCTTGCTCCCAGTGTTACATTAGTTTTGTTGATGGTGCAAGTATGTACACTTAAAATATCACCTTGGTAGCTTGGACTATATATTCCTTATTTCATTCCCTTGTCTATGCCAATAATGTGTGTGTGTCGGTGCTACTACCAATAATAAACCTAAATATGATGTTGTGATTGGTGTTCAAGTGGATTGCCTCCAATTATTCATTTTTAACCTTTGTGTCCATCTTGATTCTCAACAACTTGTTGCAAAGTTTAATAAATGTTATCTAGTACACGACCCTTGCTTCTTTAGAAAATATCTTATAGTTAGACAATTGGTTAGACAATTTGAATTAAATACATTCATTCATATACATAAGGGTTTCAATAGTTTCATAGATAGTATTGCAAATTAAATTCTATATTGGTATATAACTCATTAATAACAAGAAAGCAAATGATGCATGTATATAACAATAATAATCAACAATTCCACTTGGTCACATTTTGACAGAGATGTGGACTCTTTGATGTAAACATTACTCATTTTCTAATTATAATATTATCTATACTTTGATCTACAAGGAATTTTATACCATAATTGAATACTTTGATAACCATAAGGGGATCTAGGTAGACACATATTTTAGATTTTATGGTTTAGGGGAATTTGTTCGTCCAAACTTCAACCAAAGTGACCTTCATTCATGAGTATCCGAGCAAGAATGAATGATTTCATTGGTACATGAAACAATTTTCGTAGGGGAAGATTGTAAGATTCTACAATGCCACCATTTTTGTCACATAAACACCTATCCTTCATTCATTTTTAGTTGCATCATGACCTTTTTTGTCTTGAATAATACACCCTTTTCTAAGATTCAACTCATAAGGTCCTAAGATATTAATGGATTGATTGAAAAGTCATTTTATTGTTCATGGGATTAATTTATAGAAAGGTTCATTGTTTCTTATGCATTTTCTAAACTAGTCTTGTAAATACATCTTGCTACAAATTTTACAAAGGGTTTCTACAATTTCACTTTTGATCACAGTGACATGATTACAGAGGAGTTCATATGAGGATATATAAAAGGAACATTCAAGGAACATTATTTGGATTAAGTACAACATCCTCCCTATTGATGTTTCTCCATGGTTCCAACATTGAGCAAACATTATGCAGATCATTCTCCCTGACTCGTCATGGGTAATGTTGACCAATGGTTGGTAGAGGATGGCCCCTTCATATCCCTAATTAGTCATGTGTAATATTTACTATGTGTTTTAAGGATTGGATGCTTAGACTTTATCTAGTCATGTGGATTACCTATGAGTGTCGGAAGGCTAGAGGTCACATACATCACTCTATGTGCGAGTGCTTCGTAATGAGGGTGATTGATTATGATTAGAGTGAGTTGACTTATCTATTTGATGGGGGGATCTAATTCCCTTGTGGAAGATACAAATACTGATTTAATGTTGTATTTTACATTGGCTCTAAGAAGTGTGCAAGACTTCTTAGAGTATGGCCAAATCAATATTAGAGATCTATGTGGGAATTTGATCTGCATGTGGGGATATGGACATCGACGTGGATAAATTTTCTATGTTGAAGAAATAACAAATAAGTCAAGAAAATCCATTGAAGAAGTACCATATAGCATTGAATAAGTCACATAGAAAGTTGAAGGCAAGAAAGGGAAAAATACCCTAGTAAAAGGGGTAACTTGGACCTAGAAGACAAAAGTACAAGTTGGACTCAAGAGTGAAAATCAAGTCAATTGAAGAATATAAATAGAAGTGTTCTCACACTTCATTTGACACATTCACATCTCACATATTCTTCTCTCCAAGTGTGCACCTCCAAGGAAGGCCTAGCAAATGCAAGAAGCATAATTTTTTGGGTTATCTTATTCTCTTTTTCCTCTTGGAAGCTTATCTACCCTCTACCCTTGATAGGGTTTCTTGTGAAGGAATACAAACCTCTCTTGTGCTAGGGTTCATATTCATGTTTGGAATTGTACTTTAAATTATATTTATTTATTCTAAGAAAAGTTTGTTGGGTTTTCTCCTTATTGGGTTTCCGAGGGTTAAATCTTTGTGTCTCTTGTGGATGGTATTTTAGTGATCCTTATTTAATTTTTGATATAAGTGAATATTTATTATGCAATGAAGTTGTGGGATGAAATAAATGTTTAAAAAATTATTATGAAATAATTATCAAGGATTGGAAATTGGATAAAAGTTCAACACCCACTTCAGTAATTGGGTAGCAAGATCCTTCTATTACATCCCCTTATACCTCAACGTTTGACCACAAAATTCTAGTAACACATTTACACCATGTATAAGTTAATGGAGTGCAATTGATGAAGCATTAAAACAAAAAAAATAGAGCATTTATGAATTGATAATTGAACATACTAGCGCAAGAAAATGTTTAGGAAGGCACTTCAAGGCCTAAATATTTTTATATAAGAAGTTTGATCCTTTATAACCAAAGGGAGGTTGAAATAACCATAAAGATTGCAAATTATGAAACCTTTTTCATTCAATAATGTAACTGATGAAGGGTATTTATCCATGAATCCAGGGTTTAGTTTCTTATTTAGTTTATTTTCAGTTGTGTTTCGATTAATAGGAAAGATTCTCTAACTATCTATATAAACAAGGCTTGAAAATTTGTATGGGAATCATGATAATATCAAATGGTGTACTCTTTAAATTTTGTTGAATATAAAATGAAGTATCGCCTCTAGCTTATGCATGTAATAGTTTGTTGATAATGTAGTAAGCATTCAACAATTAATACCCTTTGAGATTGGGCCCACTCAACTAGTATTGTCATTGTTAGTTCTCTTCCTTCTCATGTTCATTTTTTTTGGAAAAACGTAATTTTATTATATAAACAAAATTACATTATGCATAGTACATATCCGCCATGTATTTCTTATCAAAAATCACTGGGGCCTTTACAAAAAGAAATATATGATCCCCTAAGACAAAATTGTCAACTGAACTATTAAGTGAGAATGATGCAACCAATGTGTCGACATGAATTTCTATTGCAAGTATCCAAAAAATAAAATGGTGTCTGATATATCCCTGAAGAGGTTCCCAAAAACACTTTCAATTTTACCCAATATGGTATCATGATTTCAAATAATAGGTTGATTATGTGGATGGTACAAACCCTTAATAAAATGTTGGTGATAGTAAAGAAAAAAACCATTCTGAATTTCTGAGATCTTTCATCGATCGAACCTTAGTTGAATGCCTTCTTTGGAAAATGTGTCTGCTTCCTCATTCTGCTCCCTGTATACATAACAACACATACAATAATCAAAGTCTTCCACTATGTTATGCACTTATTCCATAAAGGAAAGTAAAATCATGTTGTGGCATTTTTGAGATTTGTTTACCCAGATGATAACATTCATCAAATCACTAAAAAGATAAAGGGTAGAGCATTATTTTTTCTCTAGAAAATAGTAACAATAATTCGAGAGCCATTAGTTCATCATAGTTGTTGGAACTAGGTCCAAACCTCATTTGGATCTTGTAAAAGTAATTTTCAGAAAGATAAACTATAGCTCCACCCCCACACATCAAATTCTGATCCCGTGAGGCCCCATAAAAAATCCCATGGATTATATTTGTCCACTTGTTCCTCTTGGATGATTCAGATACTAGGAGCATTATTTTCTTGAGGGAAGTGAGAAAGAATATTGAGACTTTTCATGGCTATTAATTTTGGGATGGAGGGATTATCATGAAATATGGAGCGATTTTTGGAATTAATCCATAAACCCCAATTAAGAATAAGAGGAAGAGATTATTTTATTGAAGCTATCATTAGAAACCCCATTTTTCCATGCATACTCCACATTCACACTACTCCCAACACAGTTAGTGCTCAGAATCTGGCTACATTCTTTCCATATCAAATAAGAGAAAGTGCACAAGATAAAAAGATGTGTTACCAATTCCTTCTGCGATCGACACAAAGTGAACTATTGTAGTCCTTCAATATGTATTTGTACCATTTTGTCCCATGTCTGAACCTTGTTATCAATCATGAACCACATGAAAATGTGTTTTTTGGGGGAATTTTTATTTCTAAATACCCTTCCACCACCACTATCGGTCTCTGTTGTATAAATATGTAATAAGTTGTAGACATCCTAGTTTTGGGGTATATTTTCCATGTGGTTAATGCTTCCAAATGAGTTCATTTACACGATTGGTGTTGGGATATAATAAACCCACTCATACACTTAGGATAAAATAATTAATCAATAATGATTAATTATTCACCCACTAGCTTAAATTAGTTGGCATCCACTTGCACCTTAAAGTCAATGCATGCCATCCATATCCTAGGAATGATTTATTTCTGATTCTAGGTTCATCTAGAATTAGTATACAGGACCATATAGCAGATTCTACTTTTCTGCTTTATCCTGCTTCTCTATGGATAAGATAAAAGCTAGTCAACTAGGAAACTGGGTGCTTTTGTTTCCAACCCATCCTCCATTAGTTTTTCTCCATTATCATATTATTTCCATCTCCTTGACAACTCACTCATGCTTTTTCCAACTCGTGAGGTGCTTGGTAGATTGGAAAGTGCTTTATGGGGTTTATCATAATTAGTAAGCCTGCTTTTATGAGCTAGCTTGAGTTGTCTTCATGCAACTCCTTTTTCCTTTATAAGGATGTATTACCTATGTAATAATATCAATTATCATTTATTGATCATTCATTAATGTGTGTTCATTAATTCTTCTTCTTCTCTCATTATGCTAATTCTCTACAATTCTCTGTGAGGTTGATTGTGTGCCTAGATCCTTAGCCAGTTTATGAAATTCCTTATGCCATCAAGGCTTTAGAATTTATACATGGTATCAGAGCTAAGGTTCTCAAAGTTCAAGTTCTACATGCTATTAGAGCTGATGATATAAAATCTCTACATGATATCAGTTCTTTGAGAGTTCATTAATTAATCCTCCTTTTTCAGATTTGCAGGTTTATTTTGCAGGTTCAACTTCGAATGGATTCAAGAATATCAGTTCCTCTTCTTTCTCCATTCACAAGCTATTCAGAGTGGAAACTGAAGATGATTTCATATCTAAAGAGACAAGGTCTCTATGAGATATCTATTGGAGCTGGTGAAGAATCTTATGAAGAGCCAAGTGACTGGCTGAATGACTGTGACAGAGCAATTGGAGCTATTTTCCTATCTATCTCTCCATGCATGCGCTACCTTATTGAATCTATTGATTCGCGAAAGGATCTCTGGACAACATTGGATAGAGTTTTGGGAAAGGACAATGAGGATCCTTCTAGCTATGTGGAGAGTGCCTCTAGCTCCTCAATGATTTCTCTCTCTCAAGATGTCTCAGCCTCTACAGTCTCTGATGAAGTTGATCATGAAGAAGAAGTTTCTCATACAGTTCCTGTTGCTACTACTCTCTTTGATTCGAATGCTTCCTCTTTCAATCAAGAAGCAAATATTGAAGAGCCATCTTTTTCTGTGCCTCCTGAAGTAGAAAATATTGATTCATCTTCTCATGATGCTATTGATGAAAAAGAAGTGACTAATGGAGCTGATATTGCTATTGATGATTCACTCACACATTCAGTGTTCTCTATGTCTTCTATCATGGATTCTGAGATCCATATGCCAGACCTCTCACACCTTGTGCATGCCTCTTTTCTTGATGGTGCGCAACCCAGTGATTTTCAGGATGTATGCTTAGCCAAATCAAGTCCTTCTAGTGTTTTTCCACTTACCATACTTGATCCCATGTGCTTCTGCAGCTCCTCCTTTGTTCTTGGCACTCATTCTCAGAGCCTACTTGAATATTTTGAACATCACTATCTTTCCTCCCCTCATACTTCTACCATAGAGGATTCTTTACCAGTATATTCCCATGAGTCTATTGTTGTGTTTATTTGTGATCTCTTGGATTATTTGGAAGCTATATCAACCCATGGATCCCATTCATTCGAACTCTTTGATCCCATGCCTTCTCTATGTTCTACATGATCACTTGCACACATCCTCTCTGTGTAAATGAAGATGGAGACATGATACATTCACTTGAACAATTATTTCACCTATCTGGAGCTCATTTAATCTCTACTGGTTCAAATTTCAAGTCATATCATCATCTTGGAGCTCATTACAAGTCTCAAGATCCTTTAGTATTGCCTTCACATCATTGGATTTCAGTTGTTCTACATGGTCCCAGGTTCCATCTTGCAGCTGTCCTTGATCCAGGTGAGCAGATTTATCTTCTTCCCAAGAAGAAGATTCCTCCAGACATCAGCATTTAGTTTGGAGCAGCAGCAACACTAGCAGTTCAACATTTTTGGTATTGCTTTTCATCTCCTTTCTTGAGGGAGGATTTTCCCCTTGAGGTTTTGCCTCTTTCCTCATTTCTTTGGACAAGATAAATTGTAAAAGGGTGACCATAGCTTTATTGCTGGGCCCTATATGCATATATATTTCTGATTAGTTTAGGAATATCATCATAAAGTCAGGCTTAAAGGGGGGTGTTGGGATATAATAAACCCACTCATACACTTAGGATAAAATAATTAATCAATAATGATTAATTATTCACTCACTAGCTTAAATTAGTTGGCTTCCACTTGCACCTTAAAGTCAATGCATGCCATCCATATCCTAGGAATTATTTATTTCTGATTCTAGGTTCATATAGAATTAGTATACAGGACCATATAGCAGATTCTACTTTTTCTGCTTTTTCTGCTTTATCCTGCTTTTCTATGGATAAGATAAAAGCTAGTCAACTAGGAAACTGGGTGCTTTTGTTTCCAACCCATCCTCCATTAGTTTTTCTCCATTATCATATTATTTCCATCTCCTTGACAACTCACTCATGCTTTTGCCAACTCGTGAGGTGCTTGGTAGATTGGAAAGTGCTTTATGGGGTTTATCATAATTAGTAAGCCTGCTTTTATGAGCTAGCTTGAGTTGTCTTCATGCAACTCCTTTTTCCTTTATAAGGATGTATTACCTATGTAATAATATCAATAATCATTTATTGATCATTCATTAATGTGTGTTCATTAATTCTTCTTCTTCTCTCATTATGCTAATTCTCTACAATTCTCTGTGAGGTTGATTGTGTGCCTAGATCCTTAGCCAGTTTATGAAATTCCTTATGCCATCAAGGATTTAGAATTTCTACAATTGGTAATCTGCATATGATATGTACACATGGTTCTCAAATATGTATTCCAAGCTTCAATATGGCCACCCACCAATCCCAACATATGTAACTCTTTCCATCCTTGATTCCATAATGTATTCCCAGAATTGTCGATGATATGATCCAAATGATAGATAGCTTGAAGGTCTATATGATGAATTAGAGGTTGATGCAAAACATTTTTATCTTGAGATCCTATCCAAGGATCTTCGCCAATGTGAACTTTAGACATGTTTCCAATCTCCAAGCAAGTTCGTCTTCAATGAGGTGGAAAGAATTAATCACAACCTTCCAAATAACACATGAAATTTGCATCTTCTTCTTATTTGGATTACAGATCCATTCTTCAATCGATTTGGGATGAATATACTTATGTGAGATGAATTTAGTTCAAATACCATGGGAAGAAAGAAGTATCCATCCTGCTTTGGCTGCTAAGGCTTTTGAAAATAAGAATATATTCCTTAAGCACCAACCCCAATCAATTTTGGGTGTATTTCCCATCTTATCCAAGGGAGTACAATTTTTTCACCAGTTCTAGTCCATAAAAAATTGAAACAAAACTTCCAATATTTTTCTAGGACGACTTTTAGGATACATGCTAAAGACATTCAATATATCGGTAATGTCTCCAAGATTGACTTAATAAGGACTAGCCTCCTAGCTCTAGAATACTACATGAGGGTCTAACTTGTAAGTATTTTTTTCCATCTTTGCTATTAGCCACATCCAATATTCATTTTTATAATTGTTTAGTTTTAGTGTAAAACCCAAATAATTTAAACCAAAATCGAAATTCCTCAGTTCAAAAAGAAATACGAGACTATGGCGATGAACCTCATTTTCAATCATGTTTATTGTGGATAGAGATGACTTCCTGACATGTATCTAAATACCAATAGATTTTCAAAATAACTCCATGATCTCTTTTAGTTTTTCTTCATCCTGAACTGGACCATCACAAAATATTAAAACATTGTCTACAAAAAGTAAGTAGGATATTCATAGGGTGTCCGAAATAGATATCCATGAAAAGGATTAGATATTTTTTCATCACTTAGTGCCCTATAGACCCTCTGATTCCAATAGAAAAAGGTGGGTACATAATGTGCATCCTTGTCGTATCCTTTGTTGGTCGCCTGGGCAGACCCGGGTTTACTATAATGAACCAACAACACCCCTAGCTCACTGGCCCTTTCGGCGACAGACCGCCGAGCGGCTTGAAGTCTCATCCAAAGTGATCCTAATGGGTTGGTCAAGGACTCAAGTGTCTCGACCATGTTCTGTATGGCATCCTATGTGCGTCTCGCAACTCTTCTTAGCTCGCGAGACCGCTCTTTCCTCTCCGCGATGCGATGCGCAATTTCCTCTTGCTCGCAATGACTCCAACCTCTATCGCATCGCTACGCCCTGGGAAACACCTAACTCTCTCCTACACTCACTCCTCAACCCACAGTATGGCGCACCATAGTTCCTCTGCTGGTGCGATATCGCCTCCCTGCGATATCCTACCGCTGCGACTCAACGTACTTATCTTACTGGTGTTAACTTACCGGACACAATACGCGAAGCTGTTTTATACTGCGACTCTTAACTGTCTCAAGTGAAACTAGACAAACTCTTATACAGAATACTTAAAGACTTCAACTTGCATTTATCCTTGTAATATGCCGTGAACTGAATAACATACACATACATTTACTGTAAGCAAAGTTCATGTAACGAATGACAGATATAACAAGTAAATACAATCACATGAATCAAACACATAACACTATGATTTTACGTGGTTCACTTCCAGGGTGGAAGTTACGTCCATAGAACTGTGTTTCTATATTATAACTTGAGAGAGGTACACAGTTCTGCTGCACCGCATATGCAGCTAGAGATCTTCTGGGTAACTCCGCACACAGCCTGGAGCCCTTCTCTCTTAGATCTCTTCTCTATCTCTATATTTCCTTCTTACAATATACTCTCACTCTCTCTCTCTCTCTATCTATCAATCCCTATGGATTGTTACAATACAAAATAATAGTAATCTAACAGATTACTGATAATCTT